>LR736920.1:628179-840838 GCA_902654985.2 Oryctes borbonicus
TTAAGAGCATATTTAAATAAATATTGGCTCTTTGTAGTTTAAATTTAATTTACAAATGCATAGATTCAAATTATTTTCAGGTATATCAAGGCAAGTTTTATATTCTCTGGCAATAAGTTTATAATCAATCTGTTGGAATAAGTGTCCTGGAAAAAATAATGACTATATCACACAATAAAAAAAAAAGTATATGGAAGCATATGAAACATCTTATGAGGTGATCAATAAAAAATTATATCAACGTTTCGATTTGACAATATTAATAAAATTCCTTGGTTCTTTCGAATAAATGCCTGACAATACAATTTCGAAAAAAAAAAATATTAATTGAGTATTTATCGAGGCAATTAATTAATATTAACGGAAATTCAATCATTATAACTAATTTATTAATTACTTTAAGCAGAGATCTGAACCTAATCTACAATAGGGATACAACTTACTTATTTAATATAATTTGCAGCATTTTAGGGTATAGAACGTTAATCTGGGATAATTAACATTAATATATGCATTAATTTAGTTTAAGAAAGTAAATTAACCTGACGGCGATTTCTGCCACCTCCTCGCTATTATGCGATCCTGATACCAGGAGTAATTTTCGTTCGTAAGGAATGCATTGTGTGCGTACTTGGCTGCGCGTAAACGAAGAAGGGTGTTAATTGGGTTGCCTATACGACAGAATCGGCTTCCTAGTTTAAATTCATTTTTGTACTTTTTAAATTTTAATCGTTTCTGTTGAATGATTTTTGTTGGCAAACGAAAAATAAAAATTCCAGTCTATAAAATACTTGTCTATTTTATTAAGAGCATATTTAAATAAATATTGGCTCTTTGTAGTTTAAATTTAGTTTACGAGAGTGAAAGCTTGGTCGAGATCGCCGATGGAGAGTTGCTTAATGTTTTGTGAAAAATGTGAAAGTATATTATTCAATAAGAGCTATTAAAATGTTTATTAATAGTATGTAAGTGCAATTTATTTATAGTACACCTAGAATAATTATTGTTTGTGAAGTTTAGTGAGCTTTTAAAGGTTTGTCTAGAAAGATCTGAACGTGGAAAAATATTTTGCGTTATTACTGCGTGTGAGTAGGTAACATTTATGCACCTAATGAGTTACCTTTTGCAACTTATTTCATGAATGGTTATTCTGCAAGATTACCTTCCTCTGAATTTTGCTTTAATGGCGCCTATGCTCCACGTCAAACAAAGCCGATCGGTACTTGCATGTAATAAAAATTGCGCATACATTTATAACACTTTATTTTCAACATTCATTATTTAATAGAAGTACAGTGCAACAAATAGTTGGTAGAAATAAAAAATCATTTACAAATAATTAAATGTATCACCATCAGGTACATTTAGGTACAATTAACTAAAAGCAACAATTGGCTATTGAAACGCTGTAAAGATTCAACTAGTTTTACTTTTCTCATTAGCTTTAGGAACGAAGGTGAGCTTTTGTAATATTTCGGTGAAGATTAGGGTACCAATAAATACCAGTGCCGTTCCAACCCAATGCATATAAGTGAATGGGTTCTTGAAATAAATAATTGAAAAGAGTAGCGAGAGGAACTTCCTTAAAGTAATTACTAACGTCACTGTCAGCGAAGTGCATTCCGTTGTCAATACGTAAACGGAACTAATGCAAAGATATTGAGTCAAAACATTACCTATTAAATAAAATAAAAGAATAGGAATCTGAAAATTAAATAATGGAAATGGAATCATTTCGCTCCTACTAACTATTCCGACATGTTCAATTATATTGGGCGCGTAAAATATAAACGCCGGTAGAGAAAGCATATGCTGAAAAAGAAATTAAAAAATTGTAGATTACGAATCCTCCTGGTAGCTTTAATAGTTAGGGAGCTGGTGGCAGTAATTTTTAAATGATTTCATCGTTTGACAGCAGTTGATGAAATGATTTAATAACGTTTCCTTTTTCTCCTGTTTGTACTGCAGCGATTTGGACATTTACCTTCGATACATTTGTGATCTGCACTTCTACAGTGCCTATAAACCCAGATATGCCCAGACAATTTGTTTCCCAAATTCGAAATTAATTTCTTATTATATTGACTTCTATTGGTGCAAAAACAAAATACAAATAAAGAGAACAGAGAACAAATAAAAAAGCTCAATTCAAGTATAGTACTGCAAAAATTAGTCGATTTAGTTTCTTGTGTGGGAAGATAAAGCGTCCAACATAACATACAGCATCATATCACATTTACCACACTTCATAAACACTTTTTTGTGGCAAACTCTACATCCTGCCTGCTGCTGTTCAACTAAGCGATCCAGTCTGCCGTGAAGAAGGTCTGTTGAACCTTTTGCACAAATTGAATCCTTTATCTTGTCTCTTGCCCTGAATCAAAGACAAAGCAACATTTTTTGTAAACGATAAGTAGTCTTTATTTTCGGTGGAGCAGCCAACCATTTTATTCATTGTTTCTTACTCCTTAGGCTAGTCGCGATATAAATTAATATTTTGATCGATTCGATCGACACCCTCCATATGAACGTTATAGTTCTTAGTGTGTGCTGCAACACTACAGAAGAACCTAAATCTAAAGTTCTGTAAGCACTCTTAATTTCAGATTTAGCCGTCCACAGTTTGTAACCATATCTTAATGGCTCACCTCTAATAAATTGCCTGCAGCCATACCATCCAAAATAGGGCACCAGAGCTTCCTCGACGCCGTCCGATTTATGAAACTACTTATAGCTCGGCTCTCATTTTCTCTAAATCTCATAGATGTAAAATACATTACACGTCACTGTCAATCCCGATGAAATCATATACCTAAATTGCCACCGACTCCCTAACTATAACGTACAGTATAATAAAGAGCCTCGTTTGGATGTTTGCCATGCCTTTTGTATATGGATTCTTGGTAAATTCCCATACGAGCTGACAGAAACAGAGAAGCGCTTAAGAGCACGATGCCTATTAACCACCAGAACATTTTCGCATCTTCCTTTTCAGTATTTGGTATCTTTGTATCACAATCAGTGCAGCTCAACTAAAATACAACAAAATCCATTTCATTTATATTATCCTGCAAGTGTTTTTATATGTGTAACCAATCTGGTTTATAATAATACTCAGTTTCATTTTTTATAAGCTATAGGATTATGATTTACTAATCTTAGATTTGATTTGAACTTAACGGTTGATTAAACGGAAATGGAAGAAAAACAAAAAAAAAGTGTAACCACTATTAGTATCAAATTTGTCATAATCATAATCCTATAACTTGTTTCCCATCTTAGAAATGTCTTTCGGGTGTTGTCGCGTACTTGATGTATCGCTAATCATGCTGTCAGCTTCTGCAAGGGATTTCTAAAGACTGCCTTTAGAAATCTTCCGAAGAAGTTGACAGCATGATCAGCGAAACGTCAAGTCAAACATCAAGTACGCGACAACACCCGAAAGACATTTCTATTAAGGATTACGGTCGTGAAAGCTTACACTCACTTATTGTTTCCCATCTCACGGGGAAAAAAATTGAGTTTATTATTGACCAAATCCAGAAATACAACTTACCTGTTTACTAGTACTAGATATTATTGTACAAATTGCTATTCCAACGCTTATCATTACAACGGATAAAAACTTTGAGAACGTGTACCTTTTCTTTAGTATTATGATGCCCATTATCATGTTTGCTATTAACGATCCCTAGAAATAAACATTTAATTAAAAAACTTATTTTCACGTAGAGCCCCAAATAAGCAGGTACCGCATAGAGTCGTTTTGATAACAATAAAAGGATTAATTCAGCTAATAGTTGTAAGTACGTAGTATGTTAGCCTTTACAAACCTTATTACATTAAACTAATCTAATATCATATAAAAATCAATTTATTTTATGAATTAAAATACGAAGCAAGAAAACTATTTATCTATAAAAAGTGACATAATTAAATTAATAACGTTTCAGCACCTTTGTTACATATTTTTTATTAACAGTATAGATTTATGCATAAAAGTGTTATGTGTAGCTTTCCATCATGAAAATATAAACATGTACTCTTATAAACGGAAATATGAATTCTGGCCACGATTTCTTGAAATTTCGCCTCTGGCCGCTGCGAAAAAGGTGAAGCACCTTGATACAAATATGCTTACAAGGAAAACATTATTTTTTTCCCGTGTTAAACAAAAACCTTTCTCGCATTACCTTACATTAGTATCTATAGTTATAATGAAAAAAAAATATCGCAAAAAACATTATGAAATGCGCGAATATGTAACCTTTTAAGTAATAGTGGAACACGCATTTGTTGACTACCCTTGGGCTAATTTGAACATTCTTCTGATTTGATTAATTTTCTCATCTTAAGCGCGACCAGTACCTTTTATTTGGGGCATGCTTTCTTAATATTATAATTGTGACTATCTACGCAAATAACATACAAACTTACAAAGACAATTATTTATAAATATGCAATACAAAATTATGAACTTGAAACGAAGGCCGATCAACACAACTACATATTTTAATTCAATAGCTATACCAACACCATATTATAGTTCAAACATTTAATAATTTGTACTTTTTAGGTTCAATAAATTTAGATTAATAATCACAGTTGAACCATTGGCTTAACATTCAAGAACCATTAGAGCATTTTAATGGTTTTATTAATGTTCTTTAGTTATTATTGTATGTTATTTGTTTTGTTTATTCGTTAAATATTGATTATGCATTAAAGCACTAAATAAGAATATTTTTATTTGAAATTCTTACTTATTCGTATTGTTGGTGTAATAGGAAAATAACACATTTCTTATTTGAGGTATGCAACGTTGAAATATAATCGAGTAATGTAGTAATTCCATGAAATGATATTTGGTAATACTTTTACAACCTTAAACATTCCATAGCACCCATGCGTTTTACCTAATACTGAATTATCGAAGAATTATTAAACGACTCAAATTACTCCTTTTATTTAAATCTAGATCTCTAACAAAACTTTGCAATGTACTTATTTATATTTCAATAGTGTTTGTCGGACGTTAATCAATTTTTGACTCCGAAAGGAACAAGCGATAAACTGCCCAATTAACTAATTACGAAGAATTGACCACTATATTACTAATAAAACGCTTCCGGTTGGTCAAGACCAACAGTGCCACAGTCTTACAAATACACATTTGTTTCCTGTTATTTAAGTCAGTTATTGTATTTTCAAAAATAGTATCTGTCTAATTTTGAGCAAAAAAGGGCCTACCAGCCTAGGGAAGCTCGCGAGCATATTTCAAGGAGAAGTATGTGCTTGGGAACTGTTGAAAATCTCGATCGAAAAGAACAGGATCTCAAGTGTGTCCGAAACATCAGAAATGCATTCAGTTGCTGAATATATATAAATGAATACACTTAGAAGAAGAAGTATATTAAAATTGGCATGGCATACCAACATATTAAGCAATGAAAAGGCCGACTAGCAAAGAGCTGCAGTGCACTCCCGCTGAAAGATATAGCTAGGGCGGATATTAAAAAACACTGGCATAAAAACCACTAGAGAGAAGAAATAAAGATCGTCTATTCAGAGGCTTTCCTAGCAGGACCCTCAAAAGAAAAGCCGAAGGAATTGCTTGCCAGGAGCAAATCCAATGTTAACATTTAAATAGCACAATAGGTTAATGTTCCGGGGATTTCCATTTTTATATTTGTAGCTTCTTCGTTAGCCACGGTATCTCACTTATGCTCCTGGGATTCCCCTTTGCATTTTATGCAGTGTTCTCGATTCGCTTTAAACGTTAGCTGGTATGTGAAAGTCGTGGAAGTTGCGTGAAACAAAAACATAGAGCCTGAAGAAGTTGTTTGTCTTCAAGACAAAAAAATGATTTGTGTGAATTGTATTTTTGTTACTTGAATGCTTAACATTTTGAAAGTTTTTAAATTGAATAGAGAACTGGATATAAGCATTGGATAAAAAAAAGCGGAAACTTAAAGGCTGAGCTACTTATCAGTTTAGCTTCAAGTGTATCTCGGGTCAGCGGACGTTTTTGGAAAAGTTGCCTGGAGGAGTGGGATACACACCAGAAAACATTTACAATGCAGATGAAAGCGGTTTGTACTTATGAGCTTTACGTGATAAAAGTAACATTGAAAGGTAAAAAAAAGGTGTTGGGGATAAATTGTCGAACGGAAGGTTGACCATATTATTTTGTCTATTTTGTTTTACATTTCTCATGAGCGGACGCAGTCCCTACATGCATATTGGATATTGCATTCTATGTATGATAAGACCCATAATTTAAAAACAATGAACTGCTAGTAGTTTACAATTCTACTGACTCTCAAAAAGCAATTAAGTTGCAAGAACTATTTTCAATATTACAGCTTACTAATGAATTTTTCAACATACCTACTTGTAAAATTTCCGCTAAATATTTTCTCACTGGCATCTATATAGATATTCGTGATCAAGAATGATCATACTATAAATTTGATTAACCAAATTACAATAGGATCTAGCCATTGCCATAAAGATCAAAGCTAAAGTATTTCTTTCTGACATTCACGAGTATTAAGAATTGTGAAGAAAATAACTTACATAAACAGTAAAATAAAATATACAAAACTTACTGATCTAAATATCATATGCAATGGAACTGGTATATGAAAGTCGAATACCCAGTTATTCAAAACGCTGGTAATAAAGAATAAAACAACGAGTGTAAAATAATCACTAAGAGGTATCACCCTCGGGACTTGTCCAAATTTTGAAGTAAATATAAAGCCATGGATTGCAATAAATACAAATTGACTAAAAGTTATTAAATTACCGGTACCAGGTTCATTCCTACAAAATGATCAAACAGAATTTATTTTTACACGAAAAATATTAACCTTACCTGACTAAATATTCTAAGAAAACATTGTTTAATCCACATCCTACGTACACTAATACAATTGCTGTTGTAGCTTTTGAATTCATTTTCTCTATTATAGAGGCCGATTTACATTTACACAACCATGTCATATACAAAAGCTTAGGTTATGTACGCATGCAAGCTGAGAGAGCACTGCTAAAGGTACTATGACTATTATTTTTTAATGCACGTTCATTACGATGGTGTATTTGTTGTTAAATATATCATTAAACAATGACGAAGTACATTTTCAGATTATCATTACATTCCTAATTGATGTCTCAGATAACTTTTGCTGATAGGTAAAATGAGGTTGACAACTAGCACCGATTCGCAATCGAAGCTACACTGCATGCAATTAAAAGTGCACCATCTAGATTACGGAGCATTTTTTTATAAGTTAGCTAGCGTGGAAGACTCCTTATTAAAGTGAATACAAACAAAATCAATTTTTCTTAACTCACTTGTACCTCCTCACAAAAAGAAATCAATGAAAATTGCGGTTTTAAATAACTGCTAGTCTCATTGCGATATTTTTGAAAATGCGTTTTTTTTTTATCATTACCATCTGGCTAAAGGCTATGAGGTGAAATGAAAGTAATACAAAGAGATTTGTTGGTGAAGATCATTTTAATGAATATATTTACGTAGGTCTTTTATAACCAGATATACCAACAAAACTATATCTAATAGTAGTTCTTGGACGAGTAAATACAAACCCAATAAAGTTGTAAATATGAAATTGAGACATTAAACAATATTCTAAATAAGCGGAAAACTTGAGTAAAAAAATTAACACAGTCTTTGCTCTTGGGCCCGTTTATAATGATGTAATAGTCTGAACAATTTTCTGCAAGTATTTTAGATAAAAAAATATACAATTTTTATCTAGTTCTAATCCATTGAACTGTTTGCAATGCAAAAATTGCACGAAATATTGCTTTGGGGCATATGCATATTTATTATTGCCAGTAATACATGAAAACTTATTTGTTATCATTCAGTAGCGGATGGTGCTTACAAATTTCTGTCCTTTTTGCATAATATAATGATAATGACAAGTACAATAATATTCGAGTGCTTTAAATGTGAAACGCATTTTTTCAATTGCAGAGTGTATTTACATGCTTGTAGTGTATATTGTTACTTTACTGAGTTGTTTTATTATGAATTTATATTTATCGACGTACAATTATGCAAGGTATCTCTCAACAAAGTTTTCCTTTCAACTTGTTTTGTATTCTATTCTTAGCTTCTATCGACGTTTAATTTTACTTGCTGAAAATATGATTATCTAAAAAATGTTTACCCAACATACATAACAACAATTATATGTACAACAGAATCTATTGTAAATTTTTTTAACCAGAAAACGAAAGTAGCATTCATGGAAACTTATAATTCCGTGCATCCGTTTGTTGTCGTTAGTTTATTGTCTTCGTTTAGAATTTAAATCAGTACTTTCTAGCTTGATAAAACTGATTTACTTTAAAGGCGAATAAAATAATGTAGGAAAAGGATTAAATTGCATGCTTAGGCACAAAATTACATTGTCAGCGTGTATGGTTGCATATTCCTCAGGCGCTGTATTTCATTGTATTATTATGGATCTAGCATTGGTGGTATATTGCAATAAATTTCGTAAAAAGATATTCAAATTTTAAACGAGTTTAAGAAAAAAAAATTCCTATATTAAAAATCAATGTATTCCACATGACGGTCTCTTTCAATAAAGGCGCAAAAAAATACATTCCATTTAAAAGAATTTAGGTCGAGTTTCTTGTGAAGCTAAATAATTAAAATTGTCTCCTACAGTAGAAATGTGACCCCCGCCGTGCATAATAACTCTATGTGCTCAGGATTTGCAATATTTTTTTTCTTTCTTTTTTGCGTGCATCACTTTAAGTGGTTCATTCTGTCGAGGTTTAAAAAAAAAGCAATTAATGATTCATGTTGAACTGGTTACCTAACTCTCAGGTAAAGAAATAGCGATGCATAGTGAAATAGGTCGATGATTAATGCCTAATAAATAACTGTGGTTTCATAATGGAAACAATAACAATCTACGCCGATTAGAGATTATTAAAGATGAGTAGACAGACTCGTGTCTATTCGTCTCATAAGAAAGGGTTCGTGTTGCCTACTGGTTTACCCGAGAGTCTGTCTAATTGCCGCAAAAAAGAATAATTTCACCTGCCTTTGTCATCTCTAGTGATTATACAATGTGGAAGGAATTAACTCCATTTAAAGAATGCGGTACTTATTATTTATTATGCTACCGATTAGTGTACGTTGCAGATATTATAAATGTTACTTTAATAACTTAATAAATGTAGCAAGTATAAAGAAAGCTCTCTTTTTATTTTAATTTTCTTAATCTAATTTGTCTACTGTTATACAAAAAAAAAACACGAAATTACGTTGACTTTGTTATGTTCCTTTCAGTAAGACAACCGCGCGTTGCCCTCGTTTCTTCTCAATATGGTATCTACAATGTAAATAAACACTGGCCCCCCTCGCCCCTCTAGTCACGTCACTGTCGTCCCATTCTAAGTTTGTTGATTGTAAAATCCGAACCGGCGTAGTTATTTCGAATCGAATTCCGTGGCAAGTAGGGAATCTAGCCGAAAGTAGATCTGTTCGGTAACTATCGCCTAGCGGTCGGCCGTAGAGAGGGATCGGAAACGGGCACAAAGGCGTTTTCCGAGAGTGTGCGTACTTATCGAGCACAGTGTTCGAAACGGAGCGTTCTCGCAAGTGTGTATTTACCTTAACGTAACCTTGATTATAATATTCCTACGCCAGCAGTAAATGAATGTTTAGGTAAATAAGTGACGGAGCGTGTGATAAACGGAATAGAGAAACGTTAAAGTCGCAGAGTATTTCGCGTGTCGTGCTGGTTTCAAGCGAGCGCAATACGATTTGTTCTAGAAAGTGTGTAATATTGTGTATTGTTTACATGTTACTACTTATCGTTCGCGCATGTTTTGTATTAACGCATAACACCCAAACAGTGGTCGTTAGAGAAGTTCGCGAACCAAACAGTGCCGAGTACACAATCAGTCACGTTTATAGCGTCGCCGTGTAGACGTAGACGATTACGACTTATTTGTTTACATATACAAGAGTAGCAGTCGCTGTTGTTGTTGTTGTTCTTGTTCTGGTCGCCGTGTATTGTTCTAACGGTTAAATGATAACAACTATGCCTTCAGCGAATATGAGAACGACGAATTCCGGATCGAAATCGAACATGCCCATTAAGGGACCGGAATTTAATATCAGTGCTAAGGACGTGGAAGGGCTAGTCCTTGAAATAAAGGAGAATCTGCGTGTCTCGACGACAATGAAAGCCATTCCTTGCAGTCATCTGTCAAGAAAATCGTCACGTGCATCGCCCTACCGTATACCTGGCAAATTTTGCACTTGCGACAATACGTGCGAGCAATCCAGTTGCGCTAAAAAGATGAAACGTAAACCTATCCAGGATGCGACACAGGAGGATCCGTACGAATTATTGCAGAAGTTATTACGGGATGGCAGTTTGGTAAACGAGGCCGTAAGACGTGTGCAGCTCGGTTTAACGTCGAAACAGCGCTATTTTTACGAATCAGATGATGATACCAGCCCGATGCTTCGTCTATGTTCTCAAGAAAATTGAACTACGTATTAATTCTAATTTAATTTATTATTTTTATATATAGCAACATTCGATGTTCCTTTTTTTGATTCAAGTGTGTGCCTGTGTTGTTTGATTGGTCATGTTCTAGGATGGAAAGGTGCATAATATGTCGAATGCTGGAAGAGATGCGATCCTTGATGTAAGATGTAAATATAAACAATGAATACTTACTTTATTAAGCTCTGTTGGGGAAACATTCATGGTGTATTAAGTACGTACGTATGTCTATGTGACCTGTGCCGCCCTTGTTATTCTAGTATTATACGCTTAACACAGAATCTAATAATCGTTATTATATAACTTGATACGCTTAAGGTAAAGTGGACTGTAAAAGATTTTGTTAGTATATATGTAGTTAGTAAATGATGCAGATCACTCTGTTATTTCATATCTGTGATTGTTAATTAGTATCGTACATGTGACAATTTCACTTGTTCGATATTAAAGAAAATAAATACCTACTACTGCTTGCTCAGTTTCTGCAAACACCGAAGGAGCAGCAATAGATAAATTAATTATAGAATTATTCCAAAAATACTTGTATGGGGACGATATATTTGCCTAACATGTCTTGTTAGTAAAAATGAGGAAGCACGTAGAGTCGGTGCTCTTTGCTTTTTCACTTTCGTTATTATCGCGCGGTATTTTGCTATCTTATATTATGTTACAATCATTCCTAAAAATTTTTCAATTAAGATGACTCATGCAAATATTCTACCTACAACGTAAACAATCGTCGCAAGGACGTTCAGAGTTTAAATAAACGCATTGTATCGGTTCACGTGACATCACATAAATTCATTTTAAACGTTACAATCGACGTTGATAAATACTTTATTTCACGAGCAAGAACTTTAATGCGCTAAAAAGAAACGATCGATGTTGTTTAATATAATGTTCGTCGTTACCTGATTAACTTGCATTATTTTTGTTGATAGTACATATCTACAAATTTAACGCAACTTATTAATACAAACAAAGATCGCAAATATTCCTACGTTAGTTCTAAATAATTTATCAAAATCAGCAAAATATCGTATTACCTACATGTACAGGCGGGCAAATTTTGATATGTATGTACTTTTATGTTATGATAACTCGGCGCCTATCGTTCTATAATTGATAGGTACCTATCCATTAGTTATAAAAAGGAAAAAAACCGATGATACTTTCTCGAAATGAAAATCTGCTTTGGATACCTATCTTTCCAGTTTTCTAAAATATATTAGCTTTGTACCCGGTAAGGATTCAAAATTGATTCGGCACTACTCGCATGTGCAGTTGAAATATTCAAAATTCAGAATTTTAATATTTATTTTGTAAGCATAAAGTAAATGTAGTATCTACCTACGTTATACAATTGAAAAAAGTTAGATAAGAATATTTAAAAATACGTTTCAACTTCACTTTGAGAAACGCTGTTCTAGAGCATGTTGGAGCAAAAGTTGCATATTCCATTGGGAAACTTAGAGGAGTAATTTTTGTTCCAATGGCGGTTAGAATTGTACTCGGAGCAATTTTTATCGCTCTAGCTAGAAGAGCAAGAGTCGGTCTAGAGCAGTAGTTCCTACGGACCCCTGAGGGTCCAGGGGGCAAATTAATATCAATTTGGAGGTACGTGGACAACAGTCATTGGCATTGAGAATATATCATCATTTTTTTTCTATATCCAGTTACAATGTAAAAGTATCCAAATGTATTCACCCTGTACACAACGCAATGATTTTTTTTGTCGAAATATTTACGCTTTAAGATCAGAAAAAAAAATAACAGAAAGATGTTATTGGAGAATCCATGAAGATGACGGTAATAATCTCATTACAAAAATTGGTTAAATTTTTATTGACAAGAACTGTATAACATCACATATATCGGTACCTTCTTATTAATTTCGTTAAAAAATAACAGTGCAATAGTTTAAAATATGTATGTTTAAATGTTGTAGTGACGGGTCTAGAACGGTGTTGTTCTTAAATCTATATCTCGATGTAAACAATTTTCAAATTCATGTGTAACCTTTCTCATAGTTATTAGATAGATACATCTGTTTTCAATATATCTTGATCCGTCACCAAGTTTCAGGATTCATATATAAATATATTTGTATATATATATAAATTCATTATTAAAAGCAGGAAGTACATAATTCCAATATTAAAAGGTATACGAATTAGTACTTAAATTTCAACTTACTTCTTGTTTTTTTTTTTTTTTCTTTTAGTCTGCTTTTAATCTAACTAAAGAAATTCTTTTTATGAATAGAGACATATTTTAAGAATGCTCAATTATTAATATTCCACATCAAGTTAATCGAATCACTTCAAATTAGAATATTGTTTTTATAACGTTAATATTATAGTGCAATTTTTACTTTTTCCGTATTTTAGAATTAGTGAATATTAAGTATTTGAAGAATGTACAATTGATGATAAACTGACTTTATATTAACGTGTGATATTATTTATGTAAAGAAAAATATCAATGGCAAATTTTCCATTTCTTATTGTATGTATACTAAGTATATTTAATTCATTGAATTTTTCATTCAGTTGAAGGCTCAATGATTTGCACGCTTGCGTCTGTTAATCTCAAGGTTTGCTAATTTATCTCGTACACATTTCACCAAAATAACGTATTAACACGTTATTTTGGTGCACTGCATCGTATAATACAAAGGAATCGGATCAAAGAATTTAATAATTTGAAAAGTGGTTATAAAAGAAAAACAAAAAAAAAAATTCGATATTAATTAGAGTATTCTTAATTTTGTTATCTCACGTGCAAAAAAACCTTGTGTTTGAGAGGCTCAAGCGCGCGAACATCTTTCTATTCAATTTTCTATTTTAATTGAAACATCGTAGGTCGATTTGTAATTTATTGTATATTTCATATCTTTAATTTATTTTTTACAGAATCATCTTGTATCATTTTTCATTTAATGTTGACAATAGCACGACGTCTTACTGTAACAGGCAGAGAGATGTTCCTCTTTTTTTATTCAGCGGTTTATAAATATTTGTAATATTTGACCTGGAAGTGAAATGATGTTTTTGTTGCGGTTGCAATAAGCTATTAATTTATATTTTTTCCTGATGCCTATGGCGTTAATTTTGTAATAACCAAAATAAAAATATTTTGTGCGAAATTTGGGTTTGCCTAAATCCTGTACACAAACTTCCATAATCCTAGAGCTCCATGTTCCGCACATTCCCTAAATTTAGTTATTAGCAACGCTGTGAAAATTAATAAAGAAAGTAACATTTTTCGAATCAATTCAAGAAATTTGCGATTTTTTTAGCACCAGCTAAACGGCGGGACGATTTCAAAAACATACATTAAAACCATTATCGAAACACGATGGGAATCCCGTATTGATTAAATGAATCGATTGGGAAAAAGGCAACAAAAACGACAATACTGTACATTTGCCGGTAGGTGCCAAAGGTGTTAGCGCTGCCCCTGTTTTGAATCATAGTTTATTAGTGCTAACGGTTTTTTGTTGTATTATATTTGGATTAATCTTTATGGAATAAGTTAACTTGGAAAACGGTGAAATAGAAAGTTTAAAAATTGCGTTTGCATGCTTTTGAAAGATTAAATATTGTACATATTACAGTGTCGTAGTGAGAATATCCAAATCCATCTAAAAGTCAGTCACAACATGCATCTGACAGACTTCCAATATGCGTGTTTTTGTCGCAAACAAATTGTTTGAGAACGAGTAGATGGTGGAATGCCTAAAGATAAAGAATTGTTTAATATCCACTAATCTTTTTTTTGCTTTGTTGACATGTACATTGTTGAAATGTTAACGGAGTTAATGGAATATTAACACGTTGGCTGCCATCATAAGAGAGTTCTGGCTTTACCAACAGGGCCACGAACAATTCAAGGTTGTGTACAGTTATGACATGCTTTACTTATCAAAATAAGGGTACAATATGACAAAAACTAAACATTTTTCCGTTCCGTTAAAGTTCTCTTTGTCTATAATTTCCCCCTTATTCAGCAAAGCAAATATTCTCTGATGATAGTTGAAAGATTCCAAGCCCATGAAGTGAAATATTGGTACAATTAAACTTGTGCCATTCTGAATGGTCTTCAGAAATATTTTCTGTTTGGCGTCCATCTACGGCTGATGTTCCCTCCTCTGAATTTGCCGTAACGTTTTCTGGTTCACTTTCGTCATCCCATACCACTGTTGCTATCATGTGAAGAACCGGTCTCTGAAGGTGACTCTTCCAAGCCTTCCCACTCGTCGCTAGACTTATTGGCTTCTTCCCAAAGCTCTGCATCTGTCAGCGGTCTTTTCCAATAGTTTGCGTTCTTCGTACATGATCTCTTTGCTTTACTATTATCTACTATATCACGAGAGATACACATGCCCCTGGGATAAAGAGTTACTGTGTATTACCGGTGCTACACATGGTAGCCAACGTGTTAAGTTTCGTATATTTACTCTTTTTCAGAAGAATTAAAAAAAATTAAGGTAGATAACTTGGTGATTAGAAAAGAAAAAGGAGAAGAAGAAGAAAAAGAATATGGAAAGGTGAACACGATATAGAACAAGAACAGGAGAATAGTATGAATGTGGAAGAATTAACAGAAACCATGTCTTAAAAATGATAAAGCATCAAGTTACGACAAAATCATTACGGTAATGGCGTAGAACATGGGCGAAATGGGAATTGAAATAATTTATTTTAATTTCTTTTATAATAGTTATCCAGGTATTAGTGTAAAAGCAGTAAACTACGTTTGCTGCTTGCAAGGAAAATAACGAGTTTATCGAAAACGTCTTATAGCTAGCGCCTACACTAAACGTTGTTTCCATGACAAAAGTAAATCGATTGGAATATGAGTTGCTGTAACGTAATTCTTGTTTGTTCCTTGTTCTCAGAATTAAAAAAAATTCCTTAGGATTAAACACTCTCAATAGATACAAATGGTAAAGATTGAATTAACTTGAACCTTAACGAATGTAGAACGTCAATAGCCAAAGTGAATTACCGCTTAAGAAAAATATTTGCAAATTGTTATCTGCATTTGCTTTACATTGCGAAACACATTAAGTTTTTAAGCAGTTGAGGAGATAAGCCGGATGCGAAATAAAACTTTAGAATTAATAAATTGCCTTTGATTGTTGTGAGAATGTCAGCTTTGATTGTAAGTTAGATAAAAGAATAATTTAATAGAAACAAAATGGTAGTTTAAAACCAACGGTGTTGTATGTTCCATACAAAAGAAATTGAGTTGAATGACTTTTCCACTCCATGAATAAAACATGTGTATGTATGTACGTATATGTTGTACATGTACACTACCGTTCATTGAAGTTCGGCCAAGTAATGAAAATTATAAAAATTAATAAATAAAAGGTAACCAATATAAAAAAATAAATTTATTACTCTAAAGCACAAACAACTAGCAGAATCTAATGCAAAATTATTTTTTTATCATTTATTATTAAGGAAATTCTTAAATATTTTCTCGTCAAATCCACCCTTTGCATTGACAACTGTTTGAACAACTCGCGGCATCCTTTCGATTAATTTTCTTAGTTAAAGTTATTACCGGATCGAATTGTTGTAATACCGCTTATTACAATAATATTCAAACAATAACCAAAACATTCTAAATGGTCAAGCCGGATAGGGACGAGCCACTAAGAGAGGGAGAGACGGCTTTTTCTAAAATCTTTACCCTCTTGGTTCCGTGACTAATACGTAGAGGATAATAATTGGATGCAAATGCAATTGGGTATTCCGGGTTATAAAATGTATAATTTCTTGTTCGTAATACTTTGGTTATTTAACGATCGAACGCAATAGAAATTATTAAATTAAGGTATTATAAAACTTTCTCTCTTGGTCAAACTTCCGAGAACGGTAGTGTATAATTGAATCTCCTGCACTCGTAAAAATATTCGACGAGTTACAAAATACAAAATAGCTTTAAATGTATTAAATAAACAATATTTACCTACTACGTACAATAATAATCCTTGCGCGATTTGCTATAAACATCGTTCCAATAAAAATGAACAAGATAGTAAATATGTGATTACGACATAATTACATATCAAAACAGCTCGTACGGTTGTGAAACGGCATAATCTAGGTTGTTTACCAACGAGATCTGTTACTTATTAATTGAAAATACATCTCGTAAATAGCGGAATAAACCTTAGTATTTTCTTTTGTTTTGTTACCTTAAGCTTTCTATTTGGCTTACTTTTGATTAAGCTAAAGATACCCCGTTAGATTAGCAAAATAATGCATATTTCATTCATACAAAAATATTATTTTCATTTCAATACAGGGAGCCAGGGTCGGCACTACCATCTTTGGCAGTCTAGCATTGCGCCTCTCCTTCCACCCACCCTCAGAATTTTTAATTTTGTTACATAATAGTCTGGCCTGATGTCTGCTGTGGTTGTCTATCTCACTATTTTCCCACAGCTCAAATAAGGCATCGTAAGTTTCGCTCCTATTGTTTAATTGATACTGAAAAAAATTCTTGAATTATATAGCTGATTAATTGAATAAAGTGATTAATAACGATTTATTAAAAAGTTGTCCATTTTGAAGGCCATTTAAGTTTAAACAACCCTTATTATTATATAATTAATTTTATATTATTGAGCCTAACAGCCTACGAACGTCTACCATTGGCCTATAACAGTTTTTAAAATACTTTTGATATTTTAGAGGGGATATCTAAAATCTATCTTTGATGATTAATTTATAAAAAATATTACTTAATTAGTTGTGAAATCATATTAAAGATAATATTTATGGATTATATTGCTATTTTCACCGTAATAGCTCTTCTAACGTTTTAGGCGGGCTCCCTAATTTTTTTGCTTTTTTTTGTCTTTAGAGATAAGATAAACCTTTGCAACTACGAAATTAGGAATTTGAAATTAAGAAATAATAAATGGAAATGTAATTTGTACTTGAATTTTGTAGTATTTAAATACAAATTCCACTTGAAAAGACAAAGTAATTACTTACAATTACAAATTACAAGTTCCTAAAATAATTTGTAACTTTTAATTCCTCTTTTGAAAGTAATTTCTCAGCTCTGATATCTGGTTTCTTAAGATATGAATTTAATTTAGTTGTTAATGCCGCAAAACTTTTTGAACACCTGTTACTGATTTGCTATTAATGAGACCCTGCTGCTGCGTTTACCTCGCTAACCGCCTAGTGCCGCCACTGCAGAAAGCAATTAACTTTTTACAAGGCATTTCAACAAACGGTGTCAATGCCTTTAGTTGAATATACATACATAGATGGTAAATATACGACAAGAGGACATGTTTGGTTCCAGAACTTTATTTTGTTAATGATGCTTTAATGTATGTAATTGTAAGGGCTTGTTCGGTCAACAGTGCATCGAATTCCCTGATTTATTTGTTAAATTCTTTGATGGTTGTTTAATTCACGTTTTATTGGTATATCAAACTAACGCAGTCGATATTTTTTATTCGTTGGTAAATGGCAAAAAAAAGATCGTCATCTCCTGAATGGATGGATCCTATACAAATTTGTTATGTTTCGTTCAAATTAGTAATTGGCCAATTTTGGTTACCGAAATAAGACGGTATCTCCCGGAGTAATTGTGTTACATCTCCTGCTGCGCGGAAAGTTAGAAGCGCATGTCTTGAGGATCGATAACATCCAATTCACCCGGGAAAAGTTTGTTTTTAACAATCAGCGCGGCTCCCACAAGCATTTCCAAGAAAAAACCACCTCGAATACAAAAATAAACTGCTCGCCAATTTATTATTGACGCGCTACAAGAAAAAGGACATACTCCCCAAAAGAATCAAATGCTGAATACCATGCATAACAACGTTGAATAATTTTATACATGCCGACTAAAAATTGATAATCTGATTATTGAAATCGCTTTAGCTCTCAAAATATTTCATAAACAAAAACAAATGTTCTCAATAAAATGTTAGAATTGAACTTTGAATATATTTAACTCTCGAGTTAAGTCAATACGAGTTCTATCGTCATTGCTGTTATCTCCGTATTCTTCACTATCAGACTCTTGTAGGGTACTCCTGTCACTTTCATCATTGGGAAGACGTTTGGTGGCGTCTATTTTTCCATCAGTATCAGAAGATGCGTATTCACTATTATATTCATTGTTGCTCATTTCTTCTACTATCGCCTCTAGTAAACTAAATGTAGAAAAAATCGAACTTAGCCTAGGTACTAAATTACCGCGAAATCTCCAACTCCACACAATAAGGGGATTTCCTCATTCAAGAGGTATTTATCAGAAAAATTCCTCTGCAAAATTTATAGCGCTATACCTCCTACTTGAAAAGTCTATGAATACCAGTACATTTGCTACAATAAGTAAAAAAGAAATAAAACAACTTTTAAAAATCGTTTTGGGTTAATTGGAGACGTAGGATTAAGAAAAAAATTAAAAAAGAATCCTTATTTTACTTTTGCTAAATGTTCATACTTTCTTTTTTCTAGCTGCACGAATAGCCATTAATTTTTCGTGTCGAAACTACGAGATACGAAGGTCGCAGCTTAATTTTTCTATTATCTTATTAACATTTAGTGGCGTGGGAGTGTTATGCAGCGATTTAATACTCACGAAACGAATTTGTCTACAATGTAAATGATAAAGCTGCCGTTAAGGCAGCATTGATTTCTAAATTATAAATTTAAAAATTAATTTATCTAAAGTGTTTATTGTGTTGGTTATTTAACCAACAATTTTATTATTTATTTTTATAGCTTAATGATCTGATAACTCTCTCGCCTTATTATTTTCATTCATTTTATTGCATCACTTGCTACTACCATAAGAATAATCGAATATTCTTTTTTACTTCCAAAATTTAAAAATATTTTGTTTGTTTTTTAATAAATCGTATCTTTAAAGAAACTAAAATATCTGTTCAAAAATTGTCAATTCAATATTGTTGAAATAGATATTTGAATAAGCCTACCGGCTTATCAGCGATATATGTTCACATATGTGTAACGTATTCGCTATTTTTCTGGGGCAGCGGGTGGAGGGGAATATATCATATTTTCATTTTTGTAACAACAAGTAGATAAATAAATAATTATGATAGTTGTTAATTATTGTTGTCAGTCATAAGCAATAAATCAATTTTTTTTAATTTCTGCGATATAGACAATCTAACTTATACCGCTTGGTTGTATAAGTTGCCTACCTATAAAATTATTATAATTATATTATAAAATATACCTTTTAAATTTTCCATTACGGTTAAATATTTCTCTATTTTAGGAGATATGCTAGAATGTCAATTAAAAATGGGTAATGGAAATAGTTTAGAAGGAAGCTATTAGAAGAATGTAATCAATATAATATCATCATCATATTCGGTCACCGGTTGATGATGAGGACCATTCGTGTCCTCGAAACGGCCGTCCCGGACTAATTATTATATTACTATATAATAAATTAAACTTGTGCGGTGCGAAGGTTGCCAATACTTATGTGTTGTTTACCATACTACGCCACAGTCCTTGCTATCATTATTGAACGCTTATTATGCACTTCATTCTTTTTATTCATTTTTGTAAATTATTTTAAAGTATGTTCTTAGTTAAACCTTAAAGAATAAGTAACACTCATCGAATAAATTGGAAAGTTAATTTCAAATATATATATTAAATAAATCCCAAAAAAATTCTGCCGTGTAGGCAACCCAATCTACACAGCAAGGCTTTTCATAATTACATTCTATTTTATTTTTATTGTTAAATCTTGCAGATAATAAATAAATTATATTTTATATCCTGAATCCTGGGGCACAACTAATAAAGGTAAACCAGTTCGAAGTAGTGAATAAATTGAGTACCGTTTCCTTTCGCCTTGCTAACAACTTTCAAACGCAATCTACGATGCTACACCTCTGTGGTAATTCCATCTAAAGAAACCGAATCTAATATTCACTACCTAACTCTGGAACCCTTGTATTTAAACTATTTCCTTCCCGTCTGAGGCATACATACAATCTTAATGTTCTACCCAAAATAAACAGCTATTTTACAACTGCTTCCATTGTTTTATTTTAAATCTACAAATCTAAATTTCTCGTTTTCGTTTACGAAGAAACAGAATTTGGTGTACATTTATATTATTGTTCAGCATGTATTTTACACTCGCGACTATCTGTTCTAGGAGCCTCAGTTTCGGAGTGAAATTTTGTATACCTAAACGGAGTATCCGTAATGGTAAATTTTATTTCCGCAAGAGAAACGTTTTGAAAACAATTTCTTCCGTCGTGGAGGGTAATACCATCGCTACGGAGTTAATGACACCCATTAAAGAAAGTTTTTTACATCATTTGTCAGGTAACTTCCTTCATGGAAGCGGATGGAATTGCCACCACTACGAAAGGAGTTTAACACACCAATGGAGCAATATTGTACTCGTTTCGGATTTTACTACACACGAAGAATGTTATTTATTTACTTAAAGACTTAATAAATAAAAACAATAATCGTAATGATAAGTGTGTAAGTTGTGTTAATGTATTGTAATTGTAATTTAAACATGAACGCTAACGCTTAAATTATTACTAAGCTTGCAGAAACGAGTCACGCTTCACGAAATTAGCAAAGACTAGACAGACTCGTGATATTCGTCTCATAAGAATGGCTTCGTGTTGCCTACTGGTTTCCCCGAGAATCGACTAAACACTAGTCTGTCTAATCTCTGCTAATTACGTGAAACGCTCGTTTTTGCAGGATTTAAATATTACATCCAATAAGTACGAAGCTATTGGAATAATTTGTTAGTATTTACATTTAAATAGCAACGTTGAACATGCACGTTGGATTTATAATCAATTTTATTTTCAAATATATTTAACATTAATATAAGGAGGAAGTGTAACATTGTAAGTTATTAATTAAATAAAACCTTTTATACACTTATTTTTTATTTCAAACTCAAGTAAGTATATCAAGTAAGTTATTCTAAAATAAAACACTATTTATAAATACAGAATTTATATTAAACTGAAAACTATACATAAGTATACTGTATATATTTATTTATATTAATTTATAAATACATGACAGCCAACTAAAATTCAGCATCATATGTAATAATACTAATGAGTAAACAACACAAAAGGGTCGGTACATTCGGCACCTCAGGTTTAATTAATTTATTCGGAACAGCTATTTTGAGGGTATGCGATTCATTATTATTAACATTTCCTTGTGATGTAACATTTGAAGGGAAATAATAAAATAACCTTCTTCCTCCAAAACTTATATCGCTCTATTTCCAAATGGATTACAGTTATTATAGCAACAGGATCTCCAGAATTGTTGAATAAGAAACTAGATCAACCCCACCAAACACGTAAGGTATGCCAAAAACGTTTTAGTTCGGTACATTTACATGTACACATTACTGTAATTAATCTGGAAGTACCATCTACCTCCATCTTAGAGATTATAGAACTGGATTCAGTTTGGAGCATAAGTAAGGTAATTATAAGAAAAAAGTAATGTTCATAGAATGTGACGTTTGTTCTGATAATATTTTCGATGATGTACATATTGCTAAACTCATGGCAGTGAATCTACGTGTTTCCTTCAATATCTTGTTTACATTTGCAGAGTTTGTTTTTTGTTTATATTTCGTCATATTGAAAGAAACATTTTATTTTATAGGATGCCTGTTACACAACACAATCTGGATATTGGTAAAAAAAAGGCACATTGGCAATTAGACGTACCGTAAATAAACCAAGTGCTAAGGTGGGAATGTCAATATGTAAAATACCAACCTGGCGATCGTTTCAAGGGTTGTTAGTGTGTATCCTATATGTAGTGAATGCCTAAGCGAGCGACATTCGTTATCTCTTGCTCTCCGAATGTCATTTCACTCTGTGTAATAGATTTCTCCAACTTGCCAGGAAAGATTGGACGGACTACATTTGGTTCCACAACAGCTATAGACTAATTACATATTGATCACAGCTTACATTCTATCACCATTTTTGTCAATTGTTTACCTTTCATTCCAAAGTTTATCGAAAACATAAAGACATATATAATATCCGATTTATATTATCATGGCTGGAGTTTCACTTCCAATGCATTTGACTTCCCATCCGCATTCTCACATCCTTCTAATGAAACCAATGGGAATGTAGCGAGCTTTGTACTTGACCGAACATAGTCCTGTTGTGGATTCCAATATTCTGGAATATGTAACACATTACCTCAATTATTGACGATTTCAGGAATACATTAGTTCACTTCCTTACCGTTTTCATTTTCTTTAAATCCAAGTTGTTCTATTTCGGACATTAATGTAAGAACTTTTCTGTAAGTTGTCAATTTGTTCCGGAATGGTCATTATAGAAATTGCAATCATAACAAGTCGACTTCCTTGTACCTAGATGGATAGCATATTTGAATTAATATTTGCCCGTTGAAGTAAAATTCCACATTTATTAAATTAACCTATCGAGCTGTACTACTAATTAATTCAATTTTACTTCACAAAATATAACTATCACTATACATTTTACCTTTTCGATATTTGGAAGACAAGGTACGGGAGATTCTCAGAGCAAATTTCAAAATATGGGCAGCCAATTAAAATGTACATGTAGATTGATCCAGCACAATGAACGTACAATTATGAGGTATAAGAATTTCTCTTTGAATTCGCCCTTTCAATTATTGATAATTATTAATATTAATATTTGAAAACCAAATACTAAGTGGTGCCCTCTCTATTTGAGTGTTCGAATGCAGTTCACAGGTGTGGCGTAATAGATGTCGCTGCATATTTTCAGACTAAAATTTGTCTAGATAAATGTAAAGCGTCGATAACTCGGATTGTATGGAAATTCGAAATTAGTACAAATAAATGTTATGCTCTACATTGTTTCCTATATCTCTCCTAATATCTTAAGTTTTACAAAATCACGTATATGTATAAAATAAGTATAATCTTCATATTCATTTAGAGCCATCTAGTAGAGGGAAGTGTAATCGCCTGTGCGCAAGCTGTGTCTATTAAGTAGATATCTTACTCATCATGAATATTATTCTCTGAATGAAATACTTCTAATAATGATAGCAAGGACTGTGGCGTAGTATGGTAAACAACACATAAGTATCGGCACCCTCCGCACCACACAAGTTTCATTTATTATATAATAATATAATAAATAGTCCCGGACGGCCGTTTCCAGGACACGAATGGTCCTCGAACCCTTTTCGTATGAGACGAATAGGCACGAGTCTGTCTAGTCGCTGCAAAAAGTAATAATTCCACCTGCCTTGGTCATCTCTACTTATAACTTTCTATAATTACATTTCTTTACGGATTTTATGCTTTCACATTCACTCTACATTAACTATATTAGAGTGACTAGAATGCATTAACTAGAAATATCTTCCAAGTGTTACTTACTACTACAGAGATTCTGTTACGTATCATTTCAAACTTAATTTCAAATTGTTCTAAAACGCTCCAATTAATTTGGATGTTTTACTTACCACGTTTTTTTCTTTTCTCGTTTGTTTTTCGCGTGTAGGAACGAATTAAACGATTTTTTTACACAAATCAATAATAAAAAATATAATTAAAAAATTTGTAAAGATGAAACATACACAGCCTAGAAAAAATAAAAAATTTCACATAACAATTGGTTTATAAAAATCCACATTATACAACAAATAACTATTGTAAGTGTTTATATAATTACACACACGTAAGTGGCAAAATGAAGTCAACGTTTTACTGTGTCTGACCCCGGTAACAGTGAGAAACAAGAAATTACAAAGCACAATAGCATTTGTTGTATAAACTAATTGATAATATAAATATATCGTATATTGTATATTTATGTTTTACATAGTTTCATTCGCGCATCTGATGCAAGATTTAATTATTTATGCAGGTAATACTGTTTGTTTTTACACTACTAAAAACAGCTTATAATGCCTATGAAACTGAATAGAATTTTCTAGATCTTCCTCGAAGTCCCAAAAATAAACTTTTCGTTAATAGTGTACAAATTGTTAATATAATTAAAAATATTAAAAATTGCACCACATGCGTATTTATCTAGATATTTTTTGTAATATATTCGTATATATAAGTATATAATAACACCAACAGTATCTATTTATTACATTTGGTCTTGTTTCTTGAACTCCGACAATGCTGTATGTATTCTAAAATGTAACCTTGACTCTAATGAATAGCCTGAATAATTTTTTCTGGAAGCAAAAAAAGTTTGTGATCAATCTGAACTGCTACCTTGACGAAAACAAAATCGTACTTAGCGTCTTCTAAAGCAAGGATCGCTTTTTCCTTATTTCCCGCATCCCATTCTAGAAGGGCTAATTCAACTATGGCGTATGGTACTATATACGCGTCCTCTAATATTTCCTTTTGCAAAGAAATTGCATGTTCTAAGCATTCTAAAGCTTGCAGTGGGCTTGCCATTTGTCTAAGGCATGCTCCTTTTAATAACATCAATAGTGCTCTGTTGTCCTTATCGTATTTGTTTAGGGGAACCATATACGTTAAGTTCCTTAGTGCCTTTTCTATTAATTTCAAAACGTTTTCAGCCATTTTAAAATTCTTCTTTAGTAACTTGAATAGGTTCCAAAGAAACATCAATTCTATGACTGGTAAAATTAGCGTTTCATTTTGGGCGAAGTACCTTTCGGCCTTTTTGATCGCAAACTTCTCCATCGGTAGAGATTTCCCAGCTATCCTTTGTTTATACTTTGGTACATCTCTGAAATGAATTTTTATTATTGCTTTTCAAGTGGATTCTACACAAACTCACTTCATCAAGTTTTGAATGACAACTTTTTCACTTTTAGTAGGCTCGTCACTCGACATTAGCAGTATTATAGCTTTCTGGTAACTGTACATGGTACGGGACCATCTGCTTCCTTCCAATAAGTTTGTTGCGAACACGCCGGCTTGTTTCCAATCCATTTTAAAGCTACATATTCAAAACATACATCCATATATCAAACCTAATTTCATCTTACTTACCAATTTACCCATAGTAACTCCCAAAAACAAAAGTGGTGAAATTGCGGCCAAATTTCTTGCGATTTCCAGGATTTTGTATACCACTCAATACTAGCATTCAAATTACCTTTCATAAACTCCAATCGTCCTTTAAAGAATAAGAACCACACTCCCTGCGGGTAAAGTTTAAGTTGGTCGGTTATTATCTTCTCGCATAGCTTCAAATCACCTTCTTGGTGACTAAGGACATATACGACTATAAGATGATAGGCTAGCAATATCATCACGCAAAGTATTTGACGTAGACCTTGCATTGCGTAGCCTTTTTGTAGGTCTTGAATGCCTAATTGCTAAGAAAGGATCGTTGAAATGGAAATGTTATTTATTTGTAAAATTTCAAACCTTATTTCCAGAAAACCCGATAAATTCCAATAATTTAATAACTCTAGTTGGTAGTAGGGATATCATTAAGTTAAATGTGCCAATACCCATCTTAACACCACTCTCGAAATGTGGTTTTGTCACACTTTTTCCCCAGCTTCTGTTTAACAGTACCTGATGACATTCTCTGCCAATTAAATTGTATAAGTAATAATCATCTATGTAGTTAATTAGTGCATACTTATAGGAATTGTAACAAGATCTAATTTTGATTCCAGCTTTTATAAAACTACTTAATGTTTCGTCTTCCATAAACGTTAACATTGCTTTCAAAAGCAAACACTCCGCATGGCATAATTCAGCATGTGCCTCTTCTTCTGTATACTGTTCGTAATTTGTTTTCTTGACGATCTTTCCTAGTGATTCCCCGATTGTATTTTTCTTTCTGTACCTATTACAGACAGACAGCGAATTTTTTAAGGCTTCGCCGGCGTTTACTATGTGTCTGTGTTCGAAAGTTAGCATGGCTTCCAGAAAGCTAAATACTGAGAAACCAACAGCATGGTACATGCTCGAATGGCAACTGAAATTCGAACAAAATATATCGGATCTACGTAGCTATTTAAGCGAAATGACTTACTAGGGTTTCATTAGATTTTTCGCCTCGTCAAATTTATTGTTAAAAAAGAAATTTATAGCCAACTGAGCTTCTTCCACTGCCTTTTCCAACGTCATATCCGTTGGCCTGCGAATTTAAAAGAAACAGATAAACAAAAACATGTTTTTGCTTAACTAGTTGCGTCGTAATGAATTGTCACTTACATATCGTAAGTTTCGCAAGCATCATGGAACTGGAAATGAAAATTTGGAAATTAAAGCTTTACAATAAAGGATTTTAAGGGATTTTAAGGGAGACATGAAGACAGGATGAATAAATAAATAAAATCTTTAAAACTATTAATAAAATCTCAAGTTCTCTAAATTAAATTTAAATGTAATATCTAAAATAATGAACTTTTCCGCAATCGTTGTTTTCAATGTTTATGAGGACATTTTGCAAAGATATTGTTTCCATACAAAGCCCCATAAAATATGTTACAGTTAAATCCATCCGTGGGCATCTGTATAGCGAAGTATTAATATAAACATTTATGTCGTAGTAAAAGCGAAAATGGAATATTTTAGTAGAAAGTAAGACATATGCAGATAGTAAAATCACGAGGTTTCAAAATGTTTTACATATTTTGAGATAACGCTTGCTTTTTTAATTTTATTGATGCATATATCAGCAAATTGTGACGACAAACAATTTTGCTGGAGACAGATGTAATTTCATATACACACATATGCACTTTGCCCGATAAAATTTAAGATTGGATGCAGATACACGTAAATACGTATTAGTAATCCTTGAGCCATCAAAATTCAAGGTGACATGAACTGAACCTTCAGTATACATAAAAGAAGCGACATTGTTGTATATACAGCATTGGCCAATATTACAGTAATTTATATTTCACATTATTTCTATAAATTTTGGATAGCGATAGATTAATTTGAACAAAATTACGTTTATTCAACATGAAATGGCTAAAAAGAAATTATCTCTCTCTACTCGCCGTGTAGATTTTTGTGTATTATTTTTACATTTTTAGCCAAACAGATTTTTTTTAATAGTTTACATTTAGTAACTATAAATAGTTTAAATCTTAAAAGACATGTATGAATATACGAAATTAAAATGTAACATGAGAAATTCGAAATTTAAAAGAAACGATTACTTACATCGTCTTGATCTTGATCTTCTTCGGTATCTGATCCATTCATTTTTGTTGTAATTGTAATTGTCACTGAAATAATAATTTGTTAAACGAAAACTCGACGGGAAAATTTATGATATGTATGCAAAATTCAACAATCGCAGGATAAGTACTTACTGGAGATTTTACTTGAATCTAAATAAGTTAAGAAACTACAAATATAATGGTAACACGCGGAAAAGTAAGAGGATTAATGATGACGGATGATTTGAGAGTAAATACAGAAAATTTCTCTTTTACTGACCTCCTTCCTAACACAAAACTACCGCTAATTTTTCCTCTAGTGCCGGTGTAGCAGGTACAGATGGAACACTAGTTGCACGCATTCAAGATCGCAGAAAATAAAACGTGTACAACGTGTTATTTAACTTAGATAACGCACGGCAATAACGACGCATGTTAAATACTAGAATAATGGAAAAAAAGCTAATCGGCTATAATGGGATTAATAAATCATATTCGATCAATTAATTTATACACGCGATATTAAATGACATATTAAACGTCGCCCACCTTAATCCTCAAATTAAATTAATGTTTATATACCTAATTAAATGCAGGAGGCTATTAGCATAATAAAATATTATTAGCAAACAAACCCTGAACTCTAATATCTCGTTATATTTTAATACCTTCAATCTTTTATAGGATTCCTATCAAAGATAATGTGTGGTACTATCAAGCATATTGGTGTACTTAAACACGTTTCGAAGATTTAATATACACGGTTTGTATCTATTAATAACTCAACGCCAAAATAAATATCATAAAGCGGTCCTGTTTGTTCGATACCGTGCAATTTCTGATATACAAGCTGATATCGTGTAACGATATCGTTTCTATTATGAATAAATACGGGATGGCTTAACTAATACTATATAATTCGTCAAATATACAAAATACTATTTGCAACTAAAGCACACACAGCGAGTACAGTACATTGAGAAAATTTACCTTAAGGATACGGATTTTTATATATTGAGGACACTGTTTACAATCTGTTTCAAGGCATCGACATGCTACTGCATTTGGCGTATGTGTATTGCATGCAGATCCTTTTAATTACTTTACATAACCAATTGTTAATCGCATTTCGTCAATTCTTTTCTTGTGTACAACACGGTTGCTACAAAGATATAGGCAAACAATAATACACCATTTAACTATTAGCGAGTTTCTGGATGTAAGTCGTATGGCTAACTGTAACGATCTAGCGACATCTACTGTAAAATCTACAATCTCATTGGGACACAGAAATTATCCCATAACAGTTGTCCGGGTATTAAATAATAAAGATTTTAGTTAATTCATCAATAAACATTGATTTCCGAAAAACTTGTTCCAGATAAATTGTTAGTGCCTAACCGGAGATTCAACTAAACGAAACCTGTTACTTTACAAAGTTGGGTAATTAATAGCGAGTGAAAACAATATGATTTCACTCATAAAAAGAAAAGGAATGCAACATATTTTTATGAAACCTTATCTTTAATCTGAAATGTACCTTCTAGAATAAATATTTTTTAATTTAAAAGTTACTATAACTTTTCTCGTAAAATTGTTCGTTTTAAAGAGAGATACTCATTATTACTATAATAATTTGACCTTAATCAAGCGAAAGCCGGAAGGGAAATATACAACAGGAAGTGCTAATTCATTTCTTTATTCAAAAACAGCGAACGAATACTGAAAAATCAATTTTCTACAGTTTATTTTATGGTTTCCTCATTCCCGGATTTTTTTTAAGTTACCCGGAGTACAACAGTAATTCCGGTATACTCCGGTATTTATTGGCAGCCGTGCGACATCTATGATAAAATGTATAAAGCTTAAATGTTATCTAATGCGGACTGTTGTGCCACGATGGCGCCACAAATCTAATTTAAAAATATTATTATTAAATTATTTATAGATAAATTTTATATATAAATTAGATTTTAATTCAACCTTCAATAACTTCAATATTACTTTATTTTAATTGATCGTAACATAGTCTCCATGAATCCTGATAATTAAACAAAATATATATGCATTTATGTAGAATATTAGAATATTATTTTATTAGCTATAACGTGTATAATTTCGATGTTTATTAATTTTAAAATTAAGAAAAAAATTTTAAATTAAAAAATTTGTTCAACAAACAGGTTCCAGTTGATAACGATTAAGTAATTGGGCTGGCTATATAGTGTGTTTATATGATATGTTCGCGAAGGTTCAAATCGGTTCAAATGAACCTTTATAAATGGAGAATTTATAGCCCTAAGCCAAAAATAATTGCTAATGTCGTTATATAAAAGTGTACATGTAGAAGGAATTAGTGTATGTACGTCAACAGCATAACATCACAGGGAAACTCAGTACATAACCTTACTTGATTATTCGGGATTTGTTGTCATTTATTGTTTTTAATTATGGACAAAGTTTTATATATTTTACAATAAGATGGATGGTAACAGAAACACAGATGAGAGAGCATCATTTTGGAAGAAAAATAGTAAAACAGTGCCTGGCAGGTATTTCTGATAAATTAATTCATATATCTGGCATTAGTTCATACAATAATTATAGGCCCAGCCCAAAGAAGGATATTAAGAACACACAGAAATCAAAACCAACCGCGAATACATCATTTCAGGACTTTCAGGATTCTGTGAGAGATGCATGGGATCTTGAAGATGATGAATTCTGTGTATTGTCAGGTAAAAATGATTACACATCCAATATTAGCTTATTAAATAATGATCCTGTTTTAAGATACCAAAATTTCTAAAAAGGTATCAGAATCAGCTGCTCTGAACGTATTAAATAGACATAGAAATACTTCGGAAAGTCAGTCACCCAATGCGAGCGTTTCATCTGACATTCCTGTAGATAATGAAATTGAAGGCTTTAGAAACAAATTCCCTGGCCGTCCGCAACCGCTGAGAGGCTCAAATATAAATTCTAGTGAGGATTGTGAATCGAAACTAGAACGATTTGAAGCATTGCTAGTAGGTTCGCCAAATATTAGTGAATTGTGTCAACTGAGCTGGTCAGGGATTCCAGTGAGAGTACGGCCTATAACTTGGAGATTGTTATCGGGATATCTTCCTGTGAACTTGGAAAGGCGACAAGGCGTTTTGGAAAGGAAACGGAAAGATTATTGGAGTTTAGTGAAGCAGTATTATGATACTGAGAGAGATGAAGCTTATCAAGATACCTACCATCAGATTCACATTGATGTGCCAAGAATGAACCCGTCGATACCATTATTTCAACAAAATACTGTCCAGAGGATGTTCGAAAGGATATTGTTTATATGGGCCATACGACACCCAGCATCTGGATACGTGCAGGGTATCAATGATCTTGTCACTCCGTTTTATGTGGTGTTCTTACAAGAAAATTTACCTGACAGTCAGCCATTTGAAACATTTCTAGTTGATAGTTTAAATAAGGAACAAAGGGATATTATCGAAGCGGATTCATTTTGGTGTTTATCAAAGTTTTTAGATGGTATACAAGATAACTATGTCTTCGCACAACTAGGTATACAGAGGAAAGTGAATAAATTAAAAGAATTAATACAAAGAGTCGATAATACTTTACACAAACATTTAGTTCAACATAACGTGGACTACTTACAATTTTCATTCCGTTGGTTAAATAACCTATTGACTAGGGAACTTCCATTGCGTTGTACAATAAGATTATGGGATACGTATCTTGCTGAAAGTGACTCCTTCGCTTTGTTTCAATTGTACGTTTGCGCAGCGTTTCTGCTGCACTGGCGTGATCAATTGCTGATGGAGAATGATTTCCAAGGATTGATGATATTACTGCAAAATCTCCCAACCCAAAAGTGGAATGGATCTCACATAAGCATGTTAGTAGCTGAAGCGTATAGACTTAAAGTTATATTTGCTGATGCGCCGAATCATTTACAAAACAATAGCAACAATAGCTGACTTGTTTTCCCCCTGTTTGACCTTCTTTCCTTTTTTATTATGAACTTCTACTATGGTAGTTCATTTTTTAATATTTGCTATAACCATCGAGATTTATGGATAAGTGAATGATTCATTGTTGAATTCATTATTTCAATATGTAATATTTTTATAATAAAAATAAAAATAAAGAAACTAAAAAAAAAGAAGGAATCATTACTTTTTCAATGTACTGTTTGTAAAACTGTTCAATAAAAAATTCATGTATCATGATCGGAGTTTCTTTAAATAAAATTCGTTCATTTATGTTATATGATCAAAAAGATTGTTTTCTTTCTGGCGAAATTACAAACACTTTTAGTTTACGCAATATCAATTTTGTTTAATTTCACAAACATGACTTGTATAAAATTTGATAACACATTTATGCTCAGCAGCGATGTACTCTACCGTTTATATCAGTTTGGACGGTAAATACGGCGTCCTTTAAAAAGATTATGAGTCTTTGCAAATAAGCATTTCCAGAATTTTCGTAAATAAAGCAATTTTTAATTGATTTGCATAAATATTATTTCTAAAGTGTTATGCCACAACCAGGCCGACGATAAGGGTATAAACTTGCTAAAAAAAAGAAATAAGACCACACTACCCGAAATTGCTGTTTGCAGATACAATGAAAGAATTTAATAATCGCGGTGTTTGCCAGAAAACAAAGAGATACGAACATGTAGTGGTGCGTATCTCATCTTTTGTGGGATATATTGTAAATATCTGCTCTGTTGAATATAAAATAAAAGGATCTACCTTTAAATAAAATCAGAGATAAACAAGTAAATAGAGCGCATAATAAAAGGGGGACTATTGGTAAATATTACGTCTCCATTTAATATTTTACTATTGAATAGAGAACTCGAACTGTTTAAGAATCTTGATAAGCAGAAGGCATAGTAGTATATACATATGATATAAAGATTTTGTATACTTCTAATTATTATTGACTAGATAATATCTTAATAACAATTTTTTGTTTGCAAGAATATTGAAACTCCGAATCTTCCAGAAATACCCCTAATTAAGACGAGATTTAACGTTTTCGAAATATAGGAAGCTTATTCCAAAAATACTTTATTACCTGAGAGGGTCGAAATTACGTTAAATGATGAAAATTTAAATCAGATATGACAAAATAGGTGTTTCCGTATTTCCATGCTTTATTTTAACATATGTATTTACTGCTAACTACTGCTAATAAATCCGTTAATTAACTATTAACTATTTTGTCCTGCATTTTTAAAATTTACACTTTAATTGTAAATAACTTTGTATGTTTACGTTTTACAATAAGATTAAAATAAATTATCAAATGCTTTATTATTATTAAATCGAACACCAACTTTTATATAATCTCTTCGTCAAAATTTTACATGGATATGGTATCGATGTAAAGTTACATTAATTTTCACTCGCAAGTAACGCATGTTATTAAGCGTTATTATTTTTTTAATGTAATTTTTAAAACATTATCTGAATGAACACAATAATTTACATATGTAACTAGAAGAGATATAAATCATCAAATGTAATAATTAGAACTCGATAGATAAGAAATTTCCAAGTAATTCATAATTACATTTGTCTGCACTCTTCGTTACTTGGGATTACGGAAACACCTGAAGCCTGCTCTCTGATGTGCGGAATAATCGGTGACCAACAAGGGAAGATATAATTTATTTTGCCTACTGTACATACATGAGCTTATCACGGTGTAAAGTTGGTTGCCTATGCAACTAAAGTTAAGTTTGAAATACGTCAAAGCTTATTTTAGCTTTCTTTACCTACACATTCTTTTTAATCTCTAGAAATGAAATAGAGTTAAATATCTAATACAAATTATTATTATTATTTTGGTTTGTTTCACGTGGTGTTATTATTATTATTTTAATATAGTAATTGTGAAAGTTCAAAAGATAGGATGTAAATATGTTAGGATCTCTGTTGTATTAACGTTATATACCTATTGAAAATGTGATATTTAACCATTACGATACTTCAAAAGTTACTTAAAGCCCAAACTCCAGGCATATGTTTATCCTGTTTCTTTCAATAAAAAAACTTGAAGATTAGGTACTTATAATAAATTCAAAGCTTTCAAATTCGTTTAAACAGAAATAATCTCGAATCTATAGTCTGAATAGTGAAGACGCTGCAAAATTCATAATCCATCAGATTTGATCTTTCAACAATTTTGTTGTTATCGATATATTTAAGAGGTACATACCTTGTGTCTCGCCCTTCCTTACTATGTTCCTCTTTTAGATATTTATAATTTGATATTTAATCTTTCAAAACGAGGGTACATATTTCACTATTTATCGTATATTTTTTATTTCGTAGGCTTTGCTTTGCTTATCAGATTTTATAGGCATTTTTTGGACAAATAAATAAATAAACCATGCGTAATACAGGGTAGTATTCAAAATAATGAATAATAAAAAAACATAGATATACTAGATGTTACATTAATTGATTGGTCGAACGAGTTTGTGCCAAAATGCAAAGTACAAAAAAAAAGTTATTTTTATGGTTCTATCCTCACAAAAAAAATTAGTTATTTTTTGAAATTCTACCGTCAGATACACCGCATATTTTGAACAAACCAATAGAATAGTTGGCGCAAAAAATCTGCGCATTTATGTGCATCACTAATACGTATGTAAATGATTCCGCAATCGCGTGGGTGGGATGTTACTTTAAAATGGCCGAAAAAATGCGGGAAATTTAAAAATTGCAGCGGCGATATAATTTTATTTGACTTCGTATTAGATTTTATACATGCATAGTTCGTGTGCGTATGTATATGTAGTTAGTTACTTGAACGGTATTCGTGGTTATTTACGTAGAGGCTCGTTATAAGTGTAATATAACTAGCTCGCCTGTTTATCTGAAGCGTAATATCCGCGATTCTAAGCTAGCACACGCGCGCGTCGCCTTAATTTATTGTAAAACCATCGTCCGCCAGGTGTTGTCTATAATTGGCATTTTAAAGTCGTCTGGTTAATTGCGGCAAATCTTACCCCGTCCGAGTTTTACGATGGTATTGCTGCATTTGCAGCGATCGTTACCGCGCGAAAGAGCGCCGTTTGTAGCGTAGAGACGCCTTTTAGAAAATGCAAGTACGAAAGCTGGCCGCGTCGCCGCAAAGGCGTCCATGCGAACGCCACTAGAGGCTAATAATTCAGTTTCAGTCAAGAATTGCTAGTAACAAGGGAGCCGAGCCACCACGAAGATGATTTGGTTTTCTTTGAAGAAGAGACCCAGGCCGTAGTGACACGCAGTTGGTGGTAAACTTAAAGTGACCGCTTTATAAAACACATACGTATATATAGATGTATATATACGTATGTATATGCTACGTATATACGTGTACATACAAATATCTATGTGTGTGTCTAAAGCGTCTCTTTTATTAATAGCCAAGCGCAAAGAAAGCAGTAAACTAGTAAACCCAGTACTGTAGGATTATAGGACACGCGTGTTATTGTTGGCATGTGACGTTGGTGGTGTTAGTGTGGTTTCACCAAGTGAGGGGGTTTATTATCATCACGATTTACAACTGTACCCTATTGATAAGACTGCAGTGCGCAGTGCTGAATCGATCAAGAATAACCCATCTCTTCCTATATAATGTCACGCAGTTGAAAGAAGGCGCGAAACAAAACCAGAAAAACTCGAAAAGAAATCCGATCAGAGAAAAGGAAACAGTTGGAAAATTGGAAATTGGCGAAGGGCTTCCGAAGTCGAGAGCTACTGGTGATGGGCAAAAAGGAGCAGGCGAGTGCAGGACGGTGACCCTGAGGAATGTTTATCCCCGAAACTTTGCGTAGCTACATGGTGGAACCTGATGTATCATCCTACCATCAGACGTCATCCTCTGGCCAGGTGCCTACATGCTGCAACCATTTATTCCTCTCTCGCGGCGTGATATGTAATTAACATGATTATCATGAGTGTTCTGTTGTGGTGGTTTGAACGGCGAACGCAGTCGTTGCTTCCTCTAATTTTGCCAAAAAGAAAAATCGAGAAAAAAAAAATCTTAAAATCGGGGAAACCGCATTTCTCCTCTAAGTGGCAAAGGGGCGCGTATACCCAACAAAGATAATAAACGCAACGATTACATTCGCTCGAAGAACCCTTTGATGTTGACTGTTGTATTCTGTTGTTGCACTGTCATTACCTGTTCTGTTGTTTATTGCTGTTTTGCCGTTGCTACTGCTAGGAGTGTACGATCCTTGCTAGCGGCTAAAAATATTCGTGTGTTATAAATAAGTAAAAATTTAAAGACGAACTTCCAGCTCGACGGTTAGGACAGAGTAGCTTTTCTAATCAGCATGATTCCTCAAAATTATCGTCTCTTCTCCTTTTCGTTTTAGACCAGTGCGCAGTGTTTCGTAATATTTTAATTTTTATCGTAACATCGCACTAATGATACGCTTCTTTTTCATTTTTCTCGTTAACATTGTCATGTTTATAAACTCTATGTTTCCTATTTTATTTACCACTACGCAGATACTCACATATTTTTCAGAATATCGTTTATATAATTTAATAGCGAAATTCTAAAAATATCGCTAAAATATCCCAAATAATGCGATAACGCAATTTCTGCTTCAAAGAATAGAATTTTAGGGTAGGGTGAGTATTCTGTAGAAACCAGAGATATTATTTTTTTTTTAATTCTATAACACCGTTTATTATTTATTAAAACGACATCAAATGTTAAGGAATATAAATAATTACTAAAATAATTTCGTTTGATAAGTCTTAATCTGAAGAAACATGTATTCGTATAACTATAATTTAAAAAAAAAATCAATTTGGGCGAATCTGTGCTAGTTTGCTTAAAATTTGGCTCTTTTTGCTATTAAAAAAGATACTTTTTCCCAAATTTTTAATATATTTGTTCCGTTGAAAAACTTAAAATGTCATAATTTGAAATCAAAACAAATGTATGAAAAAATGCTTTTAAAAGAAAGAACTAAACCTAAACAACATCGGACAAAATTCAGCTTTCAAGCAAATTTATATTTACAAATTTTTAGTAAACACGCTAGTAAATTTTTAATCATTTAATTTATTAGTTCTTTTTATAATTTCTTTTTAAAAATGATACGCAAATTCTTCATTTTGTAATTCCAATATAATTCAGATTTAATAAAAATCAGCCCATACAATAACGCGCAATCCTATTTCTGATATTGATCATTTTCGTGATCACATTGTTACATCATTAATTGATGATTTTAGTAGTTTCGGAATCTAACTTTCTATTAATAGACTAAAATCCAGGGTTTATATGGGAGTTGCCGTAGTATAGATCCTATTCAATTTAAATCTCGTACAATTCTTTCATTTGCGCGATCTTACTTCATGTTCTTATTTCGGAAAAATCTACAGCGCATATATTTTTCGATATATCAAAAAAAAACAAACAAAACCATGTTTGTCTCCGTATCCAAAAATAAATCGCAACATCAGAATGATTATGAACCGACTTATTTTCGGAGGTATTAGTCCATATTTCCATTTAATAATTTTATATTAATAGATTTCTTATGGTTATATAAACCAATTTATAAGCTCCCTTAATATATTTCGTATATACCTAGTGTTCTTTTTACTTGAAACTATAAAAATTTTCGGGAAAAAAATAATTTACATAGTTCGACAAATAAAATCGTTTAAGAAACTAGATAATATTTACAAGAGAATAGTGGGTTACTCGTGCCAATACTTGTGAAAATGATCAAATAGACGTTTTTGAACTCGAATTTCTTTCGTCAAAATCAAAATCTTTTATCTAAGTTCCGCAAACAAATAGATTATTTTCATGTCTAGATTCAGGATATTCATAGCAGTCTTTATGGATCTACCCATCAATCACAGACCTCTGAAATAGTTATCATATGTTTCCTTACAAAATATACACGTTTCGTTTACCCATTTCAATCATTTGTCTTTGCACAATCATTTCGAAGAATAACATATTTTTTTAAGTGAAAGCTATTTACAACAAAAGACATCCATGACATCACAATCCAAATTGAGCAAAAATTAAATACATCCTACGTGATATTCCGGATTTTTCCGTGCGAATAACATCCTTTTTGGAGATGTAGGTGAAGTGATTTTAGTTCGATGAAGGAAACCTGTTCCCCCGAGGTATTTGCACGGATATTGCTATATTACGTAATGTAAGGTAGTTTCTTTTTCGTGCTTTTCCATCTATATTGCAATTCCTAGCGGTTCGCTAAAATTATTCTTCTGGGATAAAATATTCGTTTTAGAGCTTTTTATAAGAGAATTTGATTCCTAATACCCTGGTTTAGTCTCTTCTAAAATAAGGAAAGTGCAGAATTTAAATGTTTTGCCGATTATATTTCAACTAGGTATTCACAATTTGTTTTATTTAATTATAGTAATTGTATAATTTCAACGTAATTGTTTATCTTTTAATTAGGTATCTATTTAAGGTTGTGGAAAGATAGATACGTTATGTGAACTTACATTTTTCCCAGATAAAAATAGACGCCTGGAGAATTCAGCAAATTCTCCAATAAAAGGATACGATTTCAAAAAGAAAAAAATGTTTTTCGTCATTGCTATAAATTTTATTGCCGGATCATCGGAGAATACTAATTTTGGAAACACTGATCTACACCATAGGGATTTATTTGACCGTCCGTGACACAGGGAATTCACAGGAAATGGTTGTGTATGCAATGCAACAATGCATTTTCATTCGGCTGTTGTTTGTGTGATGGGAGTCCTATGTGCATGCAAATATGAGATCGAAAGAACGTGGCAGCTTGTGTCTTTTCTACATTCCTCGACGCAACCACCCATTGTATTGTTTTCGTTCAATGCGTTTTTTTCCGCGTGTTAAAATCTCCTATGCAATTGTCCGATTTAGTATTCAACTTTCGTTTGGAATACTTTTACCAATCTTTTTGCTGTTGCTTACCTGAACTTATTAATATTAAATTCTTGAGGCTAGTACGAGTGAATGGTTTTGTAAGGTGTAACGCGTATACATTTTTTTTTAATGAAGATTTAGTACTACTTTTAAATGCCTGTTAACTGGAATTTTGAAATTATTCATCGTATTAACATTGCTAATCGCTATTTTAGAAACGCTCATAAAAATCTCATTTCATTGGAATTATTTTACAAATTGAAGTTTGTCGTGGTAAAAGAATGGAAACTTTTTAGGGTGGCAAAACATTAATGGAGGCCTTGCTTCTCCAATTATCTTAGGCACTCTCATAATTCATAGTCAGCAAGGTTTGAAGGACAGGTGTTGTGTGACCTCACAAGGGAATTTGCAGAAATTTGATATTAGAGGACGTTGCAAATTTTCATTTAGGACAATAAATTTGGTATCTCATAAGGTTCCGTGTTGGGGCAGGTCTTATTCTTAATGGCTGAGTGATCGTAGATTATATTTAAATAATTTCTACTGATTTTACCATACTTGTTTTTCTTAATAATGGCATCATCGTTTCAGTTTTTTGTTAATAATTTCATTATTTATATTTTTATTTGTAAAATATAAATAGTACCGTTCCCCAGTCGTGTTTCCTCTTATCATTTGATAAATCATACTTTTATTCATTTTTATGTAATAAAAAGTAAAGATTTTTCCACGATGTCTATACGATGTAACATATAAAATGTTATGTTTAAATATTTTATGTTATTAACTTTCTTCTATTTTCTATTCGAACGCCAAAGTAAACCGTTACAAATTCTAAATATATAAATCTCCTTACTAGAGATTATTTTGCAAATATTTTCAACTTGCCCACTGGTCAACACGTATAGAATAACATGTATAGATTATTGATTTATTACAGAAATAACTTTTCAGAATTACAATAATAATGAACTGAATTTTCTATGGTGGAGATGACGTTACATTTCCGGTCGATCCAACTCTTCTCATATTACCCAAGGACAATAACTATTAACTTGTTTCCGCGTTCCGTATGGAGCTTTTGCCTTAGAAATAATAGTTACGACGTCTGGCTCATTTCCTTCCTCTCTTTTTTTTAATTTGGCCAATCGCCCAAAAGGTTGGCCACCCTGTTTTACAATTTAGTAGTATTTAAGAGATAATAATCATTGCCATCTTACTAGAACTAAGATACAAACAGTTTGGTATTGGAGGAAAGCCAAAATCTATTTAAGAACTTTGAGAACGAGTTAAGTAGACGAGGTCTATACGGCGAAAAAAACATACGTACCTTTCTTTGTCGTCAGGAAAGTATAGCTAAAAGGCTTGCAGATTTTAGCTAAGATTTTGCAAAATCCTAGCTAGCTTGCTTATTTAAGCTTATAGCTTATTAATACATATCAATTCTGTTTTAGATTTAAGGCAACCAAGCTTTATTTGTTGTGTAACTAGTGTGTTAGCTAATTTAATTTTGCATGGTGTAACTGTATTATTGTCAAAGAGAAATAACAACGATTTGTCAAAAAGTCGAATTAAAAGAGTTACATTTTTAAAAGATCGCTAATGAAATAACATTAATTTTTTAATTGAATGTACATAGCTATAGGGGGGTATTGATTAATACTTTGCATTGCAATACCTAAAACTGCTTATGTTTTGCTATGTCCTAAATTAAATTTCCTTGTAGAGACTAGAGACCATAGCGAGAAATATGATTTGTTTGAAAAGTATTTAGTCAACAGATCAGTAGTATGCAACAACAACATTCGACGTGTGATTCAAACGGACTATTTGACAAGTCAATCATTGCTTGTCATTGTGTCTTGGATATGATTGGTGAATGACTGACTATGAAATGAAAAAAAAAATACTAACAATACCTAGCGTCGTTATTAACCAAGAGTAACATGTTGAAAAGGGAAAACAAATATGGATGAGGATTTTACCGCACAAAATTTCACAAAATTTCACAGAATCCACCGTATTCCAATTCGTTGTTTTATGCAGCACATGTTTATTTTCTCTTTATTAATTTTCTTTCTACGGTTTTAGATTTTTCTTAACTTTTCATGAGTAGAAAACATCACAAATTTGCTAATTTAATTTTTACGCTTAGATATATATTTATACATATATTCTATATCCCCATTTTCACAATTAGACGTGCAAAATATTTGACGACCACGTCACCTTTTAGGATGAGTTCCACCCTTTCATAGAGGCACTGTTGCCTTTTGTCAAATCGTTTTCGTATACGTGGTTTAATTTGCAAGCAGCCAAGCGAAGATATTACAAGAAACATGAGAAACGAATGTCCTTAGAGGAGGAACGTCAATGCAAAGAAGCATTGCAGGTAATGGAGCAAAATCCCTGTTTAAATAATTTAAAGGTTCGAATTGATTTGTAGAACGAAAAGGCGGAAGTTAAGCAAAAATGGGCTTCGCGTCTGCTGGGAAAGCTCCGTAAGGATATAACGCAGGAATGTAGGGAAGATTTTGTTTTAAGTATAACTGGGAAAAGGCCTTCGGTATGTGTTCTCTCGAATCCGGACCAGAAAGGCAAAATGAGGCGTATAGATTGTTTGAGGCAGGCTGACAAGGTGTGGCGGTTAGATCTTGTTATGGTAATTCTTTTTAAAGCAATACCATTGGAGAGTACGGACGGAGAAAGGTTGGAGAAGAATCCTGATTGCTCACAGCCTGGTCTATGCGTTAATCCATACCATATCAACGTGTCAGTTAGGGAACTTGATCTCTATTTGGCTAATTTCATTAATAGTCACGGTAAATATGCATCATTTTGATTTAGGTGTAGACTAACAAAATATGATCACACAAATTTCCAAAAACTTTTGTCCATTGAAATTGCTTTTCTCTTTGAAATATTTTCAATTTTCAAGTTACTTCCTGCAAATGATTGACCTTTGTAATGACAAAACTGAAAAAAAGAACAACGCTCTTCACTCTACTATTTCAAAAATGGATTTTTCCGTCAAATTTATCAAAAAAAAATCAAAAAACAAAAACAATACATGACTTTTAAAATAAATTTCTTAATCATGTGTAAAATAAGTAATTAAGAGCATTACAATCAATCCAACGAGATATTAACACAATATTAATAGGATTTCTTCTGCGTCTTTATAGTATGTAGTGAAAAGACTAATTGCTATTACGAGAACTATTTAAACATTGTCAAGTCTATACCTTCAGTATTTCAACATATTTTGTAAAAATAATGGACATAGCTTCAAAATCAAACGATTCCTTTTGCGACAACTGCAAAGAGTTAAATCAAATTACAATTGACTATTTTAAAGATAACTTGAAACACTCTTAAATTTAATTGCTTTTTCCAATTTACTCGAAAAAAATCTATTAGGATTTTATGAAACACTATTATTTGTAGAAATTTTAAGTGGAGTGTGTTATAATAACAATAACAAGAAAGAAGATGAGCGAAAGCACAAGGGTACGTTTTACGATATCAAACTTAAATGTAATTTATTTACGAAAGTTGGTAGTTACAGGATACACACATAATCCCTATAATGGAGTGATATGTAATGATATTATTTTAGCAACTGGAGTCTTCTCGTCGAAGGAATTATGGAAATTGTCTAAGTGTAAGTGTCTTTCTATTATTATTATTATTATTGTGTAATCTAGATAGCCACCCTAAAGAATCTTCTCACATTTACCACACCAAAGAGTTGAAACTTTTCGTCTGGCCAATTTTAATTTATTCGACATAAACATTTTATTTTTGTCCTTTAGAGTCATAGGATATTAATTTTCACATACTACGCAACCACCCATGTGTTTGAAAATATTTAAATGTTTTTCTTTTCGAGGAAGCTATTTCACCAGCGTAAAGATACTTGTAATGAGATGTGCACATAACGTGTGTATTTATTTTTAAAACACCTTTGTTGGAAGCGGTTGAAGGGTTTATATTAGTAATGTGAAAAAATACGTTACAATTTTTGAAATGTGAAAATAATGAATTAATGAAAATTTCGTTTTATACGCTTAAATTACTGTAAAGGATACTTTTACATATTGTTATATTATGTTAAGACTATACGCATGCTCTGCGTTTTGTAAACCTAATAATATAAATGTTTAGAGCCTGTTTTTTGTTTAATATTATTTTTCTCGTCTTGCCAAAAAAACCGTTTTAAAATTCCAATTATTTACTACACGCTACTTGCCCCGCCCACTTTATTACGATAGTATTAAAGATCAGCGCGCAAAAGCTATTAAAAAAGCTCCTGGCATCTGAAGCAATTAAACATTTTCATATATCTACACAATTCTTTATGCTTTTACTCTTCCGCAGCGTCTATCTTGCATGAGTTATCAGATCCGCAACCGCCAATCAATAATGTAAAAGTGGAGCATCCAGCGTACTATTGCAACAGTTATTCAGATCAAGGAATTACTGATAGATCAGCTTCTGTAGATGCAATGGTAGTATCTGCAGCATATGGCAGTAAGTATTTATTTGTCTAGACATCTTCTCTTGCAAAATCGATATTAGGACGTAGACATGTCCTGTAATAGCCCTTGCGTATGTGTGTAATTGAAATTCAGTTAAAATACTCGCAGTTATAGCCGGAATTAAACAGAATTTTCTACATAATTTAACAATAATTAAAACGATTTAATGAAATAACTTGCATATTTTCTGCATTAATATGAATAATTTAAATTGCTGATGGTTATTTTTCAAGCATCTTGGAATGCTTTGTTCAATTTATTTCAACTTTATTTTTTTTTTTAATTTAATTGAAACATTTTGCGAGTTACGATACGATTTTAAATTCAGGTTTATTACATTTAGCAAGTATATTAAATACATCCTAAATTTTTAAAGCTTTTACGAATACTTTGTACCAAAAGAGATTAACAAACCTGACTTTTATACATATTGCTGCAAAATTAGACAGCACAATATTTTATTAATTAATAGCCTTCAAACCCATGAAGGACAACGCGTTTATATTGATCTATTGATAAAAGTCTGTTATAATTTTTTGAATATTTTACAAAGTAATTCCAAATAAGTAATTGAACATTAAGAAGAAGAAAACATGTAACTTTTTTGTTTAGCAATATCACAGAATACCTCATTGGTATCCTCAAGTTCTCAATCGGCAAGTCCAAGCACATTATTCTATCAGCATAGCCCTGAAACGCACCATCAGCATCAGAATCAAGTCAAATATCCAGAGAATGGACATGACTCGTTGTCTGATTTCGTCACTTTTGTATGCCAAGAAACAGATAACACTTCACAAACAGCCCAGGTAAGGAAAACTTACATAAATAATAATGATTTTTCTTTTTCTAACAAATATCGCAGCATTCAGCAAATATGTTAGTAACAGTACCTGTTTGTATCACGCTTCATAAATCACCAATTTATTTGCTAAATGCTACTATATCTATAATTTTATCATTATTAGAAGAAAATCATTCCTCCCACTAAAGGAAAAAATCGATTTCTGGGTTAGTCTATGGGTTGAATTGTAAATAACTTCCATACACTCCTTTCTTTTATCTATTGAACGTTATCTAGTTTACGTTCTGGGGTATATATTGAAAAAAAATAGACTATAGTGAAGGTATAAAGGATTTGTACACCATATTTTGGTTCAAAATGGAGTTCTTGCTTACAACAATTTAATTAAAAAAGTGGCTACAGGATAACGAAGAAAAATTACTATTCCAATTAGCTCATAAAACGTAAAAAGATAGTTAGACACAAATTTTTTGATTCTATATTCAAAAAATTGACTTATGGGCCTGGATTTCCGTTAGTTTTTGCCAACGTTTCGTCCACACTCTTACGGGACATGTTCAGGACTGTTACTGCACACTGACTGGGGACTTTTAATTCCGGAATGGCTTAATTTAACTCTACTCGCATCTTATCTCGCAACTTTCACTATTATAGCAGAAAAATCTGTGAATCAATCAGAAATCAACATTCGAATCATTTAAATCAGGAATATTATTTTATAAGTTATCATGAAGGCTAAATAGCTGCTAGCTTCACTTGCTTATAACAATTTATTTTTCTTATTTCTTGTGTTGAATTAGTAATTTCAAAGTGTCTAAAAGTAATTTACAGAATCTAGAATCACGCGCTTAAACTTGAAGCTTTTTCAAGCGATTAACGTCAGTGAATATTTATTGTTATTAATTTTATTATATTATTATGGTGTTCGACTCTTCTTGCTGTATTTAATCTATCGTTACGTTTTTATTTTGAAATTTGGTAAATTAATTTTGCGAATTGGGAGTAATGTTGTTGTTAGTATAGAATTATTTTTTGAATGCGACCAGTGTATGAGTACTTTCTTGCCTTCATTGTATATTAGGCGAGGCACTAGCGATCCGCAATTGAATTGGATGAGCGTTTTGTTATTTGTATTTTCAGATGCAAACAAATATGTCAAGAAGTCCAAAACCACAATATTTCCCATCATTGTTACCCCCTCCACCATTACCACCCATGGCGAGGCCAGTCGCGATAATACAATCGACGGGTGATGTTTCAATGACTGGTACAAATTCGCCACCAGCAAGTATAACACCACCCAGTAGTGAAACATCACCGGCAGATGAAGTGCCGGAAATAAGCTCATCGCCGCCACTGAGTCCTGGAAGTCATGAAAGGAGAAAGTCTCCATCGCAAAGAAACGCCGTACCAACAAGCAGCCCATACTCGCCCAGCAGAGATTATTCCTTTAACCATTTCCACGGGCAACCGGGACATGTTGGTAGTGTGTACCCTTTGGTAAGCAACGCGAGATCTAATCTTGTATTTTTTTATTTCAGCTGTTCAGCTATACCGGCATGAGCGGAATGTCTGGCGTTATCAGTCCTACCAACCTCAGCATGTACTCCCCAGGTATGACTACGTCGAGAGGTACCCAGCGTACTAGTGGTATACCCAGATGGAACACGTCGCTGTTCACTCTGGATCAAGAGGACTTCAGCATGATAACACATCCTGTATCGGGAACGAATGCGGATTCGAATACGATCATATTAATGGATGAGGCCACAGCGGCTAGTGCAGAGCAAGAGCACGCTAACCAGTGCTGTAACAGTACAAATCTAATGTGTGATGCTGATAGATTTTTCCAATCGACCGTCACCGCTGACAGTTTGGATCAACGGGAGAACGAACAACTGTCAACACCGAAGTCGCCTTAATTCCCCTTCTTCTTATCGAGATTACGCAAAGATAACAACGAAAACAACTGCCTTATTATAACCTGCAGCTTCTTGTTAATTTTTTACATCCAGGATAATATGTGATGGTTCTGTTAAGAAGTTTTTTGTTTTTCACTTTCCTCTTTTTCGAGCAAATAAAGAAGGTGCGCAACTATAGGAAGCTGCTCAAATAGCATAGGTGTAGATTAAATTTAAAGAAAAAAGAAAAATTAAATACACAATTTTAGGTAGTATAGACACTGTACCAATAAAGGCTGTGTAAATCTCCAGCCCTGACGTCCTATGAGAGACACGCTCGTGGGTCGTACTACCAACTCTCTGTGACTTAGTTTATATTCCGTTCCTATGTTGGGTAGATTATCCAGCGTTGCTTGTCTTCCACGAGTTTGCTTCACGTGCGGAACTAGGAAAAAAATTCGTCACTTCCGTACGTACAAGCAGTGAGCTGGGTCTGTGCCTTAGTATTACAATAATATTTATACGGTAGCATATAGTAAACTTAGAGACTTTCAATAATAATTGAGCTTGCTCATAAAATGCGAAAAAAAAGAAATGGCGGCTCATTGACCATTAACGAGAATATACGTGAGGAATGATACTCACCAAGCGGTGTACTAGATAATTATGTATATAACATATTTATATACCTAATGATTGTTTAAGGAGAAAAGAAAAGCACCAAAGACATCTCATTGGTAGTAAAGGAGAAGACACAAGCATCCTCCAGCCATTCCTTGCCTCGAGGGTGTTACGATTTATTATCAATATTATGTCTTTAAATGCTTTTTATATATAAATTATACTGTGATTGAGTACCTTTTTAAAAGCAGTCCTGGCTGAGCATTGTACGCCGTATATGGTCACCATGTGGTTTTTTCAGGTCAAGCTCTACCTGACTCCTTTACCCTCCTCATTTCTCTAGTCGTTTTTATAACAGGGTGACCCAGACTGATAAACCTATTGCTACTACTCCCTTGTTACTTAATTACTAACTATTTACTACATAATAGGGACACTCTGCAGTCAACCATTTATTGCTTGCTCCTGTTCAATATTGAGGGAAAAAAACGAACATAATCCTTTATCTATTCTTTCTTTTTCTTTTTGTTTCTTATTTAATAGGTATTAGTGCAGAATTTAGTACACTATCCTCCCATCCGTATACATACTTTTTCTGCTCTATATTGTACATAACATCCAACCTTTGTTACTTAACACATACTTATAGAATCGGGTGATATTATAACCAGTGCCATAATATTGTTGACTCAATTGTTAGACGTGCTACACGTCAGTAGTGTTGGTAATTGTTATTATTATTATGATTAATATTATTGTAGAAAGCTTAACATGAGGCGAATGTAATTACTTTAATTTTAAGATTAAATCAGAGGGTTTATTTCATAAAACGTCTTTTTTATTTCGATCCTCATTTACTCTCTATAAGAAAAACGTAGACTATGGTGAGATGATTAACTTGGTCACCTCGTCAAATTAAAATAAATACGTCAACGTTTCGTCCTTCAATTGCATGGATTTTCCTCAGAGCTGTCGCATCTTGTATTTTTGTTGCTCAGAAAATTACATAGACAACCATTCAAAAGTGGCTGCAAGCATAAAGTCGAGTTAATCTAGACCTAATTGCAAATAAATACACCATCTTCAGCAATTGATGAATTAAAAAAGGAAGTATGAGGCGTGATATTCTTAAGTAAGATTAGGCTTTAAAAACTTTTCAACTTGGGGTGGACTGGAATCCAATTCAGGTGCAAATTTGCCCCGACCGATTTCCGATTCTTTTATGAACAAATGACCAATGTTACTAATATACATTTCTTAATAGGAGCTTCAACACTTTTGGTGTGCTTAATTCCAAATTGTATTAGGCGATCCTATGTTAAAAACGTAGTTTGGCCATCCGTGTTATAAACCTTCGAATCAATTGAACGTTTGCATTATATACCAGAATCAAGAGATAGAATTGCTTAGTTAACAATTAGAATTCCTGTTTTTTTTTTTACCATTTTACGGTAAAAACTAAGTATAAATAGCAAGTCTAAACGGTTGTTTTCTTAAAAATTGTAACATTTAATAACTGAATCTTTATCAAAAATATATTAATGAAACGTAAAAATAAATTAAATTGTTGAAAATTACATGCACGTACATAATTCCAAGTTTAGAAATAAAATAAACGATGTCTACACATGTATATACGAATTTAATTTTAGAATCAAGCTCTGTGTTCCCATTAAATTATTCGGACCTCCTGAAACTTTGAATGACGTAGGATATCAAATTATACCTCTAAACTTTCCACAAAATACATTTTAGTTGATATATTGATTTTGCTAACGTCGGGAAATATACTTTATTGAAGAAAAAAATAAAAATTTTAAATTTTGTATTAACTGTTGTAAATTTCAAATTGATTCATTCAAACAAGTGTACTTGATGATTGATATCACATTTAAAGTCTTGAATCAACCGCATAGTATTATATTTTAAGCAGATTAGTACCTGGTAAATCTTATGACCGAGAATTGAATTTAAAATTTCGTGCAGTGAACTTATCGTATTACGTGCCGCTTCCATTTTTACAGTATATTGATTTGCTGTTAATCAGGCCTCTCTTGAGGATAAAATATTAAATTATTATTCAGGCACCGCCTTTGCGTAGGCCTACAACATGGTCGCGTTCAAATATACTTTCATATGCATTGTGTAAAACTGTATATACATAAACCAGCAAAGATTCTAATCTCTTACATTAAGAAAAAAATAAACAAATAAAACAATAGGATTATTTAAATGATTTATTCTTCTGTATATGGGTATGCTAGATATTTGGCAACATCTCTATTTTGGGCGTCTACTACATGATTTTCTTGTTATATACAATAACAATTAGAGGCTTAAGTAATGATTTATTTCGTTTTTTTTTTTTTAATTGTAACCCCACCACCTAAACATTAAAACACAACATGATTGTTATTCACCGTTCTCCGATGTGTTTTTTTGTTCTTTATTTTATGAGTCTAAGATGGAGAAAAGAACATACAATAGATATACCTACGATACCATACCGTGTTATTTAAACATTGATAGAGAGGACATCTTCTTAAATTCAATTTGTGTTTCTTAAGCAGAATTTCTTTTGAAGGTCTTAATAACAAATATATACAATATTTAAGAAATAATAGAATAATAATATTAACAACAATAAAGAAAATGCCTAGAAAAACAAAAAAAATAGAATGAAAGAAGATGTACAGATATATGTGTGTATAGAAGTAAGCTTAATAAATAAATGTCTTAATACTGTCTGTTACGTCCAAAAATTTAGATTCTCTGTTACTTGCCTTTGATTAATCTATCTGAAATTATTTGAATAACAAATGCGATTGGTTCTAAAGGGTAAGGAACATAGGCTACTTATTATCTTTTATATATATATATTTATTTTCCTAATAATCTACACACATAACAGGTTTTTATGTATGTCTTAATAGAGCTACATATTTATATAAGCAACCTAAGTCCCTTTTTCAGTTCTAAGCTTATGCTCGTGTTGGTAATAATACAGTTTAAAATAATGATAAGGTAATAGTATCAAATAAATACATTATCTTATCATTACGATGATTACACTATAAATGGAAAATAATATCACTCAATATAAAGTACTAAATAGATGCTATAATTTGAAAACTTATATAATTCAGGTAAGTATAATATCTCCAACAAATTTCTTTGGAAAATTCGGGTATCCAAATCCATTATACAGGGTACAACACAAAAGATATCAATACAATACACATATTAGTTACATCGATTTCGTTGATTTTTTTAACTTTAGGATTTGTTATACCGTGTATAATATGCAACTTTCAATTTAATACGTCCAAGTTGTTTGGAACATTTAACAATTATACAGGGCGTTAAAAAGAAATGGTTGGATATTTTAAATCAAGATGGAATCCGAATACATTTTTGTAACACCCTGTACATCCACTAAAAATAATGACATACAGTTTTCTTTTCTTATATATGTATACGTTATTATATTATATAAATTCATGAACTTGTTTATTTTTTAAAAATACTATTGTCATACATTTACCGAAGTGACAGCGAAATGGCAGTTAGGCCTACCATTGCACAGATTGACGTAGCACGGAAAAGATGAACTCTAGATATCACAATGTATCCGTGACTTGCGCAATCTGTACCCTGTATAGTGCAACACTGAGCTAATTTACATGGAAGGTATAATCTATTAGAGATGGTTCCAGATTTTCCAAGTTATAACAAAATATGAAACCAACTCCCATTTTTAAGAAAGGAACTCGATTATTCTGAAGCGTTGATTTGTATTGTTTTACCCTTGGGATCGTCGAACCGATCCATCGTTTTGATGTCCATCATCATCGACAGTCCGATAGCCATGATTGCAACCAATATGGCAGTTACGAATATACCTGACCAAATTGGAGCTGTTGTAAAACCAACGCAATATAACGGATCACCAAATTGGGAAAGGTCGATATTTCTAGTGGCTTGTAACTGTTAAAAGTAGAAACATTTGAGAATCCACTAAAAGAAAAATATTCTGCATAAAAATACCTGCATCCCTGGCAACACCAATGAGGTGCTAGGATCGTTCCGTTGTAAAAACACTGTATTGGTACATTGGTATGAAAACCCGAATGGAGCATTAATATCTCTTACTCGCAAATTAACTTCCCTAGCAGTATCGACAAGTGTTACATTGTTTAAGAACCAATAACCACCAGCAAATCTAAAGATGAAACTAAAAAAAAAAAATAATAAATATCATTTGGAAAACATTTGGTTCCAAGCTAAGTTAAGTAAGATTAACTTACTTAACACTAGGTTCCCCTGTACTTGTTAAGCTAACAACAAGGCTTTCGTTATTGGCGCTGACCACAGTAACAATATGGTTAGTTAAGTTTCGTCTATAAATTAAAATTAATACAATTTAATCATTTTTGCTATTTTACCAATGGAGACTATTCATACCTATTGTTTTGACCGAGAGTAAGATACGCAACATTGCTAACATATAACAGGAAACCCGTAGCATTCCACAAATGCCTATCTTCATCGGCTCTAGGCTGGGGCGACTGAAGAACATTACGGGATTGACGTACAAGGCTAACTTCCTCAGGAATTATCTGTAAAAATCAAGTATTTGTTTTAAAATTGACTCGGAATTACATTTATATTTATTGAGCATTCCCAAAAAAAAAGTCAAACTCATTAAAATATTACTATCCAAAATATGGATAATAAATTCGTGAATATACTTTCGAAACACCTTATATAATGTTTCATAACAATCCTCTCTCAATTCTATCAAAACATCTTGTGACTTACCCAAGAGGTGTGGTAGGCAGTGTAAACAGCGAAGACATCACCTTGTTTCTCTTGCAAAGCTTTATAAATGCTGTTGATGCTCTTATCTATGAACAACAAAAAATTACTCCAATTCATTTAAATCTCAAATATTTCACCTACCATGTCTAGCTAATATTTCGTTTCTCTCCTCATCATCTTGAACATCATCGAGATCGACGATTAATATGGATGATTTAATGTTACTGATGTCGAATTCTTTCACGGTTGTCTGTGAGATATTGTTTGTGTGTATGCTTTTAAGTACATCCATCGGATTTGCAACCGACGGCAAATAAGTTCTTGAGGCTTTAACACTTGAAAGATGTGAGAATACTTTATTGCCCGATTGATCTACAGCACCAAAATCTTCGGAACTTAACTAAAAATTGAATACAATTGCTATATCATATTTATGATTTTTTTTTTTATATTACGTTAGGCTCAGCAAATATGACAACAAACGACTTCTTATCCAACTTCTCCTGAATGATCTCTTTGAAGGTTTCCTGACTTATTCTGGGTAATGCAGGAACAACTTCATTTGATCTAAAATGTGGATTTTATCTAAGGATAATTGTCCTCTTAAATTCTATTAATGTGAATCAAGCACTTTGAAATTATTTTGTACAAACGTACGTAGGTGTGGTTTAAAGCAGAAAGGAGTTTTATATACTTACTTTGATGATTCCCATATATAAACTGGAACATATTCTGTTGAAACGAACGAAATTGATGTTAAAACCAACGATGCTACAAATAATCGACTAATACTCGTGGTTACGGTCATTTTTTCTACTCGCTTAGACTAAAGTTTCAAAGATCACAAGGATTTTATTAAGATCACGTGAAGACCGTCTTATAGCATCTGACAGTCATATGAATTTAGTGCTGAAATATTACTAAATTATAGTGATTTCGTGCAACAGTGTCGACAACTGTTGATAGGTTTTGCAAGCATTTGTTATTGGTTATTGTTCACGCGATGATCGAGCGGTATCTTGAAATATACCAATACATTGTTATAATTAATTCATTTCATACAAACATGTTATGTTTAGAGCAATTAAAACCAGGGAATAGTAAATTATTTATTAAAATTTAAAGTAATACATAAATATCTTTGATTATAAGAGATCTTCGTTTAAAAGTTATTAATTTATTACATTAACAAGTAACTACGATTACTACATTTTTGTACTAAATTTACAATTTAGCTCATAAAAAAAAATCAAGGAATAATCTACAAATTTGGTAATCATTAATAAAATAGAAAATGTAGTATTGGTTGCATATACGTAAGGTGCTAAAATAACATGAAAACTGATTATAGACTTCTGTAATTTATAGAATGCATGTTTTACCGATATGACGCTCGAGATGAACCTCGGCATGTGCTACCATCTATATAGTAAATTCTATTTATTTATAAATATTTAAAATTGTTGAATTTTGTAATTGCAGCCAATGTTAATTTACGTAAATACAGTTTGTGTATACTATTAAGAGTCGGTAGTTAAATTTTTAGAAAATATCGGATGTTTCGTTAATGAAAATGCAATTAAATTTAAACGAATTATTTATTTACTGTTGATTAATTGAATCTTATTACAAACATAACCGGTTGAAGCCGGTGCTTACATATAAAACAGTCGAATGACAATAGTACGTCAAAATCATTTATTAAAAATATCGTTCTAATATGTGCAACTAATAAATTGTACTCTTTTGTGTTTTAAAAATCTGATTTTACTTGTTGGATTTTTATCTCCTTGTTTCTGATGCTCCTATTTAATCATCAAAAAAGTTCCCGTTACCTCTACGGAGATAATTGTTCCTGTCTTTACGCGTTCTCTTTGACGTTAAACGATAGATTTAGGAGAACATCTTTCGCGGAATCCATTTGCACTTGAAACTGCGACTCAGGCGATAATGGAAGACGATTCGTTTGAAAGATGTCCTCGAAGGATTTAGCGCTAATCGAAGATGAATCTGCGGCTACGGATATGATGCTCTTCGTATCACTTTCAACGCTCGAATTCGAACTTTGATTCACTTGTTTTGGATAGTTCCTTAATTTTCCCTGTATTTCCTCTTTTGGGTCCTTCGGTCCGTGATTCTTGTGCTCCGCGGCTTCTGCGTTCGATATGTTATCAATCTTTTTCCATTTGGTCCGTCGATTTTGGAACCAAATCTTCACCTGTAATAAGATAAGGCGCATGATCTTCCGAAATCAATATTACTTTATCCAAGTAATGCATTCGCGATGCATAACGGCGAGTAAATATTACAACGGGGTTAAATAGTACAATAGGGAAGGGTGCGATAGATAGTACCTAACCCTCAGTATTAATTATTGATCTATTATTGGAGCTTGAGTCAGAAATACTAATACGATCAATTATAGTTTATTACTGTTACTGTTATTCGATATCACTCTAAATCGATTATCGCAAATAACTGTGTAACCGCTTAGAAAAGAACATTCTTATTTATTTATTATTTACATAATAGATATTAAAAAAAAAACTTTAGAGTCATGAGCTGCTTTTGCGGCCTACGATCTCTAAATATTAATCCACAAGGAGGGTATTACCCCTTTTATTGTGGGAAATGGTAGTAGACTAACTGCCGGTGAATCCTAGTCCTTCGCCTCCCTTTCATTTGGAAGGATTCTAGCAAAAATTCTCATTAAAATGTAAAAGAATTAAATCAAAAAACTTGTTTATTTGCACATTTTTAAATATATTTTATAGGCATCTTTTAGAATTTATTAGTCATATTATAATCGCTGGAAATTATCTGATATCTAATTATAACGATCTCTATGGCACGTCGTCTACTTAATTTTATGAAATTATTTATTCTCATTCATGTGTTAAGTAGCAGAAGGATCTTTCCTTTACTCGCTAATATCTTTCAGTGGCGTTGGTTAGAATATATTATTACATGTCTTTACATGTGTCATATGCATAGCTGTATATTTTCCCTTTGAGTTCCAACTCAAATACATCGGTTATATAGCGCATAAAGTAGTAGTTAGTGAATTTCCCCCTTACAGCAGCATTCCATCCCCCGGCAAATCGTTCATCGCTTTCTACATATTGCTTGCGATTCTTGTTTGTGTTGGGTTTAGTAACTTTTCATTATTTAGAAATCTGTTGCTAGTACATTCACTGCGTTTTTGAGTTTTTTTTTATAGTTTCCTTTAGGATAGGATTTCAAAATTTTATTTTCTCATATCAACATCTACTTCCAAAAACATGTTTTCTATTTATTTCAATTATTCTTTCGAACATCAAGCCATTTAGTGATCCTTTTAGAAATAGAAATTAAAAATAATTTTATCATAAAGGTATTTCAAAATAAACTGATTCTTATACAGAGTGTTTAGATGGGAGATGCAATTTTGGGTGTCTTGCAAATGTTAATTCTAGACTAGACAGTATATTGTTTTTATCATACGTGTTTGACAATTTACAACACCATTAGTTGCCAGTTTGTGTCCTCACGTATCAAAATGAACAAACTCGAATATCGGGCAGTTATAACATTTTTAACAAAACAAGGAAAACTTACAAAAATTATTCCTGAAGGAATGTTGTCTGTAAACGGAGATAATTGTCCTTCAAGTTCGACTATTTGGGAATGGCCAAAATTGTTTAAAAATCGTTGAGGATCACCGCATATCCTGGTCGGTTATTGAAGAAACCAACGACAATTAGCAACTTTATTATAAGTTTCAGAACCACGGTTTTTAGAATTTTACACAAATACATTAGAATGACAAAAGTTAGCGTAATATAGATTTCACGAATCCTTTCGCCATTCCAAATGCGTTTTTGGATGGAGAGATTTGTGGAGACGAACCAGGTTTAATTACCAGTCGACTCGTCACCGGAGATGAAACCTGGGTCCATCATTTTGACCCTGACACAGAATCAATGCAGTAGCAAGAAGCAATGGCATCTATTTTTTGGGATTGTCAAAAAATTTTAATGATTATTAGAGTATTATGCAAGCGAGAATGTACCAGTCTACAAGTGAAGGCTTTCAAAAGCTGCCGTTGTTGAATGTGGCTTCGTAAAAATTGTCCATCTACCTTATAATCCAGATCTAGCTCCCTGTGACGGTTTTCTGTTTTCAAATTTCAAAAAAACATTAACGAAAACGAAATTTATGGACGATGACGAACTTACAACGGCTGTTGAAAGGTACTTTGTAGACAAACCGAAGGAATTTTTTTATAATGGATTAGAGATGCTATTGAAAGGGACTATATTGAAAAAAAAATCATTATTGTTCTAATCTCTTCTTTCGCACCTAGTCCGGGAATATAAAAATCCACAAAGATTTAAGTTACCCTCCTTCTGATGTACTTATTCAAAAAAATAAGAGTTGTTTTTTTAACTGCCCAAGGTAACCTTTTCCATTAACGTATACGTTTCGAACGAACAAATTTTGTAGCAAAATATATTATCATTTTATTCGCAAGCTAATGAAGGCTCTTTAAAGAAAGATAATTTATTTAACAGACTGTGGACAAATCTAAAAGAAATACTTACATAAGGGGATAAAATTTAGAGACAATGCGAAGAAAATAAGTGTTACAACATACAAATGAAGGGTTAGTAACATTAGTAAATTAAATTTCAAATCAAAAATCAAATAAATATTGGTATTATAATTTTTATTTTGGACAATAAATTATAACGTATTGTTAAATGAATTTAAATAAGATTAAAAACACCTAACGACGTACTCCAAGCACCCTGTATATAATTATAAAATTCTTACTGTAGTAGTATATTTTTTCTATTCTAGAAGTTGTAAATCATCAATGTGGAATGGTGTATATTCGAGTGTCGTACTGTAACAAAATAATCTGGCATTAAATATTATATGTTTATGGTCAAAGTAGCAAATACAATTAACGATTTTAATTTATTTGTTTTAATTTATAATTTACAATTATCAGATAATATTGATAATTGTAACAAAGTTAAATGAACCAATTAATTAAATCTATCATTATCGCTTCTTGTCATCTATATAAGGGGAACATGTAGGTGATGCGGGGTTAAAGCATATATTTTGTTATTCACTAACAATAACACAAAGGACGTTAATTGGGAAGCTTTTATGTAGCCGATTCGGCAGAATTTCAGTAGAAGTAAGTGCGCGATATAATTTTGACATTAATGGGGTGCAGTAATAGTCTAAAGCAGCGGCAGCATACGGCTTAGCGTAGTCATAGTAACGCCAGGTTTCGCAACCATCCAATTTGGAAAGATAAAACATACTAATTATTAAAATTAATTTAATTCTTTTTGGGTACCGTCGTCGATTTAATAACATTCCACAGTGTAGTCTACGACATTTTCGGAGCGGGAATAATTTACACGTTCAAGTAAATCATTGCCACCTAGTTAATCAGATGTAAATTGAACAGTTACCCATTAACATTTACCATTATTATAATAAAAAAAATTAAATGGAAGTAAATGAATAAAAGTAGGATGATTTCGATTACATCTTGGGGTCATTGTTTGGGTATGGTATTAGGGTTTATTAATTATCAAAATAGAAGGGCACAGTAAAATTATTGGTGGTATTTGAATTCTCGTAATTGGCAATTTCATATCAATCGAAAATATTATTCTATGTACTGCGGCCGTTCTGAATTTCATTTGTTTGCAGTATTAAACACAGATCACGTTTGTATAAACATCGGATTAATTTGTCTTTCAAATTCACCTAAATCGTATTTATAATTGAATTTCATTTCAAAGTTCTATTTACGCAAATATAAATAATTATATTTGCAAGTAAAAATGAAAACGTTTATTATTTCAAGCTTTCGAAATCTTTTTTGGGGTTTTCTTGTCAAGTTTACACAGCTAATATCTTTAGGCCAGAACATTGTATTCTTCGTTTTCTGTTTTTTGTATTCAGAGGTAAAATTATTAACGTGCTTACAGGAAGGTTCGAATTATCAAATCCTGAGAATTTAAAATGATACAAGAATTTGAAAGACAAAATTAGATGTTATAGCAATTTGTGAAGTTAGGAAGAAAGGCAATGGGGCAAGGTAGTAGAATAAAATAAAATTGGGAATATATATCATCGAGATTAATCAAATTAGAATTAAAATTGAACCAAGAAGAAAAAATTACGATAATTGTAGTTAATGGAATAAACGAAGACGAGAAGAAGGAAAATGGTTCTCTCTATACTCTATATAAGGAATAGAGAAAAACGGTTAGAGAAAATATTAAACGTAGAAAGAAAATGGAAAAAGATAGAGTGGCGAAAAAGCTCAGAAAAGAAAAGAAATACACAATCAGACAAATTAAAAATAAACATAAGTATCGGCAACCTCCGCACCACACAAGTTTAATTTATTATATAGTAATATAATAATTAGTCCGGGATGGCCGTTTCGAAGACACGAATGATTGGTGATGAGGACCATTCGTGTCCTCGAAACGGCCGTCCCGGACTAATTATTATATTACTATATAATAAATTAAACTTGTGTGGTGCGGAGGTTATTGATACTTACCATACTACGCCGCAGTCCTTGCTATCATTATTATTAAAAAATAAAGAGAAAGCAGTAGTGACAAATCCTGGACCGCTAGCAATATCATTATCACTAACTGCAAAATACAGAAATTAACATAATACAGGAACTCAGGAACGAAGCGCAGTCAATAAGTGTAAGAAGATTAAGTTGGTATAAATGTACCGATACAGATCGAGAATGCAAATAGAAGGACAGCTAAAGAAGGCGCAGCGTGAGTCTAGACCTGATAGAAGCATATAAGACTATGTTTATAGTGCGCTTTTGCTAATGATCTGGCGAGATGTGCGAAGAGTGAGTCTCAATTGAGAGAAGATTTAAAAATGTGTTAAGAAAAACACAGCAAAAGAAAAATGAAGTTAAATACAAGAAAAACAACAACGATGGAACTGGTAAAAAATACGGAAATTTTCTAGAACAAGTGGATTATTTCAAGTACCTGGGAGTAACAATTCAAAGGAACGGAGGAATAGAGGAAGAAATAAACGAAGGAATAAACAACACAGCAAAAGTATATCATGCTTTCAACAAGACACTGAAAAATTATTATATTTACCATATGGAAGTGAAACCTGGGTACTGAATAACAATTTAAAAAGTAGATTTCAGAAGATGGAGATGAAATATTAAAGGAAAGTAAAAGGTGTATCAAGCAAATATAAAATAAAAAAACAAAAATAATAGAGAAGAATTAAATATAAAACCTCTAACAAAGACGATGAAGAAGCAGCAGCTGAAATGGTTTGGTCATTTAATAAGAATGGAAGACGGGAGAAGGAAGATCCACGAAAGCTACAATATTTTGGAGGCGAGACCGACTGTGAAAAGAACAAAAGGGAAACCCAGGAAAACGGAGAATAGTGCAATTAAGGATTAAGGAAAGGTAGATCTTTTTAGAAACTGGTTTCCTATAACTTGATATTAGTGAATTAATAAATCTTATATTCCATAAGAATTTCGAGTGTGATTTTCCTCAGCCTTCTTCGATCTTTGTTTCAGTAACAACTTTCATACTTCCTAGCTAGCACGGTTTTTAGCTAGGATACAAGCAGATTATATGTGCTTTCGTTTATTGTTGAATTGGTAAATATTGCGTTTTGGTAACCTTCTTATCAATATATTGTACATACCATAGGTTAATCTGATTGGCAGCACATGTAGCAGCGATGTATGCACATTTTTTAATCTTTGTTGCTCTTCTCGGAGAACACTGTAATTCATTTTGCAACAGCTGCAGCATGCCGTTCGCTCTGTCGTAAACTAATTTGGGTAGCGTAGGCCAATTCATGTGACGACGAAACTTGCAAAAGCTTCTTTTTGTCTTTCTTTGAATGGTCTGTTCTTCCATCGTTGTGATTTCTACTTGTGAGAGAGTAACTATACATTTTTGGCGCGCCTTTCAAGTGAACACAGTTTGAAGCTTAATTACACAGTTCACAGCTTCATCGTTTTCAATCAAACATCAAACAACTCTTTGTGTTGAATGCAGATTGTTGCTAAAATCGAAACAAAACAGTTAATATGGCTGGGTATGGTGGAAATATTTTGTTAAAATATTCTCAAATAAGCCCTTTTATAAATATAGTTTAATATATTATCCATAATAGTAAAATGTATGCTTAATATCAGTTTAACATACACTTCTTTGAATTCAAATGGAAAATCAAGCAATTTTAATCCATTACTTTTAATGAATTCTAAGAATTTCTGGGATAATTACTTCATCATTTTGTGTTATATATTGAATTGGTATTTGAACCACAATTACCAAATAGCAAAAAGTTTAGATAAATTACAACGGAAAAAATTCCAGGTTATTTTGGTCAGATTTTCTTTACTTACTATATTTTTCTATTCCACTAGCAAGCTATTGTTTTCTAGAGAAAACGATCTGTAAGCGTGAGATGGTATAAATGCGATAATCTTTTTATTATTTTTTTCTCGTTTGGAATCAGACGTTGCGGTTTTTTCTTTTTGCTCTCGCTTTATAATATTAACAAGCTCCTTCCTTTAGTATCTTACGTATTCGATAAGGGCCCACCGATATAAGGAAGTTGCGGTATTGTATCTATCTTCTCGTAAACAGAAGTTGTGGCTCGTGAGCCGAATCATAAACAATTGACTATCACTAATCGACAAAGAGCGCGAGAGTTGTGTGTAGATCAGACCATTTCACCCTAGTGAGGATATACCACTCAATTACGGGCGTGTTTATCGAGCAGCGTCAACCCTCTATAACCGTCCCCCTTCTTACCCCGCCTCACCGCCGAAACCCCACATTTTAACCCACCCCAATTCACCCCGGGCATGCTTGTGCTGTTCATCGTTCAGCTCCGAGATCCTAATGACCGTCATTTACATCTAATATCGTGCCATGCTACTTATGCAAATAACTACGCGCTAAACAGTCTGAAACTGTGCATTAAAAACAACACGTTCCTGTCTTTTTTACTTCTTAGTTTTCGGTCTCCCCGACCCTTTACTTTAGGTAGAGACGTAAAAGGAAGTTTAGCGCAAATTTTTGATTTGTTCGCTTCCACATCTTTCGTTTGATTCTAATTACCTTTGGGAAGTGGCAGCGTCTTTCCGATGATTTTATTTGAGTGCTTTTAGATCGTTAAGCTCTTCGCCGACGGTAATCCGGCAATTTAAGTTATTTTGTAGTTGAATTAATACAATCTCCTTTTATCTTAAATGCATAATCAAAGGCATTTTGACAGCGAAGAAGAGGTGGCTAAAGTTGGATGGGGTTTTTCATTACATCATCACCATAATTAAGAATTTCTAGGACAATGTTCATCGAATTAGTTATAATTTTAGATACATACACTTGTAAAAGGTTAATATTAAGATAATTTATTTGTTTCTTTATTGAAGCTAATTGAAGCTAGAAATCTGAGTTGATAGCTCAACAACTAAAGAACGTATTAATTATTTTTTAGATCCGACTTGTAAGAAATGGAAAAAATCATAATAATATGCCGCAAAACAACAACGGCATACTATAATGTTCACTACCGCCTTCGGAAGTTTGGCCAAAGGAAACCGTGACCGTCCAAGTCCATCGCTAATAACTCCTACACCAAATGATAGTCTATCACAATTAACAAGTAAAAGAAAAGCAGAAATAGCGAGTGAATTCAATCGCGAACGTCAACATCCGATTTCAACTACCACGGTCGAACGCCGGTTAGCTGATGGAAATTTACACGGCCGCGTGGCAGTTTGTGAACAATTATTACGATGGGGTAACTGAATGAAAATGTTGCAGTGGGCCCGAGAACATCAGAACTGGACGGTAGAACAGCGGAAAAATATGTTATAGACCGATGAATCATTATTTTAAGTGTTCGGTCAAAGCAGGAGCATACAGTATCTGAATGATCAAAAAGAAGGGAATATTTTACAAATTATGATATGGCAACAACTCTGGAATGTTCTCCCGCAAGAATGGGACAACATCCCAAGCACTACACTAAGAAATTAATCGAAAGGATGCCGGAGTTGTTCAAGCAGTTCTCAATGTAAAGGCAAAATTTTTTGACGAGAAAAATATTTAAAAATTGCTTTAGTAATGAACAATAAAAAATTAGTTTTTCGTTAGATTTTGATAGTTAGAACAATAAAATTATTTTTTTAATTAATTGTTTTTTATTTTTTTGTTTTTTAAACTTTTATCAGTTGGCCAAACTTCAATGAATGGTAGTGTATATAATAAAACTAAACAAGTTCTTTAAAATGTATAACCAGGAAATAAAAACTCAATCGTGTTACACATCTTAAGCCAACTGAAAACAATAAAGTTAGTTTATCGCTAAGGTATCAAACCTTCGTTAACAAATAGATAAAATTTCCAACTGCAGAATCTCGTTTTCTACTTACATTTCACGGACTTCTTAACTCATCCTCGTACAATCCAAAATTTGTAGTTTTTCCAAAAACACAAATCACTATTAATTTAAAATAAATTAGTCGCAGATTTTGAACAATTTAAACCATTCAAATATAACGATCCTTGCTATACAGACGGATTAAGAATTCACCCTTTCCGACACGGAATAATTTTCCATTGGGTTCCTCGACTCTCCCAACCCTTGCAAATTCTGACGTCTGAATCGATTACTAAATTCCATGAAACGATTACCTAACGCATAGGCATTGTTTTGATACGCTTAGTGAATTGAAACGAATAGAAAAATTAAGTATTCAATAACAAACGCTGGATTAAATTAGATTTAAGGTCGCCAAAATGTATGAAAGACGTAATTTTTTGAGCATTTGTAGTATACAGGATTGTTTAATAGTAGCGCGTGTTGTTATTCAATTTTTAGGCGTTGAAAGTTGATTAGTGCAAAACATTTCGTCAAAAATCCTCCTAGATAAGTTCTAAACTGTTCCAAACCGTCTCAAACTGAACGACTATACAATATGACGGTTTAGAATTGTTTAGAATTTTACAACAAATACGTTAGGACTTTATTATTTAAATATATACAAGCGTGTAGCATATTGTGCACTCTTCTCCCGAGACGGCATTAATTACCGTAAAATTTGTCGTTTTAATTCAATAAATCGTTCGATTGTCACATTTTTGAAAGTGTTGCGTAACAAAACTGACAACAATATAGTTGCTAATGAAGTAACATCTATCAAAAACGATTATAACAGAAGTTGGCGACAATATTACAGAGTGCTGGTAGATAACGATGATGATTTGTATACGAGACGACGCCCAGACTAACGTCGAGACGCGTGTGTTAGACAAAGAGAAGCAATGTAATTTATTGAGCGATAAATCGTGTGCTCTGGCAGCCAAACGAGTAACTGCGTTGACACAATTCTAACAGACCACTTAGTAAACTATGTACGATACTCTATTTAAATAAAGCGGATCATGTTTAACATGAAACCTTTTAATTAAGTCGCCGTACGTTTTAGCAGTTTTTTTCCGTGCAAAGATGCGAGGAAAAAGACACGTTAAGAATTTTGTCTTTTTGCAGACTTTCTGTAATGGCACACGAAACTAACGCTATTAGAGGTTATTAAACTAACCTTTGCATATATCACATTTTCTCTAATAAACTGTGAAGGAAGTCCACCAATGAAAACTTATGCGAGAATAGAAGCTGTATGTGGTGGCTTGAAGAAATAAATAATAGCATATCAAACAATTAAAATTGTGTACACGTTTGTTTAAGGAGCTTTGTTTTTATTTTGCAAAATCCCAGTTTTCACGTAGCTTTTCTTTGCTGACACAATTTATGTTAGCAACTACGTTTTTGCCTCCTTTTGTCCTTCAAAATATATAAATTTTAGGGGACAGCCTTATTCTTAGTTCTTATATGCCTTTTATCGTTTTCTTATCAGGGGTGATGGGTCCATAAGGCCACAAGCAGCGCGCCCTTCTAGTGTATCCTTTAATAATTCAATTGAATTCATAAACAAAATTATTTAAATTTAAATTGCGAAAATACAGTTTAAACAACCCACGGTTTCCTACTTATTCCCTGGTCAACTTGTGCACGCAATGAGATCGCGGCCCTGGTTGCTGCAGCATTCAACCACAGCGTTCCGGTTGTTTCCGACCGGCCGGTATACCAAAACGTTTGATATGATAAATTTTGTTGTGTTATTGAGTTGGTGCTTAGAGATAATGATGGTAGTGAAAAATCCGAATTTCGCGGCGTATTTAAGAAATTAATCCACTTTTTGCTAATTTGGATCTGACGCTTGGAGGACATTTAAATAAGGCTAGTTAGTATTCGACTTTAATTACAATATAAATAAAGTTTTAGATAGAATAAAAACTTTAAGTTAAATAATTGTCGATTTAATGTGTAACAAATTGGTGTCAGATGGTAATTTTATTTAGATATATCTTTTTCTGGGGATTTAGACGAATTGTTGTGTTTTAATAATCATTAATATATTGCCAAAGAAAAGATAACATATATAGCTTAAAGAAGCAAGTGAAAATGAGGTATTCTTACGTAAAGCAATATTCGAAATTGAAACAATATTAAAGACCGTAAGACAAACATCTAATTGACCAGATTCAATTTATTAGCTAAATACGTTAAACATTCCAACTTTCATTTGCGATTAAATAACAATTAAAGGAGAACGGCGATTGACTGTAGCGTATGAACTTTGCACGATAAAAGTTCTTTGGGGAGTTAGGATGAGCCAATAAGGGAATTCAGAGAGACAAAAGTTTACTAAATTAGATTCCGAACTAGCTTAGTTTTTGGTTACTACCAAATATCGTAGCTTGGCAATACTTTCTAGATAATCGGTATTGGTAAAGGTAGATAATTTACCAAGTACTACCATCAATTCCATTAATGCATTCTTGCTAATTTTAATATGTAGTGGATCCAAATTTGCCATTCCGTATTTACAAATTATGTATTAAACGGAACTTTTATTGGAGTTTAATTGCAATAGCAAATTTATTAGTTTAATACTTTCAAGTTTAATCCTTGCACTTGTATCCCAACCAGAAAGCAAGCAAATTAACGAAAAGTAGTACAGTAAACTTTTGTTTCTCCGAATTTCCTTATTGCTTTCTCTTAAATTCTAAAGTAACTTCCATCTTATAAACTTCATACGCTGCAGACAATGGCTGTTCTCCTTTAATTGTTATTTAATCGCAAATAAAGGAGCTTCTCCGTCGGATTACTTAACGTATTTAGTTAATAAATTTAATCTGGTCAATTAGAACCTCTTTGTATTATAATCTTTGCGATGTTATATTCTGTTTGAATTCTGTTTCGTTCTTATTTTTATAGTTAAATTTAAAATTAATTGGTTAAATTGATATTAGATTTTAATATCAGTTATTTTTTTAATAATTATTTCCTTTAAAATTGTGCAAAATTTTAGCATTGCTTTAAGAATTTTGCTCCCCATAACTGTTGCTATCGGCGAAAGAACTTTTAAATTAAAAATAATTAGAAATTATTCAAGAACCACGTCTACTCAAAATCGTCTTAATAGGTTAGCTGTATTGGCCACTGAACATGAATTGAGAAATAAATTAGATCTGAAGGAAGTTATTATTATATTAGTTCGAAATCTTTGAAAATGGCGGGTTCTAGCTTTAGTTTTTCAGTTCATTGTCGCTAGCTCATTAAAAATATAAATTTTGTTTTAAGAAACTGGCACGATGACTTACAATAACAAAAAAGAAACGTAGTGTTAATGATCGTCCAGCCAATCCTGCAATTGAAAAAGTTAGTTAAACTGCAGCCTTATAACACATGAATTAAGGTGTTATCGCCTGTCTCAAATAACAATATGAAACAATATTTAATAGAGGATGATTTCTAGCTTGGATGAAGATAAAGATTTTAACATTACTTTATTGAACGATATTATATATATGTAATAGTGAAAAGTCGGAATCAGAAGAAGAGGAAGAACCAGAAACATTTTGAAACATCAACAGCTCAACAAATATTTAGCGCAGTGAAAACCATATTCACTTATTTGAAATTTGATTGATTTGAAATGATTTCCAAAGCAATGTGAAGCATATATTCCATATTAAAAATTTGTATATTGTTTATACATATTGTATTACATAAATATGTATTTACAACCCTGGTAAAAATCACTTATAGGGACACATTTTTTTGGCACCGGCGTCATAGTTATAGACGGCTATATTTCAATTGTGTTCAATTCGAGAATTAAATTGCCAAACCTCGTATGTAATTTTTCAGGTCATAACTCTGCTTTTTTCTTTGACAAATTTCGTGTTTTTTAGCTTGAAAGGCGGCATTTTTTGGGTTTGCCTATACGGCAAAAACACTACAGCCGGTCCTGCTCCATTTCTATATACCTTTTAACATTTTCAAATAAATATTTACAAACAATATTAGTAGTAGTTTATTGCATTTGCAATATTGTAAAAAAAATGTACTTGCTTAAGTGTGCGTAATTTTTTTTTAGTTGGAATGAAATTACGCTCTTAGGCAATTACGGAAATAATTCAGGATGCGCTTGGAATTTTATAAAATCAATAAAATACTATCGGATCCGAAAGAAAAAAACGATAAATTGAAGCGTACTACGTGTATATTAAATAAACGAGATAATTTGATTGCAAAATAAATCGGCGCAGTGAATATTAAATTCATATTTTAGGGGTGGAAATGGTGAAAAAAATTAACGTTTAAATTGTCCAGTCACATATGGATAATAATTACGTTGGCGATGCGTCGGCTATCAGCGTTACAATTTCAATTCGAATACGTACAGATATACCGTTGGGGTTGAATCGACGGGGGATATTTGCTCTGTGGGGCAGGCGAGGGGTTTGGGAGGGGGGATTGTGATGTATTAGCAAGCACATCGATTAGCATTTCAACTGGAAATGGCCACTAGAGCGCCGTTTTAGCCCGATTAGCGCCTCATTCACCGGATACCTACTCATACACGTCGATTTTATATGCTTACATCAAATTACTCCATCATTCCACCGAGATGCATCGGATTTAGTTCTATAAACAAATCTTCTCTTTCGCAAGGTAGCCAAAAGGAAATAATACACGATATCATCCCGTATGTTTTACGTAGTGTAGAATTTCATAGATCGTGATTATTATTTGTAGTTCTCGCTTCGTATTGAATCGATGGAATAACCGCCTCGCCACGCCGGTTGAAAACTATGCGGATTTTTTAATTAGAAGTTTCGACGAACGCATTTTCAGTTAGCCACTGTTATTTTTATCCGACTCCTAGAAACAACCTTCTTTGGGAGTTATTATTCACATTTCACACTTTCAACTTTTTACATATTGATTTAAGCAATTTCTCAAAACTGAATAGAAGATTTTGATGTTTAAATGGAATCTACTGCATCTGTTAAGTTAAACAAAAATAATTTCTCAATTAATGCTAATGTATAAACACAGTTACTTGTCACTATATAAAAAACACTCCCTCTATCTAAAATAAGACTGGCCGCAGAAATCGTGCGTCCCTAACTCACATACGCCGCTTAGGCGGCGATTGGTTGTTTGGCCAGATGTCGTTCCATTGCTATAGCAACCAGGGCCAAGATTTCATTGCGCCCCAAATAATTTATTTCAATCAATTGTACGTTGTAATTATGAGTTATAGAGTATTAATTAATTTGACGGAATAAATACGAAACCTCGGGATGGTTAAACTGTATTTTCATAATAATTACGTAATATAAACTTGTTGTTTGTGAATTCAATGGAATTTTTTAAAGATATTTCTGGGAGGGCGTACGGTCTTCTGGTCTTATTGACCCACCGCCCCTGCTATTTTAATTATTTTCAGTGGTACGTCCAAAAAAACAATACAGTGGTACGAATAGTGTTATTACTACTGTTGCATGTTTTATTTCTGTGTTTATTTTCCCTCTTTCCAATAGTAAACATTACAAATCTTGAACTTTGTAAAGTTTGAAAATGCAATACAATATGTTCTTAAATACTATCAATATCAAACGATTATTTCAACCATTCCAATGCCCAACCACGATCGCTTTACCAGTTCAAGGATTCTTTTGCTTGACTGACATTTCAGAGTATTTTATTTTCAAAGCATTCTGCATATTTCCTTTCTAGGAAATATTTTCATCGACTTGAGAGTTGAACATTTACATCCTCTTAAAAATCAATTCTTTTACGTTTATTTCAGATTTTTTTTTTATATTTTACGACTGGCAGTCGTATTTTTAAGACAACAAATACACAGATAATCTGCATACAATTATTCAGCAAAAAAGAAGGATTCGTTTGAAGAATTTTATTATCGAGAAGTTATCAACAGATTATTGACCACTCAGTAAGGGCTTAGAAGGGTCACTGCAGGCTCATTGTGTATTTCCCCTATTTGATGCTAATCCTAATTGAACAGGTTCGTTCTGCTTGCTAAACTTAGCTGTCTGCTTCTCGTAAGAATTTCAGGGATTTCTGCCTTAAAGTAAATTGTACCCTCAGCGCCGTTCGAGTTTGAACTAATACGGAAGCTCCTTTTTTTGGGAGAGTAAACGATTTAAAATGGGATTTTCAAGGATACAGATTTGCCATTGTTGGAAAAAAGATGATTTTTGCATTGTTGATATATCCTAAAATGTCGACGTTTAAAATTATAAAAAAAAAAATTCCATGTCCTCTTGATACAAGATATTATTGCCAATTTACATTCTCACTAGCAGGTGTTGATAATATATTTGAAAGCGATAATGAAAAAGTAACAATACTTGTTTACAACAAAATATCAGTATGAAATCCACATTGTGTGTTATTGAATGAAATAAATGACTAACTTTTTGGATAAGATAGTTAGGTAAAGCGAAACCGCAGATAAACATGTAATAACACGTAACCGCAAGAAACACACCATACATTGCAACCTTAAATATATTTATAGCTATCGTAGAGACACGTTAAATAACAAAACATAGATTATTTTTAAAAATAAAAATCTTAATTTGCTATAATAATTATTCGTATTTTTTGGTTTCGTAGACATCAGCAATTGTTGCGAAGTATTTAGGATTCTTTTAATTGTTAGATACATTCCATCCTTGTCAAAAGTAGAATAATGCTTTTTCTTTATTGGCAAAAATTATTTGCCTCACAACTTATTTGAATAAGCATGGGGCGCAGGGAACCTACTAAGCAATACATATAAATAATAATAGCAAGGACTCCGGCACACTCCACACCATGGAGAGCAGTTATAAAGTAATAAGGTGATCATGGGTCTAATTATTGCCGTGTATGACCAGAAGATCATTTGAGGCTTAAGACCCCAATTCTTACCTAGTGGCCTGCGGCACACTAATGATGTCGCAATGGCTTTTTTCTGTAAGTTGGATATGTGGGAGTTCCATGTTGGTTTTTTGTCGAACGTGACTCCCAAGTATTTAAATTCATCACTAAAGTTAATCATTGTAAAAGGAACGATTTTAATCTTTTCCGGGTTTACGCGCAGGCTATGATTCTGACACCACTTATATGTATCGTCCAAAGCTCTTTCCATAAGTTTTAATATTATAACTTATGCTAATTTTGACCCTATAATTTATTTAAAAACCTATTAGTCATAATTCACAAGCGTCCGTTGTTCTATTTTAAACAACACCTACTGTATCTCTATTCTGTAGAATATTAATGCAGCGCTGCCAAACAAGCTATGTATAATGTAACTTCCTCCGATGTTATCAAGACACTTATTAACAAAAGGGTAACAACACGTCGAGGAAAGCTTTAAGAGAATCGTTTTAACACCGTAGGCTCTAAGATTTTAATATTAATCGGCAGTTTATCACGTTATACATCCGATGAAGTCATCAACAGCAGGGCAATGTCTTTAAGGAATACGGCTATAATTTACACGTCGTAATACAAGTACTCTAATGGTGGATCGCATTTCATCACGTTTATTTACTTAAATGCCGGCGTAACTTTACCCCACGATTAAAGAAAACTTGATGAATTGCAGATGAGATAAGGTTATTCATAATCATGCAAGGATATAATACTTATTTTACAAGCCGTATCAAAATCTCTGTATTAACCGCTTTGTTTTTCAAATAACAGATTTAGTTCATTGACAACGATAGATTTAAATCTTTGGTTTTAAACCTTTCAGCATTAGAACTAGAATACAAGGAATCAGTTTCTAATCATTTGCAATGCAAGAATGCGTCTAGATTCTTAGTCTAGACTGTATGTTAACTGTCTTAAATAATTTGGAAGATTGATTTAAACCGATTTGGTTTTCTAATTTTTCGTTGTTTCGTAAATACGAATTTAAATGTTAATAATTAAACATGTACAAAGTTGTAAAAATCAAGACCGAGGGAATGATGGCTTAACGGAAACAAGCGACGGAATTAGTTCTAGAGACAGAAATAAGCAGAATAATTTAAGAAAATTACTGGACAAATTCCTTGATATATTTCAAGCAAATCGCTGGAAGCTATTACAACAAACGGGGGCCGTTTGCTGTTTCGTTAGGATGGAAGAAAGAACAACAAAAACTTACCTCATCTGAAACGCTTTATTGTACGTTTTTTTTATGACGTATTACTTTTTTGTGATTCGTAATGGAGTAATAATGATTAGGAAGCTTAATTTTAAGTAAAACATTTTAATATTATTAAAAAGTAAAAACATTTCTCCTTTTAACAATTTCATTTTATCTTAAAATATGATAATGAAAAATTTCTGTTGTAACTCAATATCAATCTGACCTTTTGTTAACTAATTACTCAAAGCATGCTGGTTTGGCTTCATAAACATCTTTCCCAATATCTGCACATAAATTTAACCTGGGAGATCTTCCATGGCAAACGCTTCAAAATACTTTTGGATTTAGAAGAAGGGTATATAAGCAACCTATGGGGCTGAACACTTTGGATTCGTAAAAATCAAATCATTTGATAATGAAATTCCAAACTAGTATGAATTTTGTAAATTTAATAGACCCAATGGTGGATGCGCTTGTAAAGCAAAAAGAAAATATCGTAATGATCGATTTCTTTCAGTTATTTGTTCCAATTGTAGTTGAGGTTATGGCCTACCACGCTATTTTATTTTATTTTATTATTATTTTTTTATCTGTACTAGACGACTCTCGTAGAGAAAATCACCCTGGCCGCGAAAATCGTGCAGCCTAAATGCATATACAGTGGCTGGACTGTTTGTTTGGTTAGACGTCATATCGTTGCCATAGTAATCAGGGCCACGATTTGACTGCGGCCCAAATACTTAATTTCAACTTATTGTACAAGGTATAAGGTACATAATTAATTTCACAATATTTACCACGGAATAAGTAAGAAGCCGCCGGATATTTTCGTAATAATTACGTAATATAAATTTGAATAATTTTGTTTATGAATATTATTGCATTTTTAAAGAACATGTTAGGGATTGTTATAATTTCAAATGTTTAAATCGAAGACGAGACATATACATTTAATCAAATTGTTTGAATTATAATCGTTAATAATACTGCGGTGTCTGATTTTATTGGTAATTTTATTTGGACTTTGTTAAAACCATCCACACAGTAATTAAAATTTGAGCTATTACGACACTTCTCCAAATAATTAATGTGACGAAATCGAATAATAGCGGATATTGTTTCTCTACTACGCAATGCACAATTTATGGATAATACAATCAAAGAGAAGCACGCTGCAGTTAAAAAGTTCTCTAATTTGAAAGCCAATAAACAAAATGATGATAAAGTAATAACAATTGAATTTTATTGACAAACATTAAGCGCAGCAATCTGTTGGGTTTTGTTAATTAAAACATAAACACCGTTTTATACGCTATTATAACAAAACTAGTTCATGTTACGTACGATGCTCACAATACAATGCCACAAGTAATTTAATGTACGAAATAAACTAATAGCTATTGTAACAGTGTAATTAAATATTATCGAAAACCGCGTCTTTATCAAATGTCGCGTTGAAGCACGATTTTTTTATTTGTTTTTGTTGTCGAAATTTTATGGCTAGTACACACGATACGTAGCTTTTAGCATGGTGGACTAATTAAAGTAATATATGTACGTAGAAAGTTATATCGTAATTATTTGTATCTTTAAATCGTTTTATAGCGATATAAGTAATTCGTTTATAACGAATGAACTATCATTAAATTGAAATGAAAAATAACTGTCAATATTGAATGTTTGGGGTGAAATTGCAGAGGTATATAACAAGCCCAGTATCAGTCTCTGATATCGACAACAAATCACAAATGCCAGTAATGGGTGTTCTAAACGATCAATACTCATTGTGAGCCTCACTTAAGCGTTTGTTAATTGCAGATCGGTATTTAATATACGAGTGTGCTATATATAACGTTTATATTTATATCTTATGTATGTACATATATACGCAGACATATATACATGTAATACACCAACCGGATGCGAATTATTTGATCTGCTGGCTGAAACTTTTCATTGAAATTTTTCGAAAGCTGTACAGATTAAACGGTTTAATATTTCGATAGTAAACACGGAAGTTTTACAGTATTAATTTGAATTACTTGATTAATTGCTAAGCGTACCGAGCCTTCGAAAGGTTGTTTACAAAACGAAAACGAAAACAAAATAAGTTTGAAATATCAATCCAATATGATATTCCGGTTGTGTTCGCGAATTACTTTGGTGTCAATAAAAGAGGCCGTTATCAACACAACTCGGTTACTACAAAAATATGAAAGCAATCAAAACAACAAACTCGTTCGGAAGAATATCACTTTGCTTCGATAACCGATGCTAATCCATTCTGACAATATCTAGAACCAAATTTAATGGTTTCCGCAACTGAGAAAATTGAAATTTCTTATAATCAACTAAATAGACTATTGTTGAGTGTAGGCTTTCACGACCGTAATCCATAGTAGAAATGTCTTTCGGGTGATGTCGTGTAGTTAATATTTTACTTGACGTTTCGCTGATCATGCTGTCAGCTTCTTCAGAAGATTTCTAAAGACTGTCTTTAGAAGAAGTCTTTAGAAGTCTTCTGAAGAAGCTGACAGCATGGTCAGCGAAACGCGGGAGATTCAGTATGTACAAAAAAATTGTGTTGTTCTTATACCATGATATTCTCTCAGACGCAACAGTATGAATTTCCAAGTTTGCCGGTGTTCCCTTGTACGTACCATTCATGACGACATTCGTTTAAGGCTGGGATATATTACTTACGTTTTGTTCAAAGTACTATGCACTCAGCTTAAACATTTTGGCTTACTGTATTGTTCTGATCAATAAAATGCTCAGTAAAATATGAAATTAGGAGCTCTTTTCACTTTCGCGAATTTATATTTCACACCCACATGAAATCATATCGATTTAGAGAATTTGCTTGCAATTCGGATATAATTCATTTAGCTTCTACCTACGCCTACATGTCTCAATAATCTACTGTGAATAATTCACGATTCTCTTCAATGTCTACTCTCTTACCCATACGTTTTCCTTTACTTTATTTGCCTAAGGATGACGAGGTAGTCTACATAGGCTAAATATAGATGTCTTTGATGTTATTAAATATATCTATTTTATCTCCACCTCATACAAACGTCTAATAGGCCTGCCGGAAAGTTGAGTTACATTTTCATTTCCTTACAAAATAGGCGTAAATTACCAGTCGTTAAACTGCTTCTAAGAATTTCTCCTAATGGGATTAAAATTACCTGTCCCTATATTTACGATATACACAAAATTCACGGTGCCACTGTCGTTTATATATGTTCTAACAACCAAAAAAAGGTGCGTGTCGGTAAATTTGTTTGGAATTCTTTATTATAGATGTATTAAATAATTAATTAAATTCGGACAGGTTTTTGCTACTGATAAAATAATAATTGATAATCTCTTTTCTAAAAAATTGGTTTTCAAACCAATCTGGCAATTGTATTAAAAAAATCGAATTTAATCAATTCTATGAAAGTTTTTGTAGCTAGATAACCGAAAATCAAATGGATGAAGTTGAAAGAAGATCCATTTGATGAAATAAAGGAAGTAAAACATTTTGAGAAAAAGAACTAAAGGCTGAAGCTGTTCATACTACGTTTTAAAACACAAGGAACAATGTTCAGTGGAAAGTCTGAAATTATTAAGAGACCGTTTTTTGCCCGAAAATTAATGATAAAGTAAGGGATTCCGTAGGTAGCTGTTTAACATGTGAAAAGGCACTAAGTAAGATAAAATCACCAATATACACATACGAAATTTCCAATTTTCCGTAGCAGCGAGTAAGTATGGACGCATGTGAGATTGAGGAGGGAAACAAGATTACAGTTAATCATTATTTTGATTTTTGCGAAATAGAAGCACTTAAATGCTACTGTGAAGATCTGATCAAAAAAACGTCCATGATTAAAGAAGACCTATAGATGGCTCTACTAATAGGGCGTAATATGCCAAATGGCATAAATACGAGTCCGGTGTAACGAATCTTTCCGAAGAGAGGAAATACCTTAACTCCAAATAAAATAGAGAGTCTTGAACCCAAAATGGTCGACAATGTCAAGGAGAGAATAGAATTACGTCGGAAAAACACAAAGTTTAAAACTAGAATTAAGTAGCAGACGGTCGTCGGGCGTAATATTAGAAGAATTGGTGGACCAATCATTTTTAGCAAAAGCTGGAAAAAATACAGATAGTTGTAATGAACATCATATGGAACAAACTCCAAATAAACAAAGTATAGAATCAACAAGCAAAGAAAAGATGAAGTAGAACCAATTAATCTTTATCAAAAAGAGTAATCTTTGAAGAAGACGAACAATTGGATGTTCACGCGGAACAAACTACTACAGTAAGTGACGCTAATTCTTCATCCAGGTAATTTGTGCCTGAGTAAATTTCCAATGAGATGGTATTAATCTCCAATATTCTAATTGAATTTTAAAATGTGAATCGCTAATAAATAATTTCGAAAAATCATAAATTTCAAAAATAATAATAACAATCCACGCCTTCACATCCTCCAACAACTTCCGCTAACTACAGGGGGCATCGGTCGACCTAAGTTGTTATTACGTTTGCACCTGTAGAGCGCCTTAAGATGTTTACTCTCAGCATTCGCAAAAAATGGCGGAACGAAAACTGCGGAAAACCTTACTCTGGGAGTGATAAGCCCGGGGTTTGAACCCTGTACCCCGGGACTGCTAACACAGCAGCGATATTCACAGATGTACGCTAGTACACAGTAAAAAATCAAGTGTTAAAATTAACACTCAAAAGTGGTACATATACGTACGTCCACATTCACGAGTTTAATTTTATTGAGTATTTTGACGTATAAAAAATGATAAAAAGTATTTCTCATGGATATTAAATTTTCTCAAAAAGTGAGTGTTAATTTTAACTCTCGCTGCCTACTGACTCAAGGTAAAGCTCTTGTATTATGTTCCACCCATAGAGTGTTAAAATATATTAAATAACATTTTTTCAGCGTAAAAATGTGTAAACAAAGAATCTACTTTGCATTCGATCATTTTTAGTAAAATGTTTATTTTGTTTATTGAATATATTAGTACAAAAGTGTGGTTTATCATTTGAAAAAGGCCAACCAAGAAATGTTAACTTTATTTTATTAAAAAAAATCCCATGTAAGCTCCATTCAAATCTGCGATTCCTTGTAATTCGAACAATTGTTAACTTTGATGTAATATCTTCTTTATCCATTTTATATTTAACTTCCTTAATAAATTAAAGATTCAGAGTCCCGATTTCTTTTATTATTATTATTACACATTCCGTTCTAGTAATTAATTGTATAAAGATAATTTTACCGGTTTATAACCGTAATTTTATTTTTAAACGACACACGGAGGACCTCTTTCTATTACGAGACGCACTGTAAACTTCAGAAAACGAGCTTAAGTTTAGCATTTGAGTGTTTTATGTCAAATATAATTAGTTATTTCCGGTTCGTGCTACGTTAATCGTTTGAAATTCACATATCTAGCCCTGTTTTTGTTGGCGATACGTTATTCCTCGCCTCGCCTCTACTACTTAACACTCTAGTTTCCCTAATTAAAAACTTCACGATCGTCAACAGAAAAAGTACATATGGTGTTTGCTGCACGAGTATTTTTAGAATCTCAGTCTATTAAGATCATATTATAATCCAGTAGTAAACACAAGCGAGCCAACTCATATCTCATTTATTACAATGTAACATTTTGAATTTGTATTAAACGAATCTAAAATTAATTTCGTACCAATATTTTATAAACTAACAGTTGTTACGCCGTATGTTGGAAGTACACCACGTAATAAAAATGATTTAACAACGTTAATGTTAAATTTAAACTGAATTTTTGACTTTTCCTTTTATCTCTTTGCACTTACATATTTACCAATTTATTGCAATGTATATTGAACCTGAATTACGTCAAGAACAAAAATAACTTCGGACAAATACATTTGGGAAACATTTTACACATAGAATACACACGAAACCCCAAAGTGGCTAATAAAATTTATCGCCTTGAGGGGTGTGAATTGTGTTGTGTAAATGAGACTTTGTTGTACCAATTAAACATCTATTACAGCAGATTGTAGCGCTTATAGCTTGCTCAACTTGTACCATTCATTGCGGACCTAATAAAGTTTATTATCCATTTTCCTTCAGCCAGAAAGTAGCAGGCACGCAGGCAATATACGTTCACATATACACGATTTTCTTTTCATTGCGTGATCGTTACAACCCCATTTATATCGTATTTATTTTCTACTTACAATTAGGATACCGATTAAAACCAATAAAGTTTTGGAGTATCTAAAGCTTCATGTAATAAACTCAGATCAAAGGAGTCATACTTACAATTACGATTAATTACTCTAACTCATCCTAGATTTTCAGTAATTTATATATAACAACACCTTCCCCCCAATTTCCCTCCAATTTCCCCCCAATTTCCCCCAGATTGAACTTTCATCCTTGTCTTACAAGTTGAGTAAGATAGGTTTCGTAAAAAGAAGGGAGTCCAACTATTGCTGCGAGAAATCAAAATTACTAACTTACATTTTTTTATGAAAATTTCAAATTCAGACAAGCGTATGTTGTTCGTATGTACCAATCAAAATTTCCTCGAGAAGAAGTTTAAAATTAAATATTTGAACAGGATCTTCTTCATAAACAGCGCAAATTATCACTTCTATTAAATAAATTTTCATCGCTTATGCATTTGGAATAAATCAGACCCGGGCTCATGTTTAGGAAGGATTTCTGGATTTGGATTTGAAGATTAGGACATCGCAGGTAACGAAAATTAAATATTTTGATTAAAGTAAAACATAAATTCAATAAAAAAAAACTTTTAAATTTAATAGATAAATAAATAAATTTTCCCTGAATATTCAATTTTATTCATTTAAAAAAAAGAATCTCATTACAATAAATAGTTTTTTGCAGGCTATTTAAACCCGGAGCTTTATAATCCGTTATCATACTTTTTTGTCTTATGCTTTTGTTTTCGTTACAGCCAATCACATCCTATATGCTGTTTCTGTTAATTTTTTTATTATTGCTTATAATTATATCCATGTCATCTATCTCTCATGACTTGATCCAGTGCAACGTTGAATAGTAGCGTTGACAAGGAGTCCCCTTGCTTAAGTCCATGTTCCCATTTCAAAACTTTCTGAGCTTTCTCCTTTGATCTGTACACTACTGGCAATTTTCTTTAGGATCATTTTTACAAGGTTCATCAGGATGTCGAATTCCTTTAATGTTTTCATCAAATTGGTTCTGGAAATTATACGCCTTCTCGAAATCCAGAAACAATACCATTGATGGTATTTTGTATTCATAGCATGACGTTAAAGCTTCCCTCATAGACATATATTTGATCGTTTAATTTCCTTCCTTTTCTGAATACTGCTTGACATTGTCCTATTAGTTTTTCGAACCTCGGTTCTAATTTTCTTTTAATTGTAGTATTTAGGATCTTATACAGTACTTCTTATAGGGGAATCTCCCTGTAATTATTGCAGTTAGTTGCATCTCCTTTCCTTAAAATTCGCATAATCATTGCGTTCTTCAGCATATTTTCTCCTCCTCCTTCCCGTGGACACTGTTTTTTGAGTTGCTCTATTATTTCATCGATTTCCTGTCTAGTAAGTTCTATATTTGTCTTCCCGTCTTTTAGTTCACGTATATTTTCTATCTCGTGTTTGTTTCTTAAATTTGCTTTTAATTAATTTGTAAGTTGTTTACGAATGATCGTATAAACTATTCGTGGGATTCTAATTGCAATCAACGATAGAACGTTCTTTTCTGAATACATACAGCTTTTCGTGATCGGCTAATAGACCCATTAATGAGTAAATACTATTTGTTACTTCGGAGAACTCAGAATGAAACCATTTTAGTAGAGCTTCGAGTAAAATCTTAATGAATGTTTTTCCTGAAATATATATTATCTACTTGATTACGTTTAGAGAAAAACAAGTAACTAATTCTATCGATAAATCTCAATGAAATACTTCAGTTAATCTTTTCCGAAAGATTGGTGAAGGTTTTGAATGTAAATACTGTCTTTATGACTCACAACTGAACTGGCATTGTTGAAATTAAATTAAAATGAAAATATAATTAAAAATAAAATTGCAGCATATATACACGCGTATAAGAAACGTGGTTAAAATGACGATACTTTATTCAAGTAAATAAATACGGATCCACATAGCTCTTTTTAATGGATTGCTCAAGATATCACGAATTAAGTAATTTATTTTCTTATTGTATTATCATTTCATAATAATTAATTTCGTTCTATTTCCATTCTGAGACAGTGTAGGTGAACCCTCTGTGTTGCATCACGATCCATATTTATATAAACCATTCCTCTTCTTACAGATAAAAGAAGTTATCCAACATCTTGTTACGCGGACACAAACATAAAACGCAATTTGCTGGCTAGAATTTTATTGAGATTACAGTGCATAATATCTATTACTAGATATTGTAGCACGTTAATGTCTTCTAAGAAACATATAGCTAATTAAGAACAATTTGCATTTTTCTTCTACAAATATGTTAGTGTTATATGACACTTAAATTCAACCTTGAACCACTGGGTGTACACGCTCCTGCAAGATTATCCGTTAGACTTGTTTTCTTCTTTAATGAAAAGCAAGGCGAGATAAATCATTTCTAGAAATGTGTGCGGATGAAACAAATGTGCTTAGTACAGTTCTGTGCGGATTAATCTAGACATTAGTAAACATTTTTCATGTCACTGTACTCTATCTCAAGAAGAATTTCTACCTTTACATTTCACCAATATATTAATATATTCAAATGTTATAAAGTTAGTTAGTAACACTGAATATGTTATTTTATTTGATACTTATAATTTCGGCGACTATACATCATTTTTCTTGAAAAAAAGATTTAAAGAGAAAACGGTGTTAATCTCATAATATTTTTTAGTAGTAGCTAGGGTGCTGATTAATAGAGATGCTGATTTTTGTTGGTGCGCAGCGGCGCAGGCCGTACAAGGTCGGCCGGCATTATGCGTATGTGTGTATATATATACATATTACTCTAATAATCGATTTATATAAGTTTAGAATACGCACTATAACACGTAATACACTGTATTTGTTAGCATTTGTTATTTCGTTCACGTTTATTCATATTTTTTCATTTTTAATAATATCCTGTACGACATTTCTAACTTGCGAAAAATGCCATCGTAGTTGGTTTCTACTCGGTAATTTCCAAGCAAGAACACATTTTTCCCAAAATGAACGCACTGTCTCTTGCTCTACAATGGTTTGTGGGAAATTACGAACAATCCACCTCCATAATTTCCGCAATTTTTGCAATGCCCTTTTTTGTATGAAGGTGTAGTGATGCCAATTTTCTAATACGTTGTTTTGCATGATATTGTTATATAATTCTTTAAGTTCATCTTTTATTTCATCCTTACTTATTTCCTCTTTTCGCGTATTCTCTATTTCATGTTCGGGTCTGCGATTTCTACTGTTTTTTAGGAGTTATTAGGTATTTTCCATCCAATAGTCCTTTAAAATATTCCCCCCATCTTTACATGATTGTCTCTCCCTCCCCTATAACATCTCCTTCTTTGATATTTATTATTTCTATTATATCTGATTGTCCGTATGGATATTTTTCATGTTTTCACCAAATTTTTCCAAGATTCCTTCTTTTCTTCCATTACTATTCGTTCCTTCGAATCCTCTGTTTACCATATCCTCACACGGGTTCTGATATTCCTATTTATTTTGTTTTGACTGTTGCTTTAGATTGAGCGAGCACGAACTGCAAGCTGACGTATCATCTGGTAAACTAGATCTAATACTACACAAGTTATTAAATTTTGGTTCTATTAAAGCCGTTGTTTAGAACTATCACTATTTTCAATATTTATTTGTTATTTATTCCTGCTGATTTTTTGGCTTTTAGAAGCATGTTTGAGTAGTTTTTCCTTTTAGAAGAATTTTCTTGTCGTTGAAAAATTTTGTCACAATTTCTGGAAGTGTAACGCTCTTTTACCGTTGTATTCTTTACTTTCCTCTGAAGCTGGCATTTTTTCCTCTAATTGGCTAAAAAGGAATTTTAATTCCCTTTTTTTTTCGACTAATTAACTTTCAGAGAAAACAAAACAGCTGAATTATTAATTTTTAATCTTTTTAAATAATTAAACCGATACGATTCACCCTAATGGAAACTCTGTAATATCAATCATTCATTGCTTTTATCTCTTTGTTGTCAGCTTTATTAAGTTTGTAATCTAGCATAAATCAGATCGATATCATTAAGTATTCCCTCTCACTTCGTTTTAAGTAAAATTTCGATTCGAAAGAAAATGCGATTTTTAAAACAAAATTTACGGGTATATTTTTAAAAAAGCTTTTGTGAAATTAACACGCAGTACAGTTCATTTACTGGAACTTTTAGCACACGTTGTCAATGTTCAACTGTATGAAATAAAAGGATAATTTCTACTCAAGCCATTGGAGTAGAAAATCGCACATACAGCACCACTCAAATATTTAACTACCTTCCATTATACCCCACTTAATCAAAGTAACCTAGTTTGACGAAAAAAAACCCTATACCCTACTTCACTCTCGACTATACAATGGAGCAATGTAACACCCTATGTAGGTAACATGTTAAAAACGTATAAACAAGACATCTTGCATATGAAAAGACACATCTTTAGCAACAGTTAATTCAAAGATGAAAGTCTTATGTTTGCAGTGGAGTACAAATGAAAGAACAATAAATCTTTACTCTCTACTCACATGTCTTTCAAATCGTCGAGCAGTTTACTGAAGAAATCTGAACTGCTCAATTGAGTTAGTACGTAAAAACAAGCTCTCCCTCAACTCTCATTTTGAGCCTACATAATATGCAACTATTGGAGAAATGGAAAGAACATAGGCTTTCTATTAATGTATGGAAAGCTATAAACGCCAACTACCGAATTGGTCCATTTCGTTCGCCCAATCGATTGACATTTTTTTGAAAATTAACTGAACGCTTTATTAGAAAATATCTCATCGAACAATATTTAAAGAATGTACGACATGCATAACAGCACGCCAACTCACTTTTCTCAAAAAGCAAGGGAATTTCTGCAAAGTCGATGGATAAAATAGAATAATTATTTAATTATCTAATTATCAATCGAAAATATATAACCATGTAGTTTTTGAAAAACGCTGTATTGTTGTAAAAAGCTGTTCTATTAAAAATGTGTCTGGATTTCTGTGAATTGTTTCCTACTGAATAGGTATGAAGACATGTAATGGTTACTAACGAAATTCTGATTCATAAACTTAAAAATAGTTATTGGATTTTAATATCTTATACGTATTAATGCCCTGTCAAAAAGTGAAGATATTAAAAATATATTTTATACGATTTGTTGCAGATCCTCTATTATTATAGCATCAAAATTAAATTACGAAATCAAAACAAACAATGATTCAGTAACAAGAAAATAAACATTGCCGTTTCATTTCTTTCACTGAATAAAATTTCATATAGAAATGTTTATCGGTGAGAATCGGCTTTATAAACAGTCGATAATGTGAGTAGTTAAAGAGTTACCGGAACGACAAATCGGTAACTGCTTAATGAAAGGCAGCTCATTATAAAAACCAAAACAAATTAAACAGGGTAGCAATATAAATATAGCGTTAATTGCCTCCTCACAACAAATTCCTCGCTCGTACACGTTGTCAAATTATTGTTTAAAATGTTTACACAAATAAAATATACCCGTAACGTAAAGTTTAAAATTAACCATAGAGTGTTTAAACAAGCCATTGAATATGTTTTCACAAATTCAATGGAACATATGCGAGTTGTGGAAGTGCTCTGATCTTTATTTATAGAGACTAAACTGTCAAGTGTAAGGAGTGCACCGCTGCTAATAGCTAATGCATATAACACCTAATTATAACACAATATTCCCGCAAGCTACGCTTTCGAAATACAACGAAAACTTTAAGTGTCCATTACACGCTGCTAAGTCAATTTTGAGATCGTTAGGCAAAGTTACTTATATAGACGAATAACACCTATAACTATAATACCGTTCCAAAATCGGTAATATTGTACAAAAATGACGATGATTTTACCGTAAATTTTATCAAAACACGTATAATCGTGACTGGCATTTCGTATATTTAACTACTTCTTTTAAGGAGTAGATGTTGTCGTTATGGTGTGGAAAATATAGGTAAATTATCACCGGATTCAGCAATGTTTGGTTCCGGCAAGTGGAAGATAATGATTTACATTTTCTGCACAAAGAGGCTCCTACGAAATTGTCCTTCTAGGTCTACCGCTGCTACTTTTGTGTAGGAGAAGGTAAACTGGAAAACTGAACTGAACTGGAAAAGTGTGTGCATAGTGCTGTGTTGTTGTGTTCAATATGTCGAAATTTATACCGAACAAAGAGCATTCGCGAACAGCATTAATTTTTTATTTTCATTTGAAGAAAACTGCTGCTGAATTATACCGATTACTTCGAGAAATTTATGGTGAACATGCTCCATCGCAAGTTACGTGTGAACGATGGTTTCTGCGTTTCAAAAGTGGTGACTTCGATGCTGTAGACAAGGAACTTGGAAAACCTCAAAAAAATACGAAGATGTAGAATTGCAAGTATTGCTGGACGGACATAATTCGCAAACACAAAAACAACTCGCCGAACAATTGGGCGTTAATCAATAAGCTGTTTCCGATCGGTTACGGGAGATGGGAAAGATTTAGAAGACCGGTAGATGGGTACCACACGAGTTGAACGACAGGCAAATGGAAAAGCACAAAAACACATGTGACATTTTGTTCGCGCGGTACAAATGGAAGTCGTTTTTGCATCGTATAGTTACAGGGAATGAAAAGTGGATTTAATTTGAGAATCTCAGGCGCAAGAAATCATGGGTAGACCCAGGCGCACCATCTACATCGACCGCAAGGCCGTATCGCTTTGGCAGAAAGACGATGCTCTGTGTTTGGTGGGACCAGAGGTGCATGGTCTATTATAAGCTGCTAAAACCTAGGGAAACGGTTGATACTAAACGTTACCAATAACAATTGACCGATTAGCACCGTTCGTTGTTTGAAAAAAGGTCAGAATACCGAAAGAGGCAACATAAAGTCATTTTTCTTCACAACAATGCTCCATACGGCAAAACTTTTTCGCGACACGTTGGAAGCACTCAGCTGGGAAGTTCTACCCCATGCGGCTTACTCACCAGACTTGGCTCCTTCCGATTACCACTTGTTTGCATCGATGGGTCACGCACTTGCTGAGCAGCGCTTTGGTTCGTACGAAGACGCGAAGAAATGGCTCGATGAATGATTCGCAGCAAAAGGGGAAGATTTTTACTGGCGTGGTATTCACAAATTAGCCGAAATATGGGAAAAATGTAGAACAAGCGATGAAGCATACTTTGAAGCATGCTTGTACACTTAGTAATAGCCAACGTCAGGGTCTTGTTTCAAGTTTTCTTCTTTGATTTCTTTAGGTAATGTTTTAATAATGCCGTGTCGAATCCAAGCGAAACAAGCTACATGGGTGTGGTGCAAAATGGTAAGTATTTAGTTTCATACTGTAGCTGATAAGTGAAACATCTCCGCAAAGAATTTGTAATACGCTTTCTAGGTCAAATGATGTCGTTACAAATGTTTTATCCCTACAGGCCCTTTCCTTGTCTGATGCTTTAGTAAAATTTCTTTCATTTTAGATGCTGCGTATATCCTTCTTCCTTTATGCAGGTTATACAGTACAAAAATAATTTGATAATCTTTCGTTATATACCCTCGATATTACTATTTCAAGACTGTTGTTTTCTAACAGTAACCTGTCAATAAATATTATGACGATACGATACTTTCAAACTAGATAACTTGTTAAAAAACGCCCATATATCCTTTTGGGAATATAAACAAATTAAGGATGGGCAGCATTTAAGCACAGATTGAAAATGAATATCCTTCACTGCTTTGCCTGCCAGTACAGCACGCGTATTTTTTGAATAATCTGTCACCAACTCCTGCTCTTTTTCAGAGATCATTGTAAGCTAAATAAGATTTTATCATATTTTTTACAAACCTCCCTCCCCCTCCCCCCGGGTCAAAAAGTCACGCACCGCCGAAAAGCAAAAGGGAAATAAAATATCTCCCTTAAAATAAAATTCATTCCGTAAGAATGCGAAACATTTTAGATATTTTTTATGTAGAAACCGCAACATGCGAAAAAAAAATAGGATTTAAATTCGGCCTTTCTTTTTCGTTGAACGAATACAATTGAAATATCAAAGCTACATGAATGGATCTCAATGGATTCTCGTTCTGATTAACTTTAGGCATAGCGAAAATATATCCAACTTAACATTTTAGTCGTGTAAATTGGGCAGGCAATTAGTAAAAACAACACCGCCTGATGTGGGCAATGAAATGAGAAGATAGTGGGGAGACAGCTGCCGCAGTAACTCAACAGCGCGCCCCACCCCTCCACCAGAGCTTCGCTTTACCACTTAGACAAGGGATCAACCAACGCACTAAACGTCTATCATCGTATTTAAACTGATTGTGCTATCCGAATCATTAAGGGGTAAAACACGGTCATTATCGTTCGGTTTTACTCCAATCACGTCATTATATATTACAGCTTTTTTCAATTATTCAATCTAAAATCCGATTCACTGATATAATTCCATTTATCTGTGAATCGGTAAGGGTGTTTTTGTTAAAGGACTTGAGAATTTAAATTCCTTCTGATGCACTTGTTTCCTCTGTAAAACGACAGGTACCTCTCTTACATTTCAATAATTAGAATAATTAAGCCAATCTATCCACTGCGATTTGCCATTTTTTTTCTATACAAAATTTATAGAATTTTCGCGATTATGTCAAGAACTACCATTAAATTTTATTTGCTAATAACACGTAATCTATACAAATTTCCCATTTTAAGTCTTTATATTTTTGTAGTATTCGACTATAACATGGTAGATAATAATTTTATGCCGCATGGGGAACCACGGCTATCTAATTTGACGAAACAAGCTCAATGAAATCTTGCCACATAGGCAGTAACACCATTGCTTTTTACAACTCGATCTAAAGAAGACTATGTTCTGCAACAATTTATCATTTCTCATCAAATTACGAAATAAAACAGATTTGGTTTTACTACGTATGGTGAAATTTATAGGAATTGTTAATATTTAGTTTTTGTCCAATATATCCAGATATTGCCAGAGATAGCGCAAATGCTATAACTAGATAAGCTTATGAAATCAGCTCCTACATAGACTTGGCTAATTTTTTTTTTGTTTTTGCTATTTTCTCTTTAACTGGTTGACACTTTAATTCGCTTTAAATTTTTGTTCTTTTTTTGGAATTTCTACTACTTCGATCGATCACCATCGATTTTACGAAAATTTGATTTTGATGATTTTTTTTTTGATTTTTCGCTAGCCTAGGTATTATATTTTTTCGAGTAGTAGTTGTTCATGGTGTTGTGCTCCAAACAAGTCAAAAAAATAAGTACTACTAATTTTCTGATATATGTTGCCCTTGGGGGACGAGCATGAGTTTTTCCATTAAATATACTTAGTACATATCCAAACAACAAGGGTAACAAAGGATTTAGTATTCTTAAAAAATAATATATTTTGTGTAATAACGCAGACGTTGTATAGAATTCAAATATAATTAACATTTTTATAATTATTAAATTCCTCGCTATCAAAATAAAATATTGTCATCACTATATTTAACTTTATGACAACGTGTTGTTAGACGTACTCCGTAAGACAAAGATATTAATAGTTCCCCCTCAAAAAAAGGGTAATTGGATCTTATTTTCTCTTCTTCCTTCTTTTACATCTTTTGATGTGTTTTTGCCTGGTACACAATTTTCCTCTATTCCTTTCTATCAACTATTTTCTCCTTTCACTGTTCTACTTTCAATTACTCTTTGGTCTTCCTTTTAAATATTATATATTGTTTATTTAAAGGAAATTCCGAAATCTATTTGAATTTATGATAATTTACAACTGGAATTGGATATGTCAATTATTTCTGAACCAAAGTGTATCTAAAAGATATATTTTAGAACATTTGAAATCCCATTATTCCCGGCACTTATAAATACAACGGTAGTTATTTAAGATATACATACATACAGTTAAAAGATATCACATATCGAAAATTAAAGGCAGATCCTTCAATAAGGACGGCTTTATGGCACTCGCTGGTTGTTAAATTTGATCTTTTAAGTGTCACACGCTAACCAGTCGGTAATAAATGCTATTTGAGTATTCCTAGCTTCTCGCATCCCCGGTCTTTTTTACTCGACGACGTATGCGGTTCAAACTTATTGTTGGACGAAATTTATTGGCTCTTTCGGAAGAAAAATTAATTATTAACGTGTGGTGTTAATGAACACCTGCTTGCAGCTGTTTGTTTTGAAGCCTTTTAATGTTCATTCGTTAAAAGGGGATGTTTTGTGTTGTATAATTGTCAATACACATTTATGAAATGTTAAATTCATTCACGCGAGATTTCTCTGGAAAAGCGAACCGAAGAACTAATTCACTGTTTCAAATGGAATAATTTATTACTAATTAATCATAAATTAAAATTAACCGCCAGCAAAAGCGCTTTTGTATTTATTTATGTAGAATTTACTCGTTTTTCAAAAAGGAAAGTAACGAACATGTAAAAAATTACAAGATGGTTGCTCTACAGAGTCAAATATTTTTCAACAATTTTTGAATATTCCTTTCATGAAAGCAGTGGCATATCTAGGATATGGCAGGCAAGGCACGTGCTGTGGGCGCAGCCCAGTCGTGCGAATGTCTGGCATTTTAGCAACCAAGTTAATAAAAAAAATTTATTAACTTATTGAAATTAATAATAATGATGTTCAACTCAAAGCGAAGAAAACTCGTTTAATGCAATTCCGTCCATCAAATGAACAAATTGATAAAAGTTTATTAATAGGCATCCTTGGAACATGCTAGTAAATTAACTTAGAATGAACTTTTCCAGCAAATTTAATCAACACTGTCGGATACATATGGTATGGTCTGTTACACTGTACGGGTTGGTCTTCTGGGGTTACCCTTCGTAGGTCGACTCAATCTTCAAGATTCAGAAAGAAATAGTTTGATTTATGGAAATTGTTTATCCGCTGATACGTTGTGAGCTTTTGTTCAAGAAACTTAAGACAGTATATAACGTGGTATTAAATGTATAAGAAACTGCGATATTAGAAGAAAAAAATAATTGCCATTCCCATAATACGAAATGTAATGACTTAATAACGTCTAATAATAGTTGCCCCTTGATATTAGAAGTGAGGTTTTTAAAAGAAATTGTTCCGAATTCTTTGTATGAAATGGTTTCTACTCTGTATCAGAATTTATATTTAATGCATATTGCGCATGGCTTGACTTACCTAATAATGTTTATATATTATTATTATATAGTGATTTTCTTTTAATTTCAATCAAAAATAATGCAGAAACACAATATAATAATATTAATTCGGAGATATCCTATATTCAAGTCAAATAAAGTAAAAATCCTATTCATATGAAATATTCCCCGAAAAAGTTAATACCTTTATTGTCACCAGTCGTGTTGGCAGTTGACATCTCGCTTGATATATAAAGCCTTTGTTAGAGTGTAATTTTGACGTGCTTTTTGCAAGTATTTCATATGACAAAAAAGTGCCTTTATTTGCGTACAAATAAAATAAAAGTTCTTGTTCCTAGCCCTTTGGGAACGCATATCCATATTTTTTCTCATTGTAAACAATACTTGTCGAAAGGACCGATAATATCGCTTCAAGCATTTTAATAAATTAAATACAGCATGTACCTTGTTTAAAATATACATTGCTGATTATAATGTTACTAACACTACATACTAATTGAATTTGAATATGTGGTCATCCAGTTACAATAGTTATGTATTTGATCTATACAACTTACAAGGGATGACCTCGAACCCGGAAATTCAAAAAATTATGGGAACACGTAGATCGCAATACAACTCTGTACTACGTTCTATTACCTATTGTTAATCCCAAACATGTTTACCTGTCGAAAAAAATAAAATATTTAATTTTTTTCTTGTCTGCTTAATAAAACTCATTTACTAACAATTTTCGTCTTAAAACTTTTTATTTTAGCGAGTCATGCGCATTGGCAGAACGAAAAATTTACAATTTTCAATTCGTTTCACTCACTACATTCTGAGTGAGTTTTCACGTAAAAAAATACGTAATACGTATCTGTATGTGATCTACATATTTCCGAAGTTTCATAATTTTTTAAATTTCCGAGATTGGGATCGTCTCTTGTTAGATTTTACATGCTAACAATATGTTCCGAAGAATGTTCAGCTCTATTGTCGTAATTAAACTTATGGTAGGCACTGTATAGTTTGTTTCGTACAACACCAGGACATTTAATATATCTAATTGAATCTATTACAGCTTGGAACAGTTCCATTATAGGTCTATCGTTTTAAGCTTGTATAACTATGTACGTATGTTTAAGAAAGCAAGGAGTACATGAATGTCCATAAGTGTTGTCACCTCTTTTCGGAACATGTTATTATTAAATTATTATTGATAATACCTACACACAGACAGTCTTTTTTATAATGAACAATTTCGGAAAGCATATTGTTATTAATTTTAAAGAAATTGAAATTTGTTTTTTAGACATTTACCTGTGTCTCCGTGACGTTTAAAAGTTTTGCCATCTCCGACCGTTCACTACTGCTTAAATATTTCTTCATTTCGAATTGTTTCTCCAATTCGAAGATTTGGCGACCGGTGAACGTCGTCCTAGCTTTTTTCTTTTTACATTTTAAATCGCCGTCCTCGACGAGATTATCAACTAAGAGTGCAGGTGTATTTGATTTACCATCTAATACTTCGCGTGGTTTCTTCCTTTTCCTTACCGGCTCTGAAAAAAAATATCAATTTCAGTAATCTCCTTTAAATGGAGGCTTTGAGATCGCTTAATATCTTCTCTATTCCAACTTTCCGAGCGGCTCATTTATTTGCTATATTGCATATGTTTTCATAGTGCAAAAACTAATTTAAATAATTAACGACAAACTTGTATATGTACGACCGACATTCGGAATTTTTCATTTTTCTCAGTCCAAATACAACTTGCTGTTACATATTTTTAGCAAATTCAACGTAACAGGTGAATGTGTAACGACATACGATTGTTGTAAACTTTGCTAAAGAGCAGTAGACTATTACCTACCTTCATTAGAGGAAGTATGAGTAGGTTCAAGTATTTCAGTCGTAAAACTAACCTTTGAAGTCAAAAATCTTGGCAATGTTTACATTTTTTAATCTTTATTACAAGCATTGCTTTCAGATATTTTTTCTAATTGTTCAGAAGGTAGCAGTCATATTACCTAATGGTTCACAAAAAATAGAAGTAGCGTTACATTGCATTAGATAATATGAAATTATTATTATATATATATTTATTATCGCGGCGTTATTCTTTTATTATTCCTTTTTGTCTGTATGGGTGAGGCATTTTGTTAAGCATTTACCCATTTTTATTTATTTGTGGAGTTCTGAATAAATGACCTGCATTACTTATCTAAAATATTTCAACTTTCTCTAGAAAAGTATCTATCACATGTAGATATATTTTAGTTTTTCAGGAGACTATTATACTATTAAAAAATTCAGGAATTTTCCCTCTGCAAGCTGTAGTTATAACGCAAAAAGTGGTTGCATATTACCTGAAATTTGGGGTAAAGCAAGTTTTAATCTAGAAATTATGTAAAAAAAAAACAATAGTTGATAGAAAATTGCTCAATTCTCTCATAAAATTGAATTTTACCTCGGCAGTTGTGTATAGAACTACTGACGAACCGATATATTTTTATGTATAATTTTTTTGTTGTGTTGCAATCTTAGCGGTTATCTAATGTCTATTTTACGTGTTTTGTGTGTTTGTAAATAATTAAAATAAGCAAAATAAAACTCTCCAAACACGGTTGATCCTTTTATTCATCAAATTAAAATGAAGAGTTACGTTTCTAATTATATTTCATTTACTTCCATGTTTCATTAACTTCGTGTTACATAACAACCTAATTTTCAGAGTTCTCCACAAAAGAATTGAAATCAATTGAAATAAACCAGTCAACATATTTTTTACAGGAACGTCTCAAATTATATTTCATATAAACTTGTGCATAGGGCAAATCTAATGGAATGAGGAAGAAAACAATTAATTTATAAAGAACGAAAGGTAAGTACTCAACCTCGTTTAATTGTGGATTTTGTTTTTCAGCAATGTTGGTTCCTAAAAGATTTATCGAAGTGTGGTTAATTATATTCTATCGTTTTATCTCTAGCTAATTAATGAATAAGAGAATTAACGAGAAATATTAAAGCAACCAATAGTATTTATTTTATTTAACAGTGACGGAAATATGGAGATTAAAAATTATAGCATTTTCAAAATGCAGTCAATTTACCAACTCTAAACAAAATTGTTGGAATAAAAGCGATCCCAAAACAGCCAATTTTGGGGTCTACCAAGTGTACAAGTATGAAATGCGGATTTCAGACAACAGACGCTGCCCCAATTCAGTTTGTGCTATAAAGATTCGACACTGCTCCATTTTGTTGTGTTATCAACAATGTGTCAATGTGTCAATCAACAATGTTCAATGTGTCGAAATTTATACCGAACAAAGAGCATTCGCGGACAGCATTAATTTGAAGAAAACTGCTACTGAATCATACCGACTCCTTCGATAAGCTTATGGTGAACATGCTTCATCTCAAGATACGTGTAAACGATGGTTTCGGCGTTTCAAAAGTGGTGACTTCGATGTTGTAGACAAGGAACGTGGAAAACCTCCAAAAAAATACGAAGATGTAGAATTGCAAGCATTGTTGGTCGGAGATGTTTCGCAAACACAAAAACAACTCGGCCAGCAATTGGGTGTTAGTCAACAAGCTATTTCCAATCGGCTACGGGAGATGGGAAAGATTCAGAAGACGGGTAGATGGGTACCACATGAGTTGAACGACAGGCAAATGGAAAAGCGCAAAAACACATGTGACATTTTGCTCGCTCGGTACAAAAACAAGTCGTTTTTGCATCGTATAGTTACAGGGGATGAAAAGTGGATTTATTTTGAGAATCCCAGGCGCAAAAAATCATGGGTAGACCCAGGCGCACCATCCACATCGACCGCAAGACCGTATCGCTTTGGCAGAAAGACGATGCTCTGTGTTTGGTGAGACCAGAGGTACATGGTCTATTATGAGCTGCTGAAGCCTGGGGAAACGGTTAATATTAAACGTTGCCAACAACAATTAACCGATTTGCACCGTTCGCTGCTTGAAAAAAGGTCAGAACACCGAAAGAGGCAACACAAAGTCATTGTTCTTCATGACAATGCTCCATCACATACGGCAAAATCGGCTCGCGACACGTTGGAAGCACTCAGCTGGGAAGTTCTACCCCATGCGGCTTACTCACCAGACTTGGCTCCTTCCGATTACCGCTTGTTTGCATCGACGGGTCACGCACTTGCTGAGCAGCGCTTTGGTTCGTACGAAGACGTGAAGAAATGGCTCGATGAATGGTTCGCAGGAAAAGGGGAAGATTTTTACTGGCGTGGTATTGCCCGAAAGATGTGAAAAATGTATAACAAGCGATGGAGCATACTTTTTATTATTCTTCCGAATTTAGTAGGTTTTTTTAGAAAAAAAATCCATGTATTTCATCAAGGGACACAAATTTGTCTTTTCTTTAATTAGAAGCGTGTGTTTTTTCGAGTATAAGAAATATCGCCTGGAAGCGTGCTTAAAAAATAATTTCTTTGGTTTAGTGGATATTAAATACTATTTCGGTAATGTTCAATGTAATAAATGGAATTTTAAATAAAAAGCGAAAATTTTATGTGCTAAGTAATTTTAAACTGATTTGAGGTAATTTTCACGTTATAATTTAACATTTTCCATTTGGGGAAATGGAAACCGAAAATAAAAGATAATAAATTTGCCTCTTGTTTTTGGTATAAAATTCCCTATCCTTTTTTGAAGGGCAGAATTCGTTATTTATGTAATTTAAATGCTAAGTGGGAGTTTTACTAGTAAATACAATTAAAAATGTAAAATTACGTTTCAAAGCAATAAATATAAAAGTTAAAGAGAAATCTAAATTAATAATTCCCCGAACATCAATATGGGAGAATAATTTTTAACCAGAGCTAATTAAAATTTGCCAATAAATTCAATATTCAAGTTTATCAATTTGTCGATATAGTTTTTACCCGGAAAACATATCGGTTGAAATAAATTTCGAATAGGTTAATTTAAATATTTAGTATTTATTCGCGCGTAAACGGTAACTCTTGCGAATTGAATGTTGCGATATTCGAAAAAAAAATATGCGCATATAGAAAAATTTGGATTGTATGGCTTGCGTAATTTGCAATTATCGCGAAAATAATAAACCACCTGTTGAAAAATATATGGAAATTTAATATATGTATATACACAGCGACATAACAATAAATTTGGCGATTATAACGTCAAATAAGTTTAAGAAACAACGTATTTGCTTTTATTACATCATTTATCAAAGCCAATTACCATTATTATATAATCGTTCGTTTATGAATGATTATATAATTGACATAACAATAACATGAAATAGTTGTGGTTAAGAGATATGTATATGCAATATTCAAGAATAAAATGATATCTAAAATATATTTGCATACAGTCCGTGTCAAAAGAAATTTGACGAAAGGATAGAAAAGCAAATTAAAATCGGTGCCTTTATCTTTTAAACGATTCCAATTTAGCGTATCGCGTTCGTGGAAACAAACTGACTAACCTTTTGTTGTCGCTTTTAATCGCACCTTCGTTTCGTTTCGTACGGACAAATTCAAGGGTTCATTGGAGTCCTGCAGGGCATTTACCGATTTCGGATCGGGATGATTCGACGAACAGACGGTCATTCCGTTATTCGCGATGTCCTCAGCACTTCTATCGCAGCTATTAGCTTTATTCTGTAAACCTAATATATTCTCGATATAATGCGGTGTCGGTTTGTTTGTCAACTTTCTATACACGTGCTCATGCCACGAAAATGTTCTGTTTACTAGAATGTCCTTATTTTTAACGATACTCGTGTCCTGCTCGAGATTATTAGTTGCGCTCGCGTTATTTTCTTGAACACGCTCAATTGAAATTAAATCATTTACGGAGTCTTTCGATAGTTTTTCAGAACTGTCTGTCATCGCTCTATTCGCACGATTATCTTTATTATTATTCTCTTTAAAATGATCGTAAAAGGGAAATGTGAAAGTCATACGCGTCCGATGGCGATAATTGTAATAATGATGGTGGTAATGATGCACGTAAACAACCCAACAGCAACCCAATTAATAGCTTCATTATTTGCTAACTGAATGATTTACCGCGTGGTACTCCTTCAACGGCGGGGTTTAGTATCATGACCGACTGAATTCGAAATAATACGAACCCGGAAAATCGAGAGTGCGCTCTATGCCGTTCTACTGCCGAGAGATACGACAATGCCAGCCGGGGTGGTGCGTCAGGATTCCATCGCGCTCTCTACCGCACACCATTCCAAAACGGACGAATTAAATACTTTACTATACGAGCGCGAACGGCGGAATTGCTGCCGCGCTGATAAGTATAAATTAGCTTTTAAAACGCTATCCCCCGACTGCCTACCTAAACTCATTAATGTCCCTTTTATTTATATTCTCGCAATTAAGCGACTGGCGTTCCGCACTGGCGTATAATAGCTCCGATACGCTTCGCCGTCTTTATTTCAATCGTTACAAATATTTATTATTCGTTATTGCTTGATGAATTGTCCACGCTCCATGTTAACAACACTTTTGTTTATATTCTCTTATATTATTCACTTATATATCGCAATATAGACGAAATAAAAATCTTGAGACTTATCTTACAGGTCACAGAAGAATATTTGATTTCTACGTTTCAATAAATCTCCACTTTTTAAGAATAAAATTGTAATTTCAAATTACAATTCTCCTTTTGTTTGATATTTAGTTATTTCGTTCTCATTTCGTTCAAAATTTGATAAAATAAACATTAAAGCAATGCGTAGGCAGTAACAAACAGTTAGAAAACGCATAATGTTCTTGATTTTCTTGAAATTTTGTGTTTCTTCTAGAGTTTCCATTATTTTCACTCAAAATGGTTGAAATACGAATTTTCCTTTGATTCCTCTTTTTCTTGGGCAATAATGAAGTCCGAAGAAATAAAAATCACGAGAGTAGTGTTCCCTATCTTTTCTCAAGCTTTTTTTTGTAGAATATTTAATTTCGACGTTTTGATAGAACTCCGTCTTTCTCAAGGATAAAATTGTAATTTCAAATAAATGGTACGACTTTCATTATAAATACGAAAAAACGAGGTTCAATATCTAATTGTAAGTGAGTAGTAAGTAATTTTTGAGGCAAAGGCTAATAGGATAAAATGGTCTACGAAGCAGTTACAATAATTATCAAAATAACTTTAACGCAAAACATACCTGAATTAAGTGGAAATAATTTGCTCATTAAAAAGACTTTGTAGAGATACAACACGAATGAATTTACCAAAAGGTGGACGTACAAACGCTGCCATAAATTAATTCCATATAAATTTCGTCTTGCTCAAGAACTTTCTGACAGGGATTTATAGATATTTCTAAGCGTGACGATAATTTTGTAAGGAATGGGGTGTTGTCTGATAACACAACTGCCGTTACTAGTAGTAAAATAATTCTCAATAGGTGGAAGAGGTTGATACGCAATCCCCTCAAAAATCGACTCTTTAGACCGGTATTAATAACAGAATTATTGGACTTTTCCTTTTAGTTTGAGGTACAAACTGTATTTATTACTTTCCAAATTTATTCTTACCTCCAGAATTCAAACTAAGAGATTGTAAAAATATCTTAAATAAAGCAGTTTTCCAAATATAATGAACTTTTATAAATCGCACGCCATTTAATTTGAAAACAGAGATCTGCTTCTATTGATGACTTATTTGATCATTTAGAAGCATTCGATCTACCAATTTAGGAAGAAAAACATATACTGCTACCCTCGTAATTTTTTAATTTGCAAATGTAAAACGGATTTGGAAGACTTTCCCCAATATACGTTAACGAAAAACCGCTAATATGTATACAAATTAGTCAGTCGATCAATTAATTTAAATAATTCTACGTCTAATACTCAAAAGTATTTAATAAAATATAATCTTGATCGAATTATTAAAATAATTTTGTTTGTTATTTAAAAATAAAAAAATGAAAAAATTTCTAACATTCCGTCAATAACTCGTATAATACAATTTTGAGGGCAAGAATTTATTAATACCCTGGAATCTTGTTTTAACCTTAGGAAGATTGAGGAGTAGGTAAATATGTAAAAGGTATTTCTCATAAAGAAAATTCAATAAAGAGATATTCATCCTTAGAAACGTTACGTGCGAGATCGTGGGTGGTATTCAAAATGATAAATTTTAGACGTATTCCAAAAAAATAAACGTAATTTGATTTAATGTGATAGGTGTTGAAGAGAATCTTTATTATTTTAAATTAATTATAAAGGTTGCTAAAGTATTTTAGATATTTTTAATTTTTCAAGAGTGAGGATTTATCTAAATATAAATACTGAAAAAAAAATGGATTTCCTATTAGGGCGACATCTACGTACGGTTTGCTGAATTAATAATATGCTCTGTCTAAATATAAATACAGTACTATTAAAGCGACATTATGTACGGTTTCACAAGTTAATACCTTTTTATCGTTTTTTTTTATAAATAAAATCAAAAAAAAAATAATTCGAATTGAATAAATAATAGATCATTTAGAGATATAATTGATTTATTATAAAAGCTGCCGTTACTAATTACCTTAAACGTATGCAACCAAATATACACATAAGTTGTACTAGGCGGTATTCAACATAAATATATAATGTTATTGTTCCACATTAATTACAAATAGTAATAAAAGACGTGTTCTTGTTGTGAATTTGTTAGCATTATTATATGAAAAACATTGACCTAAAATTAAACAACCCTACATACCAAAGACAAAAGAAATTGATAGAATTCAGAGTTTCCCTATCTCCTAATTGAATTCAGTGTGAATTTTCAATTTTTCATTATATTTAAACCTACAAATATTTGCTTTAGATTTTCACAATATTCAACGAATCTACACATTTATTAACTTCTTATTTAAAATTGAGTTTATTCTCTGGGAAGTACATTTTCGTGTACAAATGTACAATACATAAAAAGTAATTTTGAAAAAAAATATTTGGGAATCCTTGATACGACTTAATCAACTCTTGGAATTTAAGGATACTTAATGACTAAATCTAAAAAAAAAACACACGCAATTAAATCGAGAAATCTTTAATTTGTATTACAAGTACCTGTCCACTATTACAATATTGTAACTGAATTTTAGATGCAATAATATATAAAATGGTACACTTCACGTTGGATTTGTTCAGTATTTTTTTCTTATATGCATTACAGTAATAGTAATAATTATAACGAATATCTATATAATTTATTAGCGAATACAACACATTAATGATATCAATACGGTCATATATAACAATATAGCAATTTTTTATTTTAATCGTAAGTATAAAAGTGAATAAAAATGATAACAAAATAATCTTAAGAATCTGGCAAAGTTTACATGTTTACAAAATTCAATTTCAAACGAAAAAGTCCCTGTTGAGTAATGCGTAATTGCAGTTATAGATTTTTCGTTAATTTATTAATAATAACATTGAGAAAAGCCTTGCCGGACCGCTGAAACAATCTGCACATTAAAGGAGGGCAACACTAATCTATCTTACGCACATATAATGGTACTTTATATAAAGTTTCAATGATTAAATCGCTTGCAATATTATTTCGACCATAACTACATAATTAATAGTGATAAGGGAAATAAACAGAAACCATTTTGTGAAGAAATGAAATCCCAATAAAGACATGCGGTAATTCTACTTAATAAATTTAAAATATTAAATTCTAAACGCCACGCCCTATCTAAGCCGCAGGGCTTCCTGAAAGTATTATCATATTAATATTTTAGTTCCAAGTTGAAAAGTGCAAATTCATTGATTATTACTACTTTAATAATTATATCTAAAAAAATAAGAAAAGAATAATAAAATATAGCAGGATGATCAACTAGATTAATGTTGTATATAATTTACATATATATACATACATACCTAACAAAAATCAAACGTAAAAAAGAAGGAGAAATACAAGTACTTATTTATATATGTATTTATATGTAAATATTTAAAGTATTGGTAGCAGAGTACATTAGACGTCGTCCACTATATTAAGAGTAAAAAATACCAGTCTCTTTTTTACAAGGCAGCGTTCACAAGCCACAAGAAGAAATAATCACACGGATGTATGTGAAAAATAGCAATGTCCACCCCAGCCGAGCTTGGAACACACCTTTACCTCCTGAGCATCATTTCTTTCTGTAAAAACTAACGGACTTTGATGGTCGGCATGAAGACGTACTTGCTTAGCCAAAATCCAACACCAGCACCAAGTAATAATGACAGCAGATTGGATAGGAACAATGTGCAAAGGCCTTTACGCGAGAAAACACTTTCATTGCCGACTTTTGCGTAGCGCAGACTTAACATGTCACGTTTCGGTCTTCTGAAGCCCCAATTCTTTGGGGGCTGTTGATCAGGACGACTACTCCAATCGGTATAGAATTCACCATCCTAAACGAAAAAAAATTATGGAATCATTAGTGTATTGTTAGCGGCTTTGACGATAAATTACTTTTCATTTGCACGTAGATTGCAATTTAAGAAACACAGTAACTTGTAAAATTATTGGATTCCGTACATACGTTTAAATATAAATCACCCTGCTTTTGTAAAAATGTGATTAATAAAAATTTTAGTTTTATAGATGTTTGCTTAATTATAAATGAATACGAACTTTATAATGTTATAAATTACATTACATACAGGAATAATATATATAACTCAGCAAACTATTCGAGGTACCCTGTATATTCGCAAAAACCATTAAATTTATGATGCAACACCATTTGAGTCAATAATCAGAAATGGACAATTTTTTTATTACAACGATTGGAATTAAATTGATACAATCAAGTTGCTCTCGTAATATTTTCTCAACAAAAAAAATGGTGTCGGCTTCGTTGTAAAGTCTTTATTTCTGGAACAGAGGTACATTACCAAGTAAAAATAGAAACGATAACGTTTTAGCGACGATTTTGTATATCAATTTCAAGCACCATTTGCTTCGTATATCGAATAACTGGTCAATAAAACCAGAAAAACTCTGGCTGCACGTTTCGCGTAAAAAAATCATTGCAAAAAAAAATACAACAACGACATCCAATTAATGATTAATTATTGTATAACAATATTTGCACGTATTTCGAAAAATATTAGTAATAAAATGGCATGGCAATGCATTTTTTCCATTTCTTTTGTTATTTTGAACGCGGTCCAAACTAAACACCGTCTATTTAATATCGCAGTAGGTACACGTGGTTTTATGTAGAAACTATTAGCGAAAGCAACGAAAGCCTGTGACGTTAGACATCTCAAAATAATATAATTTTATGCGTGTCTATACATGCGTTAAGTTGTAAATGGTTATTTAAATTTGTGTAATGACGACGTTTCAGTGCGTTGAATATGTAGAGTATATACAAAATAATTAGATAATTGTAATACTGGAGGAAACACGTTTAGCAAATACGATTTGTTACAAAGTTTATTGAGATAAGCGCCAGTTTTACTTATTTTGACACTTTCAATGATAAAGAATGCAGACGAACGATTTCAAATCAAACATTCCTTCTAAAGTTGAAGGGTCGTTGACTTATTTGCGTATTACATTAGAATATTGACTTTTAATAAGATTTACATACATACACCAAGCAAACGTGTTGTATTTTTTCATTAAAAGTAAAAACGATAGAATGGGTACACAAAGCTTCTCGTAATTTCTACCTCAAATAACGTCAATAAACGCAATATTTTTATCAGCAAACGAAGTATACATAACAAATTATGATTTGATAGTACATTTTTAATATCATTAAGTAATAATTAAGTTTATTTCATTTATAATTTTGAAAAAGTATTGAAGTATTGGCATTAAAAAAATGATCTGAATATTAGTTCTGGATTAACATTTACAAAGATTTATAATAACCTTGATTTAACTTTAAAACTAACCAATTTACAGCTTGTTATTAAAGGTCAATAACATATAATTTGCGGTAATACAATATCGTAAGAGATATACTATATTTTAATAAGAAAAAGATTTATGCACTAACAGGTCATGAAATTTACAATTAAATTTAGCTTCTATCAAAACTTATCGTAGATGTTTGCAATTTCTTTGATGGAAAATAATTAAAGGAATGCACAACATTGATTGGAATTGAACATAAGTGTAACAGAGCTTCTAAGAAAATTTTCATCAATACCTGATGTTCATTCATGTTCCAAGAAGACATTATTTTATGACCAAATTGATGCATATTATCTAAAATATACCTTGCAGTACGACAAAACCCAAACAAAAGTGACCTTAGTGTTATACATATTTCTATCTGGTTTAAGTTAAGTTGATGTTAAATACCTGTTTTGTTAAGTACTTAAAGTTTCAAAGCATTTTTGAAGTGCTTCGATTATATTGAATATAATAGAAGTACCTGTAAAATAAGTGATGTATTTTTTTTTTAGTATTTCAGTTATTTTTACTAGAACCACTTTGCAAGAATGAATCAATTTTAGTAGTGCTTGAAACACTTTTTATTTCTCAAATACTGTATTTGGTAATTCAAGCGTAAATTGAAGATTTGAAGCTGAGCATCTTAAAGCACTCTGACTAAATGTTTTTTGCTTGGTAATTCAAGCACCCTATTAAAGTAGCTTACCCACCCAATTCTGTGTATAACACAACAACAAAGCCAATACATTCATGACTTACCTTTTATATAAATCATTTTTTTTTATTATTATATGTACGGTAATAAAAAAATTTGATAATACACGACACTTGCATAAATAATGAGGTAAATATTTACGTAGCAAATTATTTTGGAAAAAGAAACCAATTTAAAAAAACTGATATGTTCTAATTTAGCTCGTTTATCCCATTTACTAGTAAATTAAATTTGATTTCTATAAATGATAAATAATTGATCACTCACATCTTTCGATTCAGTATTTAAGTAATACGAATGCCATTCCATAATAAGCGGAGTATCCTGAACTGGACTATTTGGCGGTGATTTCGGGCTGCTGCGTGGTGATACTCTCGCAGAAGAAGAGTTTGATTCCCTTTGTGCTTCGCGAAGTAGCCTTAAACATTCCTCTGCTGGGATCTGCGGTGTTACAGAACCAGGTGTTCCGCCACTTTGGGAACCAGTCAAAGATGGTGTTCCAACGTGCACCCATGATTCTGGAGTATTGACAAGCGTTAGATCGACTGTTTACATAAACAAAAGGAATGATGAAAAATAAAAAAAAATTAGCAGAAACAAAGATGTTTGCTATTTTTACTTTTGAAAGTGAGAGTGGATAAACAAAGAGATATAATCCTCTTTTTTTTCGTATAAGATGACTGGAGGAAAATAAAATGGAGATTGTAAATATTTTTGTTATGTATATATATATGTATGTACATATTTTGGTGACAGTGATACGCCAGATGGTAAGTAAACAAGAAATAACTTGCCTCCTAATAAGTCGTCTGCGCTCGATTTTGAGGATGACATCTTGAACGACGATGAAATTCGTTTAGCCGGAGCACAGATCCAGTAATGTTATGCACATGCAATAACTAGTTATTGTAGTTATTTTAAAGAACGATTTCAAACGACGAGATTACTGCGTACGTGACTGACTAACCGCTTCAGAATAACCTAACCAGTTGTCGTCTCTCTTTGTTTGATATATCTGACGTTCGTCGGTCACGTGAGATCCTCCACCAATCACGGCGAAGACCCGTCGGTCATTGTTGTTCCAATATTTTTACGAATTAAAAACGTCGTCCCTGAATTAATTTTATCTCGCGAGGATCAGTCGTGTAAACAAAACGTATAAAGAAAAAGTGTAAATACATTATTTGTAATTAATTACAATGCAATCACGATTAGTCTTACGGGGATTATTTTAAAGTGTGCTCCGTTATGAAAATGAAACGTGTCATAAATCATGCATCCTATTGAAATACGTGGAAATTAGATCCCCCTTTAAAACTCTGCGAATCGTTCCCTAAAAATATTCGCCCTTGCTATTGTATTTTCGAACAATGATAACATAGTTACGAAAAAACTTACTTAAACAATAGGCAATATAAATATACAAAGTTTTATGTATTTTAATCGTTTATATCTACTTAATTAGAGTAGTATTCGTAATATGCACTTATATATTGAAGTTAGCACATATTTATTTTAATTTACATAAATTTATACTCAAAATGGATTTTTCAAAATTTTAATCCCGCGTTTTATAGATTTCCGCCTTACCGAGTGCATATTAAGTTGCATAACTCCAAGGCGGAATTTGGTGACGTTTCATATACAGTCTTTTACAAAATTAATTAACCTGATTCCCTAGAATAGTACTATTTGGAAAATTTAGCTCAGATATTTTCTAAGTAACAAAATATAAGCACAATTTTCCTTGTTGATATCTTTATTTGTTACTACAGAATTAAAAAAACGAACATGTAAAGATTATTTAACACTAATTACTAACACACTATACTAAACACTATTAAATTATGCTTATTACTCGTTTGTATTGTATGTTATTACAGAGAACTTGTAAAATATGCAACTAGATATGTCTATAAATTAGTCTCCTCGCAATAACTTCTTAGCGATTTCTAAAAGAAGCAATACCAAAGTTTACAAATTTTTTCAAAGCTTATTTTCCTTCCTACTTTCTAAATCTCTATCCCTTTAATAGAAATAAAACATATTTCTTTTATTGTAGAACTGTCCTAAAAATTCAAAATATTTCATGAAATAGCCAAGAATAACGCAACTAAAATTCGTACCCTCCATTCAAAGAACAGAGGGAAGCTAATTAGATTAAATCGATACAATCTCCTCGAAAAATCATTATCTTAGTTAGAGGTTAAAAACCTTTATTCAAATAGGGTATATTATGGATGTTTTGGAGGGGAGCTATTAATAAGGTTTTAATTTAAACAATACGGCGGGCACTTAGCGCCGGTCAAAAAGTTAAATTTCTTAGCGTGTTTATTTCTTCAAGGACGCTTTTAATCAGGTATCGTCGTAAGGCCACAATTCTGATATGCGTTAAATAATGAATTATATACGATATTGACTAGGCAACGTTACGCTAATGCTTGATTATGGTGCCGCATTATTGCGTGTAACTTTCGCCGCACAAGTCGCACATATGTGTGTGAGTGTAATATTGAAAAATTCCGAGCTCACGTTATTCCTTGCTGTACTATGTGTACTATGCACCAACCAAGAACACAACGTTACGTTAACAGGCATCTTATAAATATTCAAGTTGACCATAGAACTTAAATTTATCTGTACATTTCAAAAATAAAATATGTACAGTACTTAACGCATTTGCATTTTTAGAAGGGGAAGTTTTTATTAAATAAAAAATACTAGAAAGAAATGTAATTCTCGATTTATACAGAGCATTTAAGCATCATATACTAGGTGATTTAGTTATCTAGGAGACGACTGAATAACTCAAAAACCATTTATTTAGTCGAAAAAAATATATAGTATATGAGGGGGGAAAGTACATTGGGCAAAATAAGTTATGTCTCCTCCCTTTAGTATGGGTGCAAAGTGCAAATATATCTACGCAAGTAATAAAATAGATCCTTCAGTTCAATTGCGTTCACTTGTGCAATTTTGTCTTCAATGAATGAATGTGTTAAAGTTAATTTAATATAATAAAATAATATAATAATAATACTTTATTGATTATAGGTATCAAACGGATAATAAATCACAAAACAGTCACATACAGAGTGAGTGGAAAAATTCAGACAAAGAAATAATAAAAGAAATAAAAAAGTACAAGAGAAGATGAGTTAATTAGACAAGAAAAGAAACAAAACAAAATATTATTATTATTAATGATTTGATTCATTTCAAAAGCAGTGTGGGGAAAGAGATACATAGTATGAGAATTTTCTGGTATCGTGCTCAAAATTCTTACGTCAGGTAGGTTGTGTAAAACTTGTTCTGGAATTTGTTGGAAATTTATCAGATAATATTCGAGAATCATCTATAATGGCTCTATCCTGCTCAATTATAATGTTCTTGTGATCAAAGTTTCGAACGATACGCCACATTTCTCTGATTTTATTTGCCGACAATTGAATGCATTGATTTATTTTGTTATAATCTATCTTAGCTCGTCTAACAAGAATCTGGAGCTTCTTTAATTAAGTTTTATACAAATCCCTTAAATTAGGGTATTCTTTTTGTAGAACAAAAAGATCCTTAATCATGTCACTGGAGATCCTTATTTCGTCCGTAATCCATGCTTTTGTTGTTGCGATAGGATTAGCTACATGCGATAACATTGAAAATTACGTAATGGTAGGAAAGTATGCTTAAGAAATAGTCAACTTTCACTTCACACAACTATTACCTGAAATTGCTTTTAGTTATCACAGAATAAAGTTAGATTGTTATAGAAAATGTTAATTTTAGATTTAAGTCCTTTAACATTTTGGTAAAGACAGTCTATTCAGCTACTTTAAATGAATAATTTTGGGCACGCCGCCCACGTATTTAATATTGAAGTTTCTCCTGTTACACCCAAGAGCTTCACAGTGATGATTTTGAAAACCGAATTCCGTTTTGCCAGTGGGCTCAAGAACAAATACAAAGTGATCGAAATTTCTTTCTTAATGTACAGTGACATTTTTATGTTTTGTCTCCCCGTGAGACGATGTGTCTAAACACAAAACAAAATTTCTAGAGTAGTTTACAAAGATTTTTGAACAATTCTTTGTTGCAAATTATCAAATGGATTACATTTTGTTCCGTTGCTTTAACTATAACACGAGAAAACTAAAACAGCGATTACATTGTATATATATAGTACATACAAAAGTAAGCATTCATTGATTTTTTTTCTGTTAAATATACATACTGTAGATTTAGGTTATACATAATAGAATTATATAAAAGTAGTATTGCAACTGCAACCAACTATAAATCTAAGTAACTATATAGATATACACTCTAATAATAAATTATGAAAATATATACGTGTGTTTAACATGAAAATAATAAATTATAAGCTTAATATATGTTAATTAATTACTTGTACGTTAAAATAAGTGTCGCGAATATAACAGCTAATTAAACAGTGATGCAGTAGAATCTAATTAAAACAACTGTAAATGCAGTACTTTACTATATATTTGACTAAACAAAAAAAAGAAAAAAGGGAGTATTTACTCCTTCTTACTCTTTTTCTAAACATATTCGATTCTAGAATATAATTATGCATCATAACGAAAGCCTTTCGCTAAACGTAACCTTTCTTCACATTTACGTTTATCGACGAAGTTAATTCCTTATTAATTCCGAAATGTTACTAACCAAGGTTAGTCCCTAAACGAGAGTAAGTTTATTAATTTATGACTTAACATGCAAATCGTGCCTAAACGCGAACTTTATTTTGAAATTATCTTAGATAGGAAAAAGAGCAAAAATATTACTAGCACGCTGAAGTTAATACATCACGAACATGCTGTGCAGTACATAAGTTGGAAATAGGGGTTTTGTCGCTATGTTACTTAGTTCGATATGGAAATTTCGCATTTGAAACAATGAGTAAAAAAAAAACTTGAAGGAAGTTTATTATTTGAAAATAACGGTTTGGTGTGTTGGTTTGCCTTAAAAAAACACATATTTGATGGCAACGAAACAATTAGGGATGGCATGTTTTTTTTGGCAAAATAAGAGTTGCCAGGTAACAAAGTGTCTGTTAGTTTTCGTGAATTGTCTTTCAAATTATGAGAGATATTGGTACATGGCAACACGTTGGGGCATACTTCACCTTCTTAACGGAGTAAATCACTGTAAAAATAAACTATGACAACAATTTAATTCAAAATCTGATGATATATACAGCAAACTTTTCTTATTTTCCTGAATTTATCTTCGAAGCAATAGTCTGGTTATTCTTTTTCACTCTGTGCGTTATTTCTATCTAACCTTTTTGATATCCTAAGCTATAAGACATTGTTCATCCACCTTCATAATTCAACAATCAAGTCATCTTACTTGACTAGGAAATTCTATTACCAGTTATAGTTTTCAGATAGTAGTGATCTTTAAACCCAAAAAACCATAATTGCTAAGAAAAATTGTACTTTTTAATTGTTGAGCCTGGGGATGGGAATTGTCCGTAATTTCGTGGTTCCTGTAAGTACTTATAGCACCATTTCTTTATAAAGTGTTAAGGCTTCTTTACATTTTAGTTTTGTTTTTATGTCAACTAATTCATTTCGTCATATTTTATACATTTAAACAAAAGAAATTGGCCCTCTCTCTTCGTAAGAAAGATACACCAAAGCAGACGACCAGCGGCATTGCTCTTTAAACCAGGAAAACGTAACACAAATCCTAACCAAAACCTAACTCCAAAAGTACAGATTAAGTAAAGAAAGTTGCTTTTTATAGACAAATGCGATATCTAATAAGCAGGATAAATATTTAACTACCTCCAAGTGAACAACGAGTGGATACTGTTAAGGAAGAGAAAGAGAAAATGCTGATAAAAATGTATAGTCCAGCACCTTAAAAATTGCCTTAGAAATATTTTAGAGCATAACGTATATAATCTACAAAAGCTTTTTATATCACATTGCAAAACAGAAACAATTTCATTCGTGAAACTTTCTAAAGCCAAAAGTAAAGTTTCCGGAGATACTTTTATCAATTACCATCTACTATTACTACTACATTTCCTTCCAAACCGTCATTATTAGTATATTAGTAGCCTTAGATACTATCACGTCGTGTTATCGCATACATTGAGTACTTGACGGTTACTTCAAAGTTTGAGGTAAAAATAGAAATGGTAATTGCCGATACAAAATCAACAAGTCAAAATTATTCTTTTTTTAACATTTATTATATCTAACCTTACGTCTTATACGACCTTTAACATCAAAGATTTTTTGTAAGCGAACTTCAAAAAGTAGTTCGAAAAGATCCCCAAGAAACCTGAGTTAATTACTAATATTTGCAAATCCTCCAAACTTCCAACTTCGAAGTTATTCACGGCGGTTACTAGTCATTTCTAAATGTAAAATCAATACGTGTGTATATTTACAGGTCATTATACTAAATACTAACGTGCTAACATATTGTGGGATAATTTAGAGAATGTATACTTCAATTAGATGGGCTAATAAGAAGTTGTAGGAAGTTTAGCTCATGCTTGTCATGCATTTTCCACTATTTTAGCGGTTTTATTTATCGATTCTGTATTTGACATCATATATGACGTATTTATTTATTTAGGCGGATGTTTCCAACCACATGCGAAAGCAATGGCATGATAAAACGATCAAATATGACGTGCTAGTTTGTTGATTAAATTATTATTGGACAGGTCAATATTTTGGCTTAAAAATATAGCATTCATTAGATTATAACATAGAACTTCACATGCAAGTGGAATGATGTGATTGCTTTAAGTTCAAATGGAGCAAGGGATATTTCAAAATTTAATTTTTTTTTTGCATAATTTGATTCTATATCTTCTCTGCCTCGGAACTTTTAAAATCACTTAACTTAAAAAAAACGGGAGCATGGTTACTCTAGAGACCATTCAAAATTGCTATTCCAAAATAGGTTTTAAAAATTCTCAAGTTTAAAAGAAGGCAATCTTAGACCAAGGATTTGATGCAGAAAACGTTGACAACCTTGATCGAGTTTTGCCGAAACTTTGACATCACCCAAGTTAAAAACCAAGACATGCTTCATTGATTTAGATGAAAATGTATTTATAGAGGAACTGTTTAGTGGATGAGAAGCATCGAAAATGAGATTGAACAGAGACAATGAAGAAGAAGACACTAATGGTGCCATAAACTCCTACGTTGATGCAATAAAAACGATGGAAAATCTAAAGAAGTTTTCCAAAGAAGATTTAAAATAATTTGACTTCTTTTAGAAATAAAATTTGTACTTTTTTGTAGTTCTTTTGCCTATTTTGTAATACATTTCACATGAGCGGACAGGTCCCAAAGCTGGAGCCGTGAGTGTGCGCTCCTGAGAGCTTTCTTTGTATATTTATCTGATATCTATTATCATCTTATTGGGGATTCGCCTGTTGGATAATAAACCTTTATAATAACTAATAATAATTATTATTATTATTTATATGTGTTAGTTTAAGTCTTGTCAATTTATGATGACATAGTGAGTAATTAAAATTATATCTCACAATTATATGACCAACATCAGTCAAAACTTAAATTTGATTAAAATTCTTCCATTAAAAATGTATATAAAGCAAGACATAACGTGTACGTTATAACACGTCAAGACGTGGTATACGAGAAAAAAAATAATAGGTACAATAACCTTCCCTTCTTTTTCAATATCTGCAGAATAAATCACAGCCAAGACATTTTAACGAGGAACAAGCTAACTAGTTCTATTTGTATTGGCGTGCAAGAACCATTTAATTCAGCGCAATCCTTTTCAAATGGCCTTTATTCGCGGTGTTGTGTAGTGTAATTGAAAATTTTATAATAATAGTGAATATACAAAAATTCCGAACGAATTCGGACAACATTGACACGATGACCTTTATTATCAAGAGCAGAATCACTATAAATACTCATGTTTGATTGGTCACTGATTTACCGCTATGAAACTATAGCCACCAGTAAGATTCGAAAAGGATTGCAGGCTATGACGCAACAGTTTGCGTGTTTAAGGAATATTGACGAAGCCGCGATTGTTGGTCGCCACCAGCTAGCTTATCGTTTTAAGATCCCTCCATGGTCTAATTCCATGCTGTACTATACACGTGCATAAGTTAATGTACGTCTTAGGCGCAAGCGTAATTTCTTATGGTCAGTTTGATAGTAGTGTCACAGCCTTCACTTTAACCAGGGCTGTGATTTCAAAACCTCGTTGTGTCAATCTAAGGAGGATGAACGCTCTTTACGTGACTGTGTCAGTACCGTTACTGTTGATACTAGCGGGGTTCAATCATGCCCACGGCTTGACTACTTTCGGCAAAACGCAGAATAATAACCACGAGAACCCGAAAACTACGGGTAAGGTCGTTATACCATTCAGTACCATCCCTTAACGTTCTAAAATAAACAAACAAGCAAAAGCATGAGATCCGCTCGCAATATCTTTCATTTTCGTTTCACGTCATCCTTTGAAAAGATACGCAGAAGAAATCTCTTCCTATCATGCATTTTTTTTGCTATTTTCTAATATTATCGGTCATTACTGTTATTGGCATTTCTATTACTTGTAAATCTCATCGAGCATTTCGATGCTAAATTTATTAATTGTGTATTCTTGTTGCAGTACAAGCGAAACCATGTGCAACTCATCCGAATTGCCAAGGCGTTAATGGAACTAGTTGTGTTAGTTACCATAATAATCAGGGCAAATTTTGTTTGTGCGGAAACAATGAACCACCTTATAATGGAATTTGTGCGGTTGCCAAGAAAGGTAAGATGATAAAGTATTGTTTGGAGAAAAGCAGATTGGTATTAAACCAGAGGTACTTATAATTCAATTTAGATTATTCTCATTTTTTTCACAAAAATGTTTCGAGAATTTTTAGTAAATATACACAAACAAAATCTTTATATGGACGAAAACTCAGCTTTGTTATTTAATTTAGACTACTTTCGCCGAATTTTATTGTTCTTGCATGTAAAAGACCTCGCAAGATTATATCTCTCTTTTGTGAGGTGATTTATAGAATCTCCAAATGTAGGGCTACAATTTATTAGGAGGAACCTTATATTGAAGCAGACGTACATAGTTACTTCAGCGTTTGCAAAAGCCCTATATTTACATATTTTATTACTGTGAAAAACATTTTTTTTTCTTTCCTTTAACCGATGAAATTCACCCTTAATTTAACTTTGGTTTTTGAATTTCCGTTTTTTTTTTTGTTTAAATAAGGTTGCTATAATATTACGTTTCAATACTTCTTTTCTTTATTGTGTACATTTTTTTCTTCTTATTATTATTATTATTAGTATATACAGAATGTTTCAAAGTACATAACTAGAGAAGAAAAGTTGGAAAAAATAATTTCCCTTTTTTCCACAAGGACAAAAATTCGGAAAAGGAAAAAAAAACAATTGTATATTTTGAAAAGAAAATAAACCAATGCTACGTAACGTAATATATAAACCAAAAAATCGGAAATCCTGAAATTTATTTGATTGTAAAATTGGTGGCAGTGTCAGGAAAGTTGAATTAACACTTATTAACAGCGAGGAAAATTCTACCAAAGTGCAAATATCGAGTAATCATCAGAAAAAAGAATTATCAATGTATAAAAATAAACCTAAGACATTTAATTTTAGATCGAAAAATATTTTATTTATTAATGAAAAGCAACCCAGATACTCTTTGAGTCTTAGAGCAGGGTTTCCCTTGGAGCTATCATAAAAAAAAACAAGCTAAATTATTAATTAATTCAAAAAGCAATTAAAGCACAATTTTTACCATTACTACCGGAAACTAATCTAAACACAGTGAATAATTAAGTAGCCACATATACGCGCGCACCGTTCTATGAAAGTCAGATCAATTCCAGAATTTATTTTTACGACATTCTTTATTCGATTGAAATGCAAAATTAAATATTTTATTGCCGATTCCAAAGTGGTATTATAAGACATTTCCTTACGAGTATTGATCTTACGCTTGCACAATTGCAATGTTTCGCTTTGTACATTCAAATCAATATTTAAGTTGCAAAGTATAATTTCCATCCTTCCTCAAACATGGAGCAAACCCATTGACTACTCTACTTTACGTTTAATTGCTGTAAAAGTTTATTTTTAAGCTTTCGAACGATTTGTTTACATCTAGTGGAGTTTGTGTAGTAGTTGCAAAAGTTTTTTAATGACGTCTGTAAGAAACTTAACTTTAACTTTGTATTTCTCGATGACAACCACATCTTTGATACCTTATCCTTCTACAGGCTTTTGACTAAAAAAAAAACATCCGTGAGAACCCAATCTTCAACTTTTTTGAAGTGTTGCTCCGCTGAACCCAATTCTTAGTTGCTACAGAATTAACAAAATATCTTTGCCAACTATAAATTTGGCAATCCCAAAAATACATAATTATTACTATGACGTGCCCCGTCTAGCACAAATTTTATAAATATTACATTTTATTTTATTTCGACAAATTATGTAATTAACTTTTCTCATTCATATATGTTTCTATGTCATTATTATTTTGGTTATTGTTATGACTATTGAGACTCCTTTTGAGATCCTATTTCCGTATTTAATTGTTATCTTAAAAACAAATAAAAAAAATTGTAACTAGAAAAGAAACTACAGCATTTGGCTGGAGAATTAAGAATACCATTTTCGCTGTACGAAACACGATACGATTAAGGTGCGCGCAAGCAAGAAAGGCTAGAAATGTATTATACCCGAGTTATAGTCGCGAAATTCCCCCTTAAGATTTTTTTTTGTAAAATCAATAATTAAAGAACAAAACGTATGTGTAATGTCAAGCAAAGCATTCATTACTACACCTGACGCTGTTCGCCCCTAACGAATAAATTTTAAAAGCGCCGTTAAAAAATAAACATGTTTCCTGTAGGTAATTTTGTATTCAAATATCAAATTCTGATATCGTTTCAAGCGGAATCGATAGCAAAATATATTTCATGTTCCAAATTCTATTATTTATGCTTTAAAGTTGTCATCAGCATGGCATTGCGTGAATATCGTTGCTATTTTGATATTCTATGTTTACAAGGTAACAACCAGCGTAAGCCGCAATAATAAATCCGTCGTAATTGCAAGCTAGATCCCAGTTTTGAATACAAAATGTAGGCGGTCGTAAATATTTCAGTTATTTTTAAACATATATATATATATAGTTATAATAGCATTTTATTGACGAATCGGGTTATTATACGAAGACAAATAAGAATTCATTTGCTTTAATTTTTCTATTAACTAAGATTATTTAAGTTTACAATGTAAATTGTTTAATTTATTTTTTCAATTATTTTCGATTTTTGCAAAAAATAAGTAGATCCTACAATCGAATCACTTGTACTAAAAACAAACCCTGAGAAACCAATTTTATTAAATCTTTTATTAATTTCTTTTTAAATTTCGAATTTGGACACTAGCGACCTTCCGGTTGGAATATTTTGTGACTTGAATGGTCAATTATCATACGGTATCACCGTTTTTATGGTATTAACAGCATGGACTCATGCTATAAAAAAAGGAATAATTTAACGCTAGCAGCAATTCATATCAAACTATGTTCACAAAAATAAGAATAATTTCTTACGTAATGCAAATTTCCATGAATTTAAATCTATTACTACAGATCACTTATTCAAAAGGCATATACACGTCAAGGCATTTCTTTCAGAAACCAATCTGCGAATGTAGAACTACAATTTATTAGGAGGAACCTTATATTAAAGCAGACGTAGTTATTTCAGCGCCTGCAAAAGCCTTATATTTACATATTTTATTATTACTATACACAATATTCTAATATTATAAAAAAATGTTTTTTTCTTTTCTTTTTACCTTCGATTTAACCTTTCTTTTTGAATTTCCGTTTTTTTTTTTGTTTTAATAAGGTTGCTATTTTACGTGGCGATACTTTTTTTTTTCTCTATTCTGTACTTTGAAATATTTTATTTTTATTTTGTCTGAAGTCAAGTTATTTGAGATATAATCTAATTTAAAAACGATATCTCATAAGTGAAATTGAAAATAAGTTGATTCCAAACAAAAAAAAAATATAATGTTTTAAAATATAAAAATAGAGAAGAAAAGTGGGATAAAATAACAAAAATTCGTTCTTTCGTAAAGCCAAAGGAAAAAAATATATATATTTTGCTAAAAGAATAATCTAATGCTCCAAAACGTAATATAACAACCTTATTAAACCAAAAGACTGGAAATCCTGGAGTTTACTTAATTGTAGAATTGGTGGCAGTGCCGGGGGGAAATCAATTTTATTGGGCATTTCTTTTAGAAACCATAGAAACCAGTACTGGATGAGGAAATATTTTAAGCATTGATAATGTTAATTGTATTGTTTTTCTTTTTGTTTCATATAAAATGTAAATAGGAATAATAAACATTATTATTATTATTATCATCAAAAAGAATTTCTCACTGAGAACCAGTTAAGAGCTTTGTGTAGATATTGTCCTTTGCTAAATTAAACTCCAATTTTAGCTAAGTATATTCACCTTTCTTATGTCTAAAAACTCTTTTTTTTTTGTTTCCTGTGTCTACATCTATCCCGAAATTTTCCACGTGAAAATCCACATAGTATTTGATTTTCCTTATACAATGAATCTACTTATTCAAATTATATACATTTTAATACAGGCACAGTCGCACGAATACATAATGAACATCGATCATTAGTTACTTTTTGTTACGTTGAGTGGTTTCAGATTTTATCTTTGCATGTTACTTCGGAAACACGACGAATTTCCATTGTAGCACTGAGTTTCGTTTCTTTAGGCTCCAAAATTGATAATTCGAAGACTGAAATGTTGATGAGTATTACCTTATAGGGCACTCGTCAACTTGATTAACGATTTAATTTTAATTCATTGCTTTTGATTTTGAATATTGTTTTTAATTCCAGGTCCAAACCATTTATGTACTACTGATGAGGAATGTGTACGGGGTGCCCAATGCGAACAATCTAAGAAGGAAAATGTGAAAATATGTCTTTGCTTAAGTAATCCTAACTACAAGTATGATTGCAACGGCAAGTATATTTTTAACGATGATTGAAAACTCGTTTTCAAAACTTTTTTAATTGTTGCGTTAATTTTTTAAACAATTTCACCTTCGGTTGAAAACGCAAATTTATTTCTTTTGCCTCTGGGACATCTAGCAATTTGTAATTTCATGGATTCTTTTCAATAAAATATCACTTAGATCACGGGTTACCAGTTGTTCAACCAAACCCATTTCTTTTTCAAATGTGAACCAAGTTTTCCTATAAACAGGATACCCTCAATTGTATCCTTGACACTTCGGCCCAGAAAGCCTATTGTATTAATTCTTCATTCAGTTTCAGTTCTACTCCAGCAGGTTTATTATCTTATTCGCAGCTTTGGTATCTTATGCAATAAATCTACTTGTTATAACATCCATGACGGACCGTTTGCGTTTAAGCCATGAATAATTCAAACATAATCATGCCCGTTAATCATCTGCATTTAGACATGATCAAATGTTATTCACCAATCCATGAATAATCGTTAGTCACAAGAGATATTATTATCAACATTGATTAACGGCTTATTCGTTATTCATTAATTATGACTAACCATTACTCATCGACCGTTAGTCATGATTAACCATCACTCATGACCAAGAACACTAAAGTATCGGCACACTCCGCTCCACACCAGTTTAATTAATTAATCCGGGAGTTAAATTTTGTTTTAATCCGTACCACATTATTTTCAAGTTTATATAACAGTAGTAGGTTTTTTTTTGTTATATTAGGTTTCTTTCATCTGTAAAATATATTATTTTCAATATTTCGTTTTGCCGTGTTTGCAGTTTATTCAGGAATCCTTTCGGTAGTTTCTTCTCAAACGTTGATCGGGTAGTTCATATCTTTGTGCATATTTCGCTCAAACTTTTGTGTACATAATGTATATTATTTCATTTTATTGCATATATTTGTACAGGTTTCATTTTTTTTCTATATTTTTCGATTAATACTTTTAGTTGTTACTTCAAAAAAAGTATTTGGTAGGAATCGCTACAAAATATCTTCAACACGGGCCTGCTTGAGACAAGATGACTCCGGCATTCAGTCACGATTATTGACTAAACGTTATTCATAAATAATCAAGACTAATAGTCGATGAGTAACGGGTAGTCAATAATTATTGACATATAATCAATTATACGTTATTCATAAGTTTGCGATTACTGAATTTAGTCATTAGTCTTGTATAACTTGATTTTGGTTTTTAGTCATAATCATTAGTCATGCCGATGAATAATATTTGCTCATCTCTGATTCGAAAATAATAGTTAAATGCTGGAGAGGTCTTTCAATCCTTTGTTTGCTGTTTCTCCGTCCAGCTGTAACCATCCTGTGTTTAGTCAGGTTTCGTAGGTATTTCCATACCGGTTTAAATGTTATATGATAAGATACTGGCACCATCAAATCCATTTGTTTCTCATTTGAAATTTACCAATTTCTTTGAATAATATAATGTTATTATCTACAAAAAGGATGAATTGATGTTTTATTTGATTTTCAGTTGACGAATCTTTTGTATTTATTTGTAGGTGCTTCACTTGGAAACACCATATCCGTGTCAGTTCTGGTACTTGCCATTGTATGTAAAATCGTTTACTGAAAAGGGAAGTAGAAAAAAGAAGTTGAATTTAAACATAAATGAATATATATATACGTATTTTGCACAATGCTCTTTTTGCAAGTGCACCGAATGTGTAAGGCTTTTCCAATATGGCTGATATGTTAGATGCGACTATATAATATATAGATATATATATATGGTATTATAATTAATATTATTATAATCAACTTTGTATGGTGAGATTTGTCTTTTTTTTCGTTTTTGGATAACTTACTATATACATAACGTAAATGTTACATATTTACATATTTAATATAAAGATATTGCCTAAAGATTTTGTAATTTATAAATTTGGTATATACTAACTACAGCTCATAGAAATATTATTATGGAAGAAAATGACAAATGTATACAATAACATGTAGCTATGACATTTAGTGAATAATAAAATATTATATTTCTGTCTTTATCGTGTGAACATTTTGAAGCATTACAATCAAGTGCAAAGGATATAGCTTCTTCAAAAAATAACGAACTGGCAACGTAATTTTTAGTTTCTTTCGCGAAACAGTTTGAGGGTGAAACCAAAAAGAAAATTCACGTAACTTGCAATAATGATCAACGTAAAATGTATAATTAAATCTATATTTGGTGGATTTTATTGTAATTTTACTTAATTATTATTGTAATTCCAAAAGCACTCAATTACAACGATATATAGATTGGAATGGAAAACGAATGAGACGGTTTATCTTTGATACTTGAATTTATACGAAACAGGCAGAAAAGCTTCAAATTTTCATCTCATTATCAGTTTATTTATTTATTTTAAAAGTTGAAAATATCATTTAATTATTTCCCGATGTAATACATGAAATAATTTAACACACTTAAACACTATAATTCAGAAGAGGGAATACAATTATATGCGAATTATGCCAAATATTCGAATTAAGTAAGAATAATGAGCATCAAGAAAAAAGCAGATATTTAAAAAGTATCTACAATCCGTTTGAAATGGAAGTACCCTTGTAAAACCCATATTTTATACTGAAGTTAAACCAACCTAATAAAAAGATCGTTAATCGTATTTTCGACCACGAAAAATAAATATTCGTGCCTTGAAAGTTTAGATGAACTTTTGGGCTTTTTGATCCACTATGGTTTCATTTTAATGCAAAATGTAGGTTTTACAGGGGTTCTTCCATTTCAAATGGGTCACATAATGGAAATCTATCGCAGAATCCGTGGAGATGCTAGAGAACGTAGGCCTGAATGTTTCCATACAGGTAGCTGGGTCATTTCAATAAAATGGTAGACCGCAAAAATAAAAGCAGCAGATAAAAATTTTATCTGCTAAATCTCTAAATAAGACAAAAGAAAACAACATTATCAAACTTGTGGAAGTAAAAATGTTGAAAAAAATTTGTAAATGTAGTAAAATGGATAATAAAGATAATCCGTCCGTTACGTTTTTAACGAGCCACCTTGTATATCTCAATACGTCATAATTCTCGGCGTTTCATTTATTTTATAATTTTTTTTATTTTCAACGGATTAAAGAAATATTTATCGCTGTAATTTAGTGCTGTAATTTTGATTTTGAATAGCTGAAATTTTACATTGAGATACCTTGTCTTGTAGTTTCTATAAGATATATTTTTGACTTGCATGTATTACTTATATTAAAGCAAATCTTATAAAATACTGTAATAATGATAATAATAATAACATTTACTACACACATTTTATGTAATATTAATATATTATAATGCTAAATACACGGAATGCCAAAGCAAAATAAAATATATTCTCACTTCCAGTCAGCGTCATCTTTTGGAATTTCTCGCTCTATTTCGTAAGATCTCGCACCGCCAGATGGCCTATAGCCTATTTGCTCGATAATATTGTCGATAATATGACATTCTAAGTTATTCTTTTTGTATCCGGGGGTGATCTCCCATCCATTCATTGAAATCACCTGAAGTTACGCTTATCTTTCGTGAATCTGTCGACGATTACTGTGAATTGTCAATGTGAGAAATCGTGTTAAATCGGACGATTTAACTGGCGAAAGGTTAAGAGATGTGATTTAGTAATATACTAATAAGTAGGTAAACAAAAAAAATATATACAAGGGGGGGCCGCGAAAGCTAAAGTTCATCATAAAAATCGATATAAAAAGAATGAAAGAGGCTGTTTAAAAAAAAGGAGAAGAAAAGAAAACAAGAACAAAAGTGGCGTCGATACTTCGTGAGAAAATCGTTGGTCTCTCTTCCACATAAAGAAGCTGTTGTGGTGACCTCTTCTTTCCAGCTGCCAATCCAGTCTATTCTTGCACTCATTCTAGAGTGACTAGAATAGAAGCATTGTGACAACTAGTAAGTGGGAGAGAGAGCTAGAATAGAAGGAATATCGTCGCAAATTATTATAAGGTTACAACACACACGCTGCCATAGCAACACCGAATCAGCGGCAATGCAGAAACTCGAAGAAAAAAGGTTCGGTGGTACCTAATTTCGTTCTCGAGGCGAGGTACATCCACAGGATATTATGATGGTCTACCCCGACCCCCAATGGAATTGTTCGACGACACCGATGCTGCATAACTACGACGATGTCGGATTTCGCGGTAAGTAAATAACGAAAATCTTTAGATATGCATACATGTACGATGTACAAAACTTATAACATGATTTTCGTATTAATCCCATCGTAATATCTCGAATATACGCTGATTAATTTCGATAAAATAAAAAATTAGAAAAACATGTATATATCTCAACATCTATATTAGACGTTTTACAAGAGAAAAAGAATTATGTAGGCGGGATATGTTTGTATATTACATTTTCACTGCGCGATACACACATATACGGTTCAGCATGCAGCACAAGAAGTTCGAGTAATTCGTTTTAAAAAGCTAAAGAACCCGGTGGGCGAGAAAGATCCGGAGGCACGGCATTTCACATGGCATAGCCAGACGGCAAAAAGTTGCGCATGCAGCAGCATAAATTTTGTTTGAACTGTAACTTGGACCATTAAAAGTTTAAAAACTGGCTTGGAGCAGACGCAAAAGGCAGCCGCTAAATCCGCTCTGTTACTTATAATCAGTACACAATGCTTTGTCTTGATGGTTCTCGCTTGTACAAAACATGTCTATGTTATTCGCGATACTGGACCACCGCTCCCATTAGCACTTCGCCTGATGCTCGTCTTGCACCCGAAATCGTATAGAAAACCTCTTAGTTTATTAAACGACAATGAGGGCAGGTAAATGCTCTTAAATATCCTATATACTTCCTATATACACCTTCTTCGTCTAATAATATTTCTCCTTTTCCTCTTTTTTTCGTGTACATCCATCAATTTTTTTACTGTATTTTTCATTTTCAGTAAACGTTGTTGAAGCCCTGCAGGAATTTTGGCAGATGAAGCACGCTCGGGGCGCTGATTTGCGTAACGGGGCACTTGTTATCTATGAATCCGTACCCTCCAATGCACAGCCTTATGTCTGCTATGTGACCCTGCCCGGTGGTTCGTGTTTTGGCAGTTTTCAGGTAATTGGCTTTTTTTGCAAGAAACATCCTATAATAACCCGTTAAAATTGTGTTGAATTACGTGATGTGTACCGATTTTCACACCTTAATGTTCAAGTGACACTTTCAATAATGTTTTATTAAATTTTTTATTCTATTTTTAAAAAGAGTCTAAGTACAGTCACCTCAAAATATTTTTTTTTTGTTTATTAAAAGTTAGCTTGATTAACGAGCTGTACTTTTTTTCTTTTAGTTCGGAAATAGATTAGTTTATTTTTTTTATTACACGCGTATTTATATTGTTTATATATAAGTACAATCACCTTAAAAAAAATCCTTTTTAAAAAACCGTCTGACTCATTTCACCCAACAGTAATTGAACTCTTCGAGTTGACTGGCGGCTTGAGCACAAAACCGGTTATTCAGCCGGAAATAGAAATGTAGTGACTGTTTAGCAACGTTAGTTTTCTTTTTCGTGTTTATCTTTCGCATAATATGCTAAGTCTAAATGACTTACCTAAGTATCCATATATGTATAGAATGGAGTATTTCCTATTGGGTATTTACTTTGGTCAGATGCGTGAAACCATTTATTTTTTAAATACATTAAAATTAAAGCAAAAAAATTGATAATATTTTTATAATTCTTATTCGAAACATAATTACCGATTTAAATTATTTTTTTTTTTGAAAAAATTTTGAATTTGATTTTGAAAAAAAAAGGTTGTGTTCCAATGCAAATTTAATGACCCTGCAAGAATATTTTCTGGACTCAAAGTTAATGACCTTCACATCGCTTGTATGATAGGTATGTTTATTAAGTTTTTATTACGGTTAGATTTTTTTTTCTTAAACCATTTTTTTTGGGAATTAGTTGATTTGTTTATTTTAATTTATTTTTTATATGTTCTTGGTTAATCTATATGACATATTAAAAATATATACAGTGGTATCTCGATTTAAGATCTGTATCTGGTTACGAAAGAAAATTTAGATGGAATTTGTTTCCAAAACTGAAAGATGCTACCAGATACGAAACGCGGGTTATAAACTTTTTGAGATCCAGTAGAATTTTCGTGCGACTCCTGTACATGCTAGGAAGAGATTGAAGATTTTTATTAATGAAAACCAGAAGGGAAATACTCCATCATACAACGTTGAGAAGTAAAATAAAATCTCGATTTTATTATTATTATTTATTATTATGAACTTTCTCAGGAGTAACTAAAATGTATTAAGAGTCAAGACATGATAACTTAAATTTATAGTTTTTTAACTACTTGCAAATAACAGTCAAATCGTTGACGACAAAATTTGAAAAAGCTTAGAAATTATTAAATTTAATTCAATTTAAAAAGTTAAAAGTTCATTTATGGTACTTTTGCCTATATACGTTATCAAGGAATTCGAATTTAGATTCCCATTTTAGATAGATTCAAAGATTGCGTACCCAGTGGCGAACTTACCATTAGGCACACTAGGCACGTGCGTAGGGGCGCAGACTTTGAGGGTAGTAGCTGGAAGAAATTTTTTTGTTTTTTTTTTACCAGTAAATTCTAGGAACATTGATACTTACAGGTGGTCAATGTGACCCTCAATTTAATTTCTACTGGGTAGGTTCATTTTTATAAATTTGTTATTGAATTTTGCCAAGAACGGTATTGCGTCCGGCGATCAATCACTCTCGCCTAAACGGCAAAATATTTTTTTCGTGCGAATGATTGGCAATGACGGAAAATTAAAAATCGCCGTTTACGTTGAGACATTTCTTTTATTCGCGAAACAAAAAGGGACCGCCGGCCGAATGGTGCCTAGGGGTAGCGCTATAGGTAAGTCCGCCAGTTTGCTTACCTAACAACATTTTATTTTTTAATAATTACATTTTTAGATCCAAAGTTAGATTCACTTTCTGACTGAAAAATTTCCTTGCCTTTCTATATTCAATGGAACTAGGAGTTTCTTAAAATCCCACCCTAACTTGCTTATTTCAACAGCTGATAAAGGTGATTGTACAAAAGCTGGTTCCCTCCATTAAAAGTCAAAGCCCCTCTTTTGTTAAAGAATAACTAAAATAAGAGTATGTGAAATGCCATGCTTGGGCTGTGGCAGCATATATCGGGCAAACCTGCCAATGGTTAAAACACCAAATTAGTCAGCACAAGAGTGGCTACCGTAATGGACAAAGAACTTTGGGCAACTACAGCCTAGAAACCGGCCATTTGTTTGGTTTTTACAATGTTGGTATTTTGGACATTCAAAACAATAAAAGTAGCCTTTTTTTGGAAAGGTACTGATCTACTAAATAATATTTTTTGTAACTTTTCATTTATAAACTCAATTTCTTAAAGCGAAATGATTAGATTTGTTGTTTTAATAATTTCATTACTATCAATTTGGTTCAGACATATCTTTTTTATTATTTTAAATATCAAGTTTTATTGACATTAGTGTTTAATGCTTTTTTGAATTAAAGAAATAATATAAAAAAATTCTTTGGTAGAAAGCAATATTTCTTGCTCGCACTAAAAAATACTATTTCTTTCACTCAATGCAAGCTTCCTTGAATATCCACAAACCCGACATTTTTTTTCTTTTTTTTAACTTTAATTAACTAGAAGTAATCGTTTCTTTGATTTATATAGTTCTAATATACAAAGTGGGCCATAAATCAGTAGCTAGCAATCTTTAGACCTTGTTTTTCTTGGCGTAGTGATAATCAGTTGTGAACTTGACTAGTGCATAGTATTACAGAACAGCTTGTGTTTTTTTGAAAACATGATCATAATTACAAGTGATGTATGTGATTTATTTGTGGAACCTCCTCTCCACAAGGTATTTGCAAATTAAATTAAAGATTGTGTGATTCATTGGATGAAACACACTTTTAACGTATGGCCCCCGCTAATTTAAAGTTCTTCTCCCGCTATTATTTAAAAACTTAATTAATTTTTTCGCTAGAACTGTCCAACAAAAGCTGAAGCAAGACGAAGCGCTGCTAAAATCGCCTTAATGAATTCCGTCTTCAATGAGCATCCGTCTAGAAGAATTTCGGATGATTTCATTGAAAAAGCGGTAGCAGAAGCTCGACAATCGTTCAAAGGTGATCCCGAAGAAGCCGATAATCCCAATACGGGAATAGGCGCTTTCCGATTCATGTTGGAATCCAATAAAGGGCGTACCATGTTGGAATTCCAGGAACTCATGACCGTCTTCCAATTACTCCATTGGAACGGAAGTTTGAAGGCGATGAGAGAAAGGCAATGCAGTCGCCAAGAAGTGGTCGCTCATTATTCGAATCGAGCTCTCGACGATGATATGAGATCCCAGATGGCGCTGGATTGGATAGCAAGGGAGCAGGAATGTGCTGGAGCATTGCGTAAGGAACTGAATCAAGCTGAAAGGGAACTGGAATCCGCGAGACTAGCCGGTAGGGAACTACGTTTTCCGAAAGAGAAAAAGGACATTCTGGTTTTGGCACACAGTCAAGTTAATATAAGCTAACTTTAAAGAGGTGCTTAGTGATGATGAATCGGCCAGTCCGAACGATATTGTTGATCTTTTTTGCGATTTATGACTAATGGAAACCGTAGGATTTATACTATTATGTTAAACGAAAGTGTTAATTTTTTGTTATTAAAAAGAAGTCTCGTATGGAATGTCAATGATGAACGGACTGAATATTTTGATATAAAATTTATTCATCTAAAGAAACGCTATGCATATATAACTCGATAAGATATCAATTCATCATTAACATTTCTATTAATAATATTGTGCTTGCCTGTACCAATCAGCCATTATATTCACACACATATACATAATTATATATGTTAAACGCTATTGCTGCTGTAATCGATAATTGGAATATGTTTGGTTTTCGGGAGAGATTCAAAATAATTAATCCAACTGAACGTAGTTCAGAATATTATAAATATGCTATACGATTATATATTTTTAAAATCTTTTATGTATCTCATACATAAAAATATAATCTTATCAATATACATTTTATATTCACAATAGCTATCGTATATTATACATGTCAGAATAACCTTTTAAATATAGGTACATACATACATAGAGATGGTGATGGGGAATATATTGTGACGAAATGTAATTTTTTTTAACGAAAGCATTTCAATAATGATCTAGTCTATGGGCACCTAGTGTCTTGACTTTATTTTGAAAAAAAAAGGAAAGAAAAATCTGTTTTTATTTTATATATGTGATGGAGTTATAAATTAAAGGAAAAATAAAAAGGATATTGTTTATTTTTACATTTATTTGCTACGTATTTTATGGAAATTTCTCCTCGTAAGATTTTAAGTTATGACGTAAAGAAAAGATGTATTGAATAATCGAACTCTAATATCTTTAAAATAAATAAGTAGTTTAAAATGAGCCAGATATTTATTTTCACCATACCTCATCCTTACATTTAAAAATAAATAATAATACACATTTCAAGTTAAATATTAAAATGTTTGACATTGAGCGACATCTATAGACGAATTGCTAAACTCTTTAAATTAGGGACGGTACGTGCAAATCTACCCTAACGACCAATCTATACTTACCGATATCTGTTGTCCCGATGGGCAACTACACCGTGCATGTTTGTTGAGTTCCGCCCCCTTATGCAGTTGACGACATTTAGATTTTCACGTTGGTTACATGCAAATAGTTTCACGAATTTTGTTTATTGTTCAGGTGTGTTTATTTCCCTCTAATTCGTGTTATGTGCTCCTGTAGATGTGGTATTGAAGCAACGTTTAAATCTTTCTGTTTTAAGGAATGGACTAGCGATAGTAAACATGACTGTAGACTTTAACGATTATTTTTGGGTAAGTTTACTACTGCTGTTTTTAATTTTAATTTAATAGACCATCAATACAATTATTCACTACGTGCTGCAGAATTCGATTAAATAATTCCAAGTTTACCTTTTAATACATAAAATAGTTAAATATTTCTTGTTAGAAATGTAGATTGTTTACTATGTGCCAAATTCTATTTTCTATTTCAAAACAATCATAGGTTCAACGTTGAAACTCAGTGCTTTATATTTAGTTTTATGAATTTCCAGGGTGAGAAAAACAATGGCTTCGATGTACTCTACCATAACATGAAATATGGACTCGTTGCAAGTAAAGAATTTGTGGATTTTATACGAGAAGTATCAAATTTAGAAGAAAACAATTCGAAACTACTTAGCAAATTAGCGAAACAAGCAGGTAGTTGTTGTAGTCAAGGTACATTCGCACCTCTATGGCAGGTACTAAAATCTTCTGCGGAGAAACTCTCTGCGCTGCATATGCAAATGGTGCAGAAAGTTACAGATCTAGTCAAAGAAGTCAGCAAATATGCAGAGGAATTACATAAGAAGCATAAAACGGTGAGCATTCCCTCGTATGTAAATTTGTTTTCAAAGATCGCTTTACACAAGGAGAAACATGGTAAATCTCGCTTGTTTATTGTTACATGTTATTACTATTCAATTAATTTAATTTGTATTTTTATTATTTAATAATTTAAATTAAATCAGTTTCTAAAGTTCCTCCTGTACAAATCATTTGAATTTTATTTTGCTTTCAATGACGTCACATGCGTCTTTTTAACTGCTGCAGTATATGTCGTCATTAAATGAATTTTAAATCGTTCTATATTCAGTTAGTCTCAAAAATGTCTTTATCGCTAATTTATTTCGCATAGCGTGCTCGTAATGTTTAAAAATCATTATCTCTTGTGTAAATATAAACCACGACGCCGCTCCTCAACTCCATCAAGAAAATGCTCGTTTCTAAGAGGAATTACGAACAAAAATAATCTAACAATACGCTGTTGTTTGTAATCGAAACAGGGCACAAGAATCAATATTCGTTATTTCGGATGACATATAAGATTTACTGTATACACTATAGACCGAGAGAATTGGACTTGGGAATTGTTTTCAGCTTAAATGGAAAAGATTTTGTTTACAATTTACATATGCGTTGTTTATTTTCTTCTACACTACCGCTCATTAAAGTTGGCATATTGTTAAGCGCATTATCTACAAGTAGTTGCATAATTGCTGCGGCATTAGTATTTTTTCTTATGTAGAAGTGCATTTGTATACTTGTTTTCTTCCGCTGATTTTATTAATGTTTCCCGCACAGCATTTTTCCAAATTTCGCGGATAAATTGGTAATTCCCGTAATAAACCGTAATGTATGCGGAATTACCAACTTAAATTATCATTATCGTAAATAGTTGTTAAATAAAAAGGATAAGGGTTATTTGTTTTTTCGTGGATAATATTTGAATCCGTGGATCTGTTTAAAAAAGTTAAACATAGACCCACTTCATATGATAAATTGTTTTTTTCGATTAAATAATATAGTTATTCGGTAAATTAATCACCCGGTATATTCGGTTTGATATTTTTACATAACATTTTTTGTATCCAATCCCATAATAATTTGTACTTGAACCGGTCCGATCCGATATAAATGTACGTACTTTGCTCAATATGTAACCGTAATTTGATGCTTAATTGTTAACAATTATTTTTTATGAATAATATCATCTACCTTTGTCCTGATATTTTCTTCCAGAACTAGTTTCATTTCTTTAAAGCAATGCTCCGCAATAGGTGTACCGCAATGCACAATTATTTTCCCGTAAATATTCCAATATAAAAACCTACACGAATAGTAAGGAATAAAATAACAGCTTTATTATTAACATTAGTTAGTATAGTTCAAAAATTAAAATAAATTGAATTGTATGACCGAATTAATTAAACTTGTGTGGTGCGGAGTGTGGCGATACTTTAGTGTTGTTTATATTGTTTATTGCTTGCAAAAATTTAAATAATATACATAAAACAAGATATATTATATCACTTATGGTGTGGCGCAAAAATTCTGTGAATGATTCTGATGTGCCGAGGACAGGTTGAGAAAAGGTTGCGGAGCAGTGCTTTAGAGTTTCATGATATGCGAACTTCTTCGTGTAGTAGTGTAATTCATCTATATCTACGTCTATAATAGAGCAGAAATATATCAAACATTAATTCTGCGTCGTATTTAACTTGAGGTATTTTATTAGATAGTTAATGTTATTAAACAATGCCGCTCGAGGGATATCTATATCAACAACATAAAGTTAAAATCGCTTTATCCCCGTATAAAATTTCTTCTTATTAAGAAAATTAAATTACTGATTCACCTCTGAGTTCATTGTATATTAAATGACCCTATAGATAACAGTGCTGTTTAAAATAATTGACTCCAAGGTCAATTTCAATTTATTTCTATTAACCAATGTCTTTTATATCCACTCCACCTGTTTGTTTTAAATTATATTAAGGAGTTGCTTTGAATTAAATGTCAATTCGCTTAAATTAAATTGAAAGCAACAAATTTAATTTGTTATCTAACTAGATTATTTTTTTTATATAAAATACATATCCTATACACCTTATAACTAGCTTCTTTGAAATGTTGTATTTAGGTTAAAGAAGACGAATCAGGTACATCAGAAGCGGTACAATCAATACAATCTATAACGTTGATGGTTCAAAAATCAAAGGATCTATACACACAAAGAGGAATTGAAGTAGAAAAATTGAAGAAGGAGAACTCGTCCCCGAAAGAAATCGAGAAAGCTGAAATAAAATTGAAAAAGTCCCAGGAGGATTACAAAGCGTTTGTCGAAAAATACGCTTTAATCAAGGACGATTTCGAAAGAAAGATGTCGATAACGTGTAGACACTTTCAAGAATTAGAGGAAGCGCATCTGGTCCAGATGAAAGAATTCCTCAACACATACGCGGATCTTATGCTATGGGCCCACGAGAAAATGGGCCAAGTGCATCAGGAATTTAAGAAACAATGTTTAGATCTTACTGTGGATCAATTATTGGAACAATTTGTTTTGAGCAAATGTACTGGGCATGAAAAACCAGGTACGTTACATTATATTTTATTGTTTAGGATTCTCCTTTATAAATAATAACGATTCAATTTGATTGATAGAATATACTGAAATAAAGTAAATTAAATTTACATGTGCATTCAGCATTTCCCATCTTCTGTAATGAATCCTAAAAAAATCCATATAGTAAATAGCTATGTTTTTCACAATTAATGGTTTAAATATAATATAATCTTTAATATATCAATTGACTAGATTTTAAATCAGTTGTAACTTTGGGTGTATGAATGCGTATTGTTTTATTTACAGGTTTAATTGACTTTGACGAAACATTGACGTCACCGGTACAAGAGACCGAAACGACGAAGCCAATAAAGAGAGAAGGTAACGGATCTGATATAACAGGGTCACAGTCTATGCCAACACATACCAAACAATCCCGCCGTACAACTTCCCTATTAAATCTCTTCATGTCTAATTCCCAGGGTACGTTCTGTCGGTCATGCAGGAAGGTATTAGCTTTTAACGTGGGCTTGGAATTTTTTTGCAGGGTCACGAGAAGGCCGAGCCGGGCCCTGCAGTGCTCCGTCTAGTCCGACTAGTTCAGCCGATGGTCAGCAAATCGTTCGTAATGCTCATCGAGGATCCAAGTGTAATTCATTTCTGTATTGTACGGTGCATGCTGCGGGCATCGGCTCGTGGTGGTGGCTCCTGGCACGCTCATTGGTTGCTGTAGAGCTTGTATTACTCCTACCACCCCGCACTCCCACCTTTCCATTAGGCTGTGTTGGCGGGCCTTCTCCATTTTTTATGCTCGCCCTTTGCCCTTCTTTTAGCTGTTCGCAATACGTGGTCGATTTAATGTCTATATATTTTTTTCAACTTTCTAAGATAAAGCTACACAACATTTCAGCCAGTATTAAATCAGAGTTATCAATCTCTTTTAATGCTAAGTAAAATTAAGTATTCAAATTAGAAATAAGTATTTGACTATCTTGTAATAGATTCCATAAAATTCTACATTTGCGATTGTCTAAAAAAAACAAGCATTTCGATAAGCGTAATCCAATAAGTACTAGATTTCTAAGAAAGATAAGCAAACGGTTTTAAAATATTAGTGGTTAATGTTATATAGAACAGAAACGCGTTCGCAACTATGGAGAAAATAGGTTTTAAACTTTATTTTATTTTGTAGGACTATGTCTTAGAAAGTGCATCATATTGCAGAAGCTTAGGACAATTAAATCTCTGCGTATTGTTTTTTTATTTAATTTTACACACTTATAGACACTTTTTTTCTCATTTCTCTTATTTATAATTTTAAATATTGTTATCGATGTACTTTTTTATCTTTAGTGTTATTTATTATCTATTTTTAATGTATTTTATATAAATCTTTTTATATACTTTTTATATCTATTTTAGTATGTTTAAGTGTCTCAATTATTGATCTATTACAACATATTTCTTAGTGGATCGATTTATATTTTCCAGGGTTCCTGAGAAGTCGGCGAGACAAAGCAAAACAAAAGAAATCTAAAAAGAAAAAGGATAATTCTGACAATCAAAGCAACAAAGAGGAGAAATCTGACTTGTAAGATTTCTCTATAATTATTATCTTATATCTCTTTAGTTCTTTTCTTTTAATTCAATTTCTGTGTAAAAATTAGCTGCGCATTATCGTCTATAGGCAAAGTGTACTTTGTTTGATATATTGTCATTAAAAATAATCAGGGATCCTAGTGCAATTGTAGTAACCTTTAAAAGCTGATGAGAAATAGACTATTAACATTTCAATCACTTATAATTTAACCACTACCTTTACTGTTGCAAAATTAACTATCGAATGTACTGTATACTAACAGTGCGGCTGATTTTTTCCTTAAATTCATTGTTGCGATATCAAGCAAATAATAACGTAGTTCCTTTCTAGGGAAGAAAAAGAGGAAGTTAAAGAAGTTGTTGTGTTACCTGAAGGTGAACCAGATTCCAGAGAGGTAGACGAAGATGGATACGTCGTCCAACCGGCACCCACTCATCATTGGGCGACCAAAGAGCCAAAAGCTAACTTCGATTCTTCATCCGATTCAGAGTCCGATGAAGATCGCGAAAGAAATCGTTTTAGAGTAGAAATTAAGCCGTTAAATAATGCATCGGCGCCGATATCTGCTTCCGTAGATGAATTACGTGCTACCGTTGAGAATTTATACCTACCACCGGCCGGTGGTGGTTTAGGAAGAAGAGGATCTAGTGCTGATAGTCAAGACAATACTATGAAAAGATCACAATCAGTTTCGCAACATTTAGGGACGAAACCGAGTAGTGATCTATTAGGTTTAAATTTATTTCAAAGCCCAGTCGCTTCGAACGCTTCCACGCCAACTAGTTCGCATCCGTACGCTCCCTTGCAGAGTCCCTCGCAGCCTACTTTAAATTCTCCCACACTTTCTGGATCTTCCAGATACGCAGGTAACACTACGCAAAGAAAACTATCCAATCATTTAAATACTTCGCAATCAATCTTTTTCTAGATTTGGACTTATTTACCGAAGTTGGCGAAATACAACCTCTTCCTGTAAACGTTCCCCAGAAACCTCGACAAACTCCCACCCCAACTTCCGGTTACATGTCTATTCCTCGACCATCTTCGCGAAGATCTGAAGGCCATACTAGAGGTCATATAAGTCCAGCGACTATACCTAGAGCAGACAGCGTCGGTAGCCTAGAATTTAGGACAGCTTGCGTGCCTGTCGGCGTATCTAGAGGCCCATCACCTCTAACTATCGGCATGGCAGACACGATTCCGTTGGCGGTTGCTTTTCATGAAATAGTTCATTCCTATTTTCGTGGCGCCGATGAAACTAAGTGAGTCAAATTGTATTTATTTATTTATTTAAGTATCTGGATTAAGATATACACGAATCTTGTAATTTGCAGATGTCAAGTGAAGATGTCTGGTGAAATGATGTTATCATTTCCTGCTGGCATAGTGACTGTTTTAGCAAATAACCCTAATCCCGCAAAATTATCTTTTCGTGTTAGAAATACGCATCGATTGAGTAATATTGTTCCAAATAAGCAACTGACATCTATGTAAGTATTATCAAGGGGTAAAATAATTTCTCATAAAATACTGACTTGAAGAAGATATACTGTAAATATTCGTTTGGTGCTCACTCGGCTTTACATTACGTACAGTTAGCAAAATATGTTGTCTTCCCTCTGCTACTATCGATATCGCTTTCTGTATAGTGGACTGTGTACTTGAGGTATTCTCGGTGCGTGCAAATGAAGTGATAGTTATCCATTTCAGTTTAGTTCTCATTTCGAAGTCAGCCCAACGCAAATATCGCCGATATTTTAATCAGTCATATTTATTCTCTGGCTCTGAAGAAAAGTAAGCACGGCATCTACTAATAATTATTTACGCAGATTTGCAAAGATAATATTGATAATCGTTGGCAGACATAAAGAGACAACTTATTTTGCTTATTATACGTATAATTAGCATAATGGTGGTGACACCGTGCGAGTTAATCATCATAAGGTTGAAGTCAAAAAAGTTGCTCCTTTAATTTAACTAAAAATTGCAACGGATTTCGCATGCAAAAGCACGCCATCAAACCAACTAAAAAGTAAATTTCATATGACGGAACGAGGTAAAATTTAATAGAACAGATTATTAGTTTAGTTTTAAAAGTTATCATTTAAAAATATATTTGATTTTTAAAAATTATTTCCAAATGTAAGTTAAAGATTAAATAACAAACATTTAAAAAATGTATAATTTCATGTAAAAATAAATATTTAAATTAATTAAGTGTGAATTGTAATTTTTGAAACAGTAAAAAGTTTTTGTCAAATATTAAAATAAAAATTTAAAAATAGAAACCAACAACCATATTATTTTTCTACATATCACTATTATAAATTCGCTATTATCAATAAAATACCTAAAATAGCTAATGTTTTGATATGCCCTACTTCTGTCTTATGAAATTTACTTTTTAGCTGGCTTCATGATGTGCTTTTGAGCGCAAAATCGGTCGCAATCTTCAATTAAAAGGACCTATTTATTTATTTCCAACGTTATGTATATATAATTGTTAATTGTAGGTTTTTGCTAAGCGAATCTGATGGCAAAGACAATGGACAAGCTGGTAGCGAAAGTGTATTAATTGAATTTAATATGACTGCTTTAAGTGCCCTATTAAAGAAACAATCAGAACAAAATCCCACTGCTTCGTATTTTAATGTAGATATATTAAAGTATCAAGTAAGTCTAGCATGTAAAAGATGTACTTCCCAAATATTTAATTGACGTTGTTTACGTTAGATTAGAGCGAAACCTGGCGCAAACTCTTGCCCTCTTCAACTAGTTGCCTATTGGAAATGTGAATCGTCACATACGGATTTAAAAGTAGATTACAAGTACAATTCTCATGCTATGAGCTCGCCATCACCTCTACTAAACGTGATCGTTACCGTGCCTATTGATGGTGTTGTAAAGAACATGCATTCGAAGCCGATAGCTCAGTGGTGATGAATCCTGAATTAACAAAATAAGCCAATTTTACCAATTATTATCCCTTCCTAGGTTATCGGAAAGTAATCGTCTTCAATGGAAGTTTACTGAGTTATCGCAACATTCAGAAAACAGCGGCGTCGACTCCATGCTAGCTAGATTCGAAGTAGATAACGGGCCGACAACGCCATCCATACTATCAAGCCAATTCAATTGCGAAGGTACAACATTGTCGGGCTTGGATTTTCAACTCGTTGGTCCAGGTTATCGTCTATCTCTAGTCAAAAGACGGTTCATTTCTGGCAAATACATCTGTGATGGAGATCTGAAATATTCAGCAAGTTCGGGCACCGTAACGCCATCTTCGGGTACTAGTACAAGCCATTGCTAGCATTCCAACATATCAACGTCGTACTCATTTGTTTTGGTAGACTGTTGAATGCAAGATTTCAAGGAACTTAACATTACAATCGAAGTTGGTGATACGTTCCTCCAATTTTACATCTTAACCTGTCGTGTATAAATTATACATATTATTTGGTTTTTATTACATTTCCGTTCTCTTGCAAAACTTACATTCAATAGCAACGGTTAATTTTATTTTTTTTTATCGAGTTAAAGATGTACCCTTTATTTATGAGTATTTTAATGTTACTATGCATATATATATAGTTTATGATGCTATTTTATAATCAGTAAAATTTTTCAAATAAAGTAATTTTAAAAGGATGTATTTTGTATTCTCCTGAAAAATAGAATGACTTTTTTTGTTATTTTCGTACTGGAAATTGATGCATTAAATAATTTCAATAATCAATCCTGTTCTAAATATATTAAAATAGCTTTTGTGGCAAAAATGGTATATCTAGTATTCTTAGATCCATTTTTAGTTGGATTTTCTCAGTAATCGTGATCTTAAAAAATCTTTTTTATACTTAAGGTTCTTCCGACTAATAAAAATTGTAAAAATAAGGCCCCGACGCAGACGCTTGTATATATAATAAATAGTTAACAACCAAAATATGACAATATTATTTAAACCACAGGATAGAATTTAAGGAAAAAGACAGATACTTATTCAAATGGAAAACGATGCTAGCGACCCTCGTTCCAGGAAGTTAATTTTTTACAGGCAGAAAGCAGTGTTTTTCATTTGACAAATTCACCTTGAATAGCAAAAAGCAGTCTCTTACAATCACTATTGTTTTTAATATTAAATACATTTAAACATTGTAAAAAGCCAAGATTTTCAAAAAATTAATATAATTTTGGAAATTCTATGGATTCTCAAATTTAATTGCATTTTTTGTTGTTTTTGAACAATATTATTCTCTTTAATAATCGCCTCGTTATGCCCGAATTTGATTTTTGTTCAAAAAACAATCAATGAAGATAATAACATAGTACCTTTCATTAGTGTTTTCAGGAAAAATTCAAATTTATATGAGTTTAATGTAGGTACAAGCAAGAGTGTTAGTTAAAACGCCTGGTTTACGCTTGCGCATTACTTTCTAAAGATCGCAGACAAGGATAGTATATTTCAACGGACGCGATTTTCATAGGTTTCTTCTTATTCCTGTGGAAGCCCCCGACAGCCTCAAACAGAAAGGGTAGAAAGAAGATAATTATTTTAGAAATTCCGTGCAGGCTGTTCCAATTCAATTTCCAAAAAAAGTCAGATGAATTTATCTGTTTTCGAAGGACGAATACAGTTTAAAATTGAATTATTCGCATTTCACCAAAGAATTTTGATTTCGTATCAGGACATCATCAAAGAGAGATGATATTCGAAACATCGTAGGCGGCGCTACAATCGATTATTGTATTGCGCTTGCGCTGTAACAACGGTGGGAATTGTAAAACGGGGTACAATCCTTGTATTGCCATGCCTTTCTGCGCTCCTGATATCTCCATTTCAAAGCCAAAAATGGCAATTAGTGGCAGTGGTGTATTGCTGCTGTTAGGTTATTTAAAGAAAGAAACGAATAATTAATTCGCTACTTTATTACAGTTTCTTTTTAAATTAATACATTTCTCATACAGCATAAAATAAAAAAAAAATGTACATGTGGTGTATTTCAATTGGCAGTTGTTATTTTTCTCACCGGTGTTATCAGATGCATGAAAGAAAAAATACAAATGCACTTATGCACAATGACCTGAGATTGTTTAGATTTTCTCTCGTTTTTTCAAAACGTAGACATTTTTTGATGAACATTTCAATTTACAGTAATTTCATAAACATCCGATAATACAATCTACAATTTGTGGAAGTATATTTTGCTTGAAGACCCACAAGTTTCGAACGAGAGCGACCGCATTTCCCATCTAAATTTTTCTACATTCATCGTACGTACATTTATATAATACGACCAGATTTGGGTCTCCCATGTTTTTTTTTTTTATTTGCAGTCTTCTTTTTGTTTTTAGAAATAACGAAATGAATAACATACAAAAAAGACATATGTATAACCAAAAAAATTAATAGTAAACAATTGATTAAAATACGCAAAGTGAAAAACGACATTTTGATAAAAATAATAAGAAAGCGTTAATATCACCAAGAAGTATTTGTTAACAATAGTTAATAATATTTAAAAAAAAAAAGGAAGTAAATGACAAAAATATAAGACATAAAATCTATCGACAGTAAAAACTACATAACATTTTTTTAACATACCACAGATCGTTTTAATTGTTTTTCATATTTTAAATGACTTAAAATAATGACAGTGGCATTTAAAAATCTGTATTTTGGTTACAGATGAAACCTACAATGACAAATTCATGGCAGTGATGAATATTTTGTATAAAAGAACACTATCATCAATACAGGTTTCATAAAGGAGAAGAAAAGGTACAATTACTATACGAAAAAAAAAATTAAATAATCTAGCCTATTTACAATTAATTGTACTTAAAACTTGAATACACTGAAATATACATAAAATTTATTTCTTACATACACAGGTATTATACAATCTCTTGTATTCTTTTTTTGGATTTATTCTACAAAATTAATTTAAATATTGGGATGTAAATTTTTTTCGTGAAGGCAGTGTTGCTTAAGTTATTTTCTTTAATAAGAAATCTGTTTAATTTAATTATAATTTAAATAATAAATAAGATTTTACTAAATTATACGAATTGGTGAACACAAAATTACAGTCTAACATGAGTTACAAAAGAACTTTGTTTTTCATTATTTTGAATAAATTTTCAGTCAACAATTATAGAAGAAAGAAATATATAATAGAAAGACGCTAAAACACATTCTTTTTAAATTAATGTATACATATTTCTATAAGACTGTATGTATCAAAAATATACATACATTATATATATATACATGTATATATATATGTGTATAAGTTAAACGATTTCACTTCATTCCAACAATATCCGAAAATTGTGAGGAGCGGTGTTGTCCGCGCAATAATACAGATGTCCTCGTTGACCAGCAACGAGGACATCTACAATTAAACGCGCGGTATCCTCTCGACTTTTTCTTTCGCCAATCAAATCATAAACGTTGGGATTTCTTTCGGTAGAAATTGGCAGCTCTGGACTATAACGCGTCGACTACTTTCGGGGCGGAAGAAGGCAATGGAGTCCTTATCGGATCCGCGTTCACGATTTTATTCTGAGATCGGAGGACTCTCGCGACTTATTGCTTTTATTTGAAGGCAACAAAGTCGAATTGGTGTTCGTAGAATTGCAGGTTACGGATCTCCATGCCCTATACCTGAATCTGGGGACGTATTACAACTATCGTTTCTTCAGTTGATCGTCTTCTCTTGTCCAACTCCGTCGAAGCGAAAGCAACCAATCTATCGAAACCAGAACTAATTCGATCTTGCCATCTTGATTCTTCAGCTTCTTCCTCTACTTCCACGTCTAAACGGTATGAAAAAGAAGAAATATTATTCTCGCGTAAATAAAAACCTTAATATCGAATATAAAATCGAACGGTGGTAAATAATAATCGGGGTGGAGAGGGGGCGGTACATTTTCTTTGTTCTTTATAGTGAATTTGAAATAATATAATAAAAAAGGCGATAATTTTAATCGATCGTAAGTAAATAGTTTAAGAGGGACATGCACAAAAATGAAAATTAATCGAAAAACCTAAATTAAAAGAAACAAAAATAGTAAAAGAAAAACCATCACCGACACAAAAACAATACAAAGAAAAACTAAGCAAAGAAATAATTATAGAATAGCATAAAGCTACTTACCACCTTACGTATTTAATCAGCCATCTAAAATCTAGTATGGTACGGATATTATGCATGCGCTTTTTTGTGCACGAGTGTTTGTGCATGCCAGTACTGTGCTGCCTCCTATGTCAATGCAAACAAACTACAGTAAATATAAAACTCTAATTAGCATTAAAACACGATTAACTTTTCGTTAATTCTACCACTTCGAATGATCCCTTAATAAGATTTAAACAACGAAAGACGCTAGAAAAACAAATGAGTTCATCTTAAACTAACGGCTCCATCCATTTTTCTCGCGCGACGTTGCCTTAATCTTAACAACAGTTTGAGAATTATGATTGAAAATTTAGTCGTGTAATAATGGCGTTTTAATTTTACAATTCTATTCAAATTAGATACCAAAAAAAATCATATTGAAGTAGGAGACTAACATTATCTTTAATTAAACATTGCAAATTGCAAGAATAATAAAATATATACCAACTCCAGACAACTCCAGACAACAAAAAAGCTTATAAGCTTACCAATGTAATAGCTATTCCTAATCAAAGACAAGAAAAGAAAACGAATTAATAAAGAAACAAGTTGAAAATATGTTTATTGCTTCACACAAAGTACCACAAAACCTGTAATTTGCAATGTAATAATATTATACTGTTAATAATAAAAGCAAACTTAAGCCATGCATGCAAACCATATACCTAATACTCCTCCAATATTAATTTGGAAGAAATATCCTCAATACGTAGCATTAGTAATACGCAAAGAAATTAGGTAATGAATTAATGAAATGAAGCACACGCATATAGCATTTTCCCCCAGCAATTTTTCACCAATGGCGGAATTTGCCTTTGGTTCCTGTCGTATTTAAGAGCGTTCTAACTCCTTTGGTAATACGTCTTAGATGAGAAATTAATTTAATTAAATTGTAAAAATAATCTTGAACGTAGAGAACAACTATGAACTTGTAACCTTAGCGAAAGAATACATAATTGAATCGTATCCTCGAAACCGCCGTCCCGGATTAATTAATTAAACGGAGGTGTTCCAAGTACACACAATTAAATGACTCTTCTGATTTCACGTTGAGTTCGAAGTATTGAGCCTTATGGAGTATAGCCCTCTTTCATTAGTCTTCATGTTATTTAAATATAACTGTTCCTTTTTAAAACTAGAAGTGTTGCCAAGTCAAATAGCGAGCTTTAATTCTAGGGTACAACGTTTGTTTTGTTTACATTTAATTCGCCTATCAATTTCAGTTCATCGTTTTTCTTATAATTCATTACTTCCAGTGTGGAGGTTCTCATTTCCCGTAAAATTTAAATCCGGGGATTCCGGGAAGAAAAGGAATCTATTTCCGAGATTCCGGGATTTCCCATAATCCGTTAACAAGTACGAATTAATTCGTTTAGTGCATGTATGGTGTTTAGTTGTATTTTTTTTTCGCTAAAAAATAAAAAAAATTCACGAGTTAAAAAAATAATTCATCCTTAAAAAAAAAAATTCAAATTAATTTAAATTAAATTGAACCTGCATTTTATAACGTTTTTTTTTTTTAAACATAAGTTGTAAATGGCGCCGTCGATTGAAGATGACCGAATTTTTGTGACGAAAAGACCAACTGCAGAAAAGCTCTTTTCGATTCAACTAATTTTTTAAATGTTTTTCAATATGTTTCTAACAATAGATTTATTTATCGATTTATTTGAGTGCGAAATTTTTCGATATCCCAAAAAATAATATAAGAATTAAAGCGATTCTCGGGACATATAGATTGTTATCCCGGCTGCGGAGAATCTGCCCTTTAAAATTAAAAACTATATTTAACGCAATTATTCCCCTATCAACTGGATCGTTCTCTTCAAACTTGGTCGTCAGACGCAATATAAGTCTCATTAACTCCTTCATTTAACATTGATATGTAAAGATAACTTATTGAAAATATATGTATGTTTTGATATTTGTAAACAATATATTAACCGTATTTATTTCTTGTGAAATAAAGACGATAAAATTTTATATTGTTCTGAATTCGTTATCAACCATAATATAATTTTCAGCAACTCCATTAACGCATATTGAAATGTGGACTTATAATAAAAGACGCTCAATCTTTATTTCCTTTCTATATTTTTGGCGCTTGTGCATTTGAGCTTGTAATTTATATTGAAACCGTTACACCATATACGATACATTCTTCTGCACTTCTCATAATTTTAACTATCAATGACGGGTAGCACCAACCTACTCTCTTAAATAATCTTCCCACTGGAAACCCGGCAACGTATAAGGCTATCTCCATAAAAACAATACTTGGTTCTCAACGTGAAACCGGCTATAGTAAAATAAATAGGGATAAATATAGAATAGAGCACTATGAATTCTAACAACACAAAAATTAAATATAATTTAATCATTTCTGTTAGAATTTCAATTACCAAACGGAAATATTAAAATCTCAAATATTAACAAGTTCTCTTTTCCAGAACCAATCAAAATATCCTCGGCTAGGGGGAAATACAAACAAAAACTCAATTCAACGCTATAACTACGTATTGAGAATATCTCAGTATTATTCCCAGCTGTTAACAATATTATCCTCAAGACAATACAGAAGTGTTAGATATATGATATAAAACTAAAATTAAGACAAAATTCTGCAACGAAAATACAAAACAAAAAAGGAAATAATAATGAAAAAGTATCTACAAAAAAATATTGCTACAATATCTAACTAAAATACCGCACTTAATAGAATCAACTCATAAAAACGCTTTGATTAGAGTGTATGTATTTTTTTGTTAATTATAAAATCGATTAATTCTTTTTTCTTTGTTTTAGAAATATTTTTTAATGTCGAGTCCATTCTTTTAGAATGGTGGCCAGATTGTTTTTAAGAAGGGGAAATGTTTTCAGAATGCTATCAATATTAATCAAAACAATATATGAAATGAGATGAATAGATTTATTCAATCAATTATACACAGGTGTAAAAGTCCATCTTTTTGTAACATATTTAATTTGGAATTTCGCCAGAGAAAACAAATACAATACTAGAGTAATATTTTATTAAGAACAAAATGTAATCTATACATCACATTTCATAACATAAATTTTTTTAAATGCCTTTCTTTTCGTATAATTAAAACTACAAACAATGCATTCGATTTACTACACTACATTGCCTTAGCAAATACAGTTTTCACATAACAGAGCACCCCATGCCAAAATTTGTTAAGTAGAGCTTCTTTCAATAGAGAAGAATACCCGACATGATTTGATTCATATTTTGTCTTTGCTTATCTCGTTTGATATAAATTCTATCACACAGCCACAATTTTTAAACGAGTAACAAATGTTACAAGGTACGTCTACTGACAGCTACAAGTTCTTTTTCTTTGGCCACTCTTGTGATTTAACACTAAAGTAAAATGTTCTCAAAACAAATTTTGTGAAAATGTAGTTTCTATAAAACGATTTCAAATAAGATATGTAACTAAATCACGTTTCTATTTGCTTCTAAACGGAGATTATTTATTATTACTACGCGACATTTCTGATGACATCACATATTAAGGAAGGTCAATGTTTTGTATTCGGACAATGGCTGATTTGTAGAAGACCTTTTCAATTAATCAGAAATCCCCACATACAGAATTTATATTGCATTCAGGTCTATATCTCTTGATTTCGTATTTAAATTAAAACAGAAAAAAACTAGTTCAAAAGGTCAGAAATAATTAACAACAATCTATATCCATGCATTTCGAATCTGCGAATGTGTATGACGAAAATATATACAGAAAATACTTCATACGTAAAATCAGGGTTCATGAGTTCTTTCTCCCATGAGAAATACATGAGGTAAGATCTAAGGTTTGTTCGTTCGGCCTACACGAACTACTCCGAGTAACCAGTGTAAAGATATGCGTCCCTTCCTTCCTCCAAGAGTACGTATTTTAAAGAACGGTACTGGTGTGGGACCAAGAATAAACGACCCACTATAACGCAAACAAACATAAACCTGTAAACAACTGAAATGCTTCCAAACTAACCACAAGGAGCGCCGAATCTGTAATAAAAAATGACGGGAAATCGTTCGTTCGCATCTGCTTGCACCGACTACTCTACTGACGTCATTTTACATTACACTGAGTAAAAAGTGCAGACCGAGCGAACAAACTTTTAGTGATAGTTTTATGATAGTTGTCCAGATACAAGACTGTGACCTACCCTAACATGTGATGTCAGAGAAATCACACGCATTAAAAAACGTTTACAAAGTATCAGTTTGTATATGTTAGTGTAGATTGTGATAACCAAAAGTAATTAAAACCGCATTAAAAAAGAAAAATTTATAATATAAAAATTAAAAGAGAATCATATTAAAAGAAAGTTGTTTACCTTCTTCGTGCATCTTTCTTTGCCTGCACGATTCTTGTATTTCGTCAACTAAAGGAGTGGAAGTGTTAGAATGCGGCTCTGGCGAGTGGTTACTTTCATTCGGGTGACGGTGACCATCAGAAACATAAACAGAGGTCCTCCTCATAGCTGTACGTATAGGACCTTGAATAACAGGCGATTCTCGTTTGTACTGGCAATCATTCGACATATTTTCCGTCTTGATATGACTTGCGTTTTGTTCTGAATGATAGAGGGAGACTCCGTTTTGTACGTAAACCCTTCGCTCGTACATGTCGACCTCCTCTTTAATCTGGGGACCGTTGAGAACCCTAGCTTGCAAACTAGCAGCCAATCCTTCAGGTACGAAATTGCATTTGTTTTCGGAATCTAGCGAAACGGGCGGCTTTATGTCGTGAAAATACGATTCGTGATAAGGTTTAATGTCCGCTCGAGGCAGCGGTGTGTACTGATCGCTCGGGCCGTAGGTAGTATTTATGGAACCCGGGCGCACTTGGGTCGGATACAAAATGGTGGTCCTAGGCGAGACTTGAGGAGCTGCCACGTATGTGTGTAAATTATGCGCATGCGAGTTATTTTTCGGATGGTTGTGTACATAGGCTAATCCTTCAAGACCTTCGGTCGAAGAAGGTCTGGAAATTGGACTGTAAACTTGACGAATTATCGGCTCGTTATCTTTTGAAACGTTTGGCACTGGTACTTCCGGGGTGCTCAGTACTTTTACATTTACCCTTTCGGGACGTGGTGGAATATTCGCATTTACTACCGATCTAGAAGTTAACGTCGTAGTTCCTTGGATATCACTCATATCAACGGCAGCGTTTATAATTGACTGATTCGAAATTTCTAGGGTTCTTTCGATTTCCCCCGATACCAAATCACCTATTGTTCTCGTTGCGACCATACTACTCTCTGGGTGATTATAAGCATGATGCTGTTGAGCAGCCAATTTTTCCTGTGACAGATGTCTTCTGAGCGCTAATTTTGCAGGGGATACTTGAGTGTAATCAGGTTTCTCCGTTAATATCTGCCTGGCACTTGGTGGAGGTATCCGATTACACTCATTTTCCCTATAACATTCCACCATACTTCCCAAGCCTTCTTGTTGCTGAGAATATCCCCTAAAATCTTTCGTTGGCTTTACTATAGTCTCGCAACGCGTGTATTTACATTTTGGTTTCTGATTTTGAGGCTGGGGTTGGGGCTGGGGCTGATCGGATTTTACAACAAACTGATTATAAGTGAACTGCTGACAGTTTGAATATGTACTGCTTGTACTAGCCTGTGTCGTAGGGTTATACTGAGAGGTCCCCGGTGGGCTATACATTTGAGTTTTATTCCGATTATGTTGGTCCTCGTTTAGAACCGAGGTAATAATACTCTTCAGTCTATCCTCAAAATTAGCTATTCTTGGCGGTTCCTGCGGACGTTGCTGTTGTTGTTGCTGCAGAGGCGGAGGTTGCTGTTGAGGTTGCGGTTGTTGCTGTTGCTGCGGTGGTGGTTGATTTACTTGTTGCGTTTTATTTGCCGATAATTTTCCCGCTTCTATCATGCGCCCCTTTTCCAGTATTTTTTGTGCCAAGATCTCGGGATTCTGCTCCTCGATCTTGGCAATGTCCGGAATGTCTGGCCAATCCTGTGACCTCGTTCTATAATCCCTCGATTTTCTAGAGGTTTTCGATAGAGACTGCTGCTGTCTTGCAGCTGATAAAGATTGCGCTTGCTTGCGCTCTTCGCTTGTCTTTTCCAAATTCATCACTTCGCCTTCCAACAAAGAAACTTGGCTGTGTAATTTTTTGCGATGGGATAAAGTAGACGATATTTCCCTTAAAATGCATTCTTCGGGGATTAATTGAGACATCTCCTTCCCGGTTTCTTGTTTCGCGTATTTCTCAGTAATTTCTTGCTGTCTTTGACTCACTAAATTTTTTTGTTCTTGCTCAAGTCCGAAGACTTGAACTTGCAGCTTGCTAGCTTTCGCTTGCAAATCTTTATGTCTGCAGACTATTTCTTTTGCTTTTGCTAGTAAATCGACAGGAGATGTCGCGTTTATACCCAATTCACTCATCCTGGCTTTTAGTAATGCGACGCTGTCATCGATCAATACTTTGATTTGTTTTTCGAGTTGGGCAGCTCTATTTTGAAGACGTTGGTTTCTTTCCTGGAATTATATCAGAAATAAATAAACAAATCCAAATCAAGAAATGCTTTTTTTTTACCTTCTCTTCGGTGATCAAATTTTCAACAGAATCTTTGTATTCAGGCGTTTTCATTTGGTTAATCATATTCATGTATTGAGCACAATAAACATTTAAGATAATTTGGAGGGCGTATGGCGTGCTTCCTGGTGCTGGGGGTATATCCAATTCGTCATGAACGGTATCCGTGCTAAGGGCAGTTAGTTGCTGATCAACACATCCTGGTGGAGGAGGTAATTTCTTTCCATTCGCTATCAAGAAAGAATATTTATTAACAAGAATTTCAACGTAAGTCTACGTTTCTTACCTTGAGGTGATGTGCTTAATAAGGTTTGACTATGCAGGAGATCCAAACCATTAATCTTAAGGGGTTTCTTAGGTTTAGCTTTTCTAACTCTACCACGTTTAGTTTTACCAATTGTTTTTGCAGATGGATTACTTTGAGCTTTACCACCTCTTTGGATTTTTCGTCTGAGCTTCTTAGGTTGACGTTTAAGCTAACAGAAAAATAACAAACATAAAATTCGCCTGTATTTATATTCATTGTGCAACCGGATGTAAAGGGTTCCGTTTAAAAATCACTGACAATCTGTTATACTTATGGATAACAAGAGGATAAGTAATCTCGTAGCAATTCATCATTTAATTCTGAAATAAGATAATTTTATACCACTTTTAGAAACTTACCGGTGATTTTTTGACGGATCCTATACAGTGCTAATCAACGCAATATACAGCCTGTTCCAAACATTTTAATAATTTTTGCAACAGATGACACCTATTTTATTATTTCATTTTATTTAGTTTTCAACTAACCATGTTTTCCTCTTCAGATTGACTGCTCTTTCCCTTATTGGAACACCAATCGGACCAAGCTCTACGAGTTGTTGGACCATATTTATCTTGATCGTAAGAATCCGAGTCCGAAGAAGATTCAGGCATTTGTTTGGAAATATCCCTTCGAGCTCTGTCCCTGCAGCCTCTCGTAACCCCGTTATTTTCCTCATCATTGTTGCCACCCTGAAAGATCAGTTTTGCTGAGAAAAATCACTTTTTATGGAATAAGTTGACAAACCTTTACTTTAGGATTTCGCAGTCTTTGAAAATATCTTTCCAATTTTGTACGATCAATAATATGCAAGTAGTATGATACAGGCTTTCCAGTCCAAGATACAGAACCTCTTAGAGGAGACATTTCTGACACATGCATGATGGTACCAATATCGCTTAAATTTCTATCGGTGATACGAAAATTTAACGGGCAAAAGCTTTTCGAGGAAACTATCCGAGCACCATCTTTTAAATCAGCAAATCGCTCCTTTAGTTGATGATCGACATTAGGGCCAAATGCGAAATTGTTGACAAAAACTATAGTTGCAGAAGTAATTTTCTCCCTATGCTCTTCGTTTAGGAAGTCGCCTTTTATCAATTTATATTCCCCAAATCTTTTACCGTACCATTGCATCCAAGCTCTAAAGTTCTTATTCATTGACTGGTAAATAAAAATACACTAAGTAAATAAAATACTTTTAAAACACAAATAGTTTTACCTCTGCATATCGACTAGGTACCTCAGCTCTTTCAATGCCGTAACAAATTCTGCATCCTGTGGCCGCAGCCATCTGCAGAACAACCTGACCAACTCCAGATCCCAAATCAATAAATATATCATCCTGCGTTATCTCAATTTGATCTATCATTTGGCAAACCAAGTCATACGATGTTTCACCATATACCTGCAATATACATTCAATATTACACATTATTCTTAGAAAATAGATATTTTAAAGTACCTCAGGAGAAAACGGTTCATACTGATTCAATTTATCAGGATCTGTAACGGCTTGATTATAAGTCTGTTGAAGGATATGCCTCAGCAAGCCTCTGGATGGATATTTGTTTAATCTTTGAGCAGGTAATGATGTTCCTTTCTCCTATATAGCAACATAATAGAGTCAATTCTCAGAAAATCTGCAAAAATGATCAACTTACTAAAGCAACGACACTGTCGATTGCTCTATTGAATCTATCACATAATGATTTCATGCTTTCATAACTCCTTGTATCATAGTCGCATAATATATTGTTTTCCAAAGGTAGTTTAAGCTCCGGTAAATCTTCACAAACCCAACGAATTGTTTCAACAATTTCGAGTGCTCCATCGTGTCGGTCCTGAATTACATCAATTTATTTATAAAGTTTTCATTGTAAATGTACCTCTTTACATAAACACCTGCTTTCTACTAGTACTAATACATGATAAGTCTAGCTTATATCGTTGTAAGAAGGCATAATAAATTGTGACGCTTTGGCAGATAATTCATAATAAAATCTTTAGTATATCTTTAAAAGTAGGTTGCTGATATTATTCAATATCCCTTGCTGTATTATTTAAGGAAGTGTTTAAGTGGATGAATGAAGTATATTATTTTTAGGAATATAACATGACCCTTATATACAAAGATCAAAAATTCTAGGTTAGGTCAATGGCATTTATAACAAAAAAAAAAACCTCTTAGGATTGTTTTCATTAACATAATTCTAGTATTAACGTATATTTCTACAAGATTTATTTGGATTTGTGTAGGTATTATGACATGTTAATATTTAAAATGTTGTGGTTTGGACTCTACGGGACCTTGTCAATACGTTATGGGGCTTCCGAAAAAAAAGATTGATATTTTGAAATTTATAGGTTACATAATTATATTGGCTGAAAATATCTTGAGAATTAAAGGGAAGATAATGATGAAAATGTAATCCAGGTCTAGTTAGGAGAAGTGTATCTGTGCCTAAACGTGAAGACACATACGATACACTGAGCAATCCACAATAAAAAAAGCGTGCTATATAATAATTTCGCCTGTATTTACGTGTGTGTGCATACATGGGAATTAATCTATATATACTTTATATACATAAAGATACAAAATCATATGTATGTATCTGTGTGGAGATATGTGGTTTTAATTGAATTTTTGATCATTTCCAATGTACAATTGTGAATTGTTATGTTTGTTGATCGATTATGACACATAGCTATATGACTAAAAGGCGAACTAGAGAACAAAGTCTAAATTATTTAGCAACTTACATTTCCTCGACCAGAGGTTAACGGCCAAGTGTATAAGACTGGTTCTGCCCCTGCAGGTGAATGTAGTTTTAATTCCATAATAAACTTCGACCGTCAACTAACAAAATATTCCGTAGTATCGTACGTAAACATTTGTTACTTTATAGCAGGTACCGACTATGCATTTTTTTGTCAAGAAAAAATTATATCGAATTCACGCAACGAAAACACGCCATAGCAAGCGTTCACGTGCGCACGCATCTGCTACTAGCCTACTAGCATCTTAAAATGCAGTTACACTAATGTTGGTTCTTTTCGTACCGATCAGTATTGACTCTAATAGATAACGGTAGACGATTGTACTATTTCTTTTTTATTACCAATATTTATTTCTACGCGTAGGCCTCTACATTTAATTATAAATTAGCCGTCGACTTGCCGTAATTATTTATATATATTTTATTTAATTAATATCGCTATTTATTCTACGAATAAAATCGAACAAACATTGCTAACATTTCCATCTATAAATTCCATCTTAAACTAACGACGCGTGAGACGTATTCCTTGTTTTATTTTTAAAATATCTCGAATAAAGCGGTTGTACAATCATACATATTCAATAAAAAACCAATACTATAAATATAAATAAGAAAATACGAACAAAGGGTAATTATAAAGCCATCTAGCGCAAAAACCGTTAACTGAAGGAATTTTCAAAATATTCTTTTTTGAATCGAATAAAATTGCTCCAAAAATTCTAATTATTTTTTTATATTTTTTACAAACCGTAAAATATCTTAATAGTCCGTTTAAAATAGATCACCCCAAAAATCCTACGAACTTCCCCTATTGTACACGTGTTATTGCTATTTATCAATGGAATACATAGAACAAAAAATTTAACATAAAAACTACGTAAACATTTTTATCTTTACTGAAATGCAGTTTTCTCATATTTTATCCGCAAAACACTAAACGCATTTCGAAATGTATTTTTCCAATGTCGTAATCCAGGGAAATACCAAGGACGCTGGAAAATGTTTTATTACTCATGCAATTATTTTCTGGAAAAATGATGTGTAACAAAAAGTACAATTCAACATTTTCTGGAAATTTGTTCACGTTAATTTCAAATAATCAATTTTAAAATTTAAGCAATTTTATTTTTAAACTACATTCTTACGTCCCTTACGCCTAAAATTTTGTCGTAGGTAGGCAACCCAATGAACACATAATATTGTCAAATTTGCTGTAATTAAACAACTTTGTTCCCAAATATGGAATGAAATTTATTCCAAATGTCTAAGAAACCGCAAAAAATGTCAAGCAGTTATTATTTCGTAATCGTAGGACACAATGATAATCCAATATTTGAAATGGAATTTACAAATACGAAGGAACCAAAGGTATGCGATGTTGTTTATTCATTGTTGTTTTTCTTTGTCGAAAAAGAAACCATTATTCCAGAAGGAAGACCATGGACACCTAAATCAATTCATAGCACATTCCGCTCTAGATTTGATCGATGAACATAAATGGAAAACCCATAACATGTATTTGAAATCGGTTGACAAGTTCAACCAATGGTTCGTTTCTGCATTTGTAACAGCAAGTTTAATTCGTTTTGTGATAGTTCATGATAATAGGAATGAAGATGGCATTAAAAACTTCTTTAACGAAATATATGAAGCATACATTAAGTATTCAATGAATCCCTTTTATGAAGAAAACACACCAATAAAGTCCGTTGCATTTGAGAAGAAGGTACAATCGTATGGAAAGAAATACTTATCTAGTTAAACGTGTGTTAGTCCTTCAAGCTCTTTTACATGTGCAGATGTTATTTTATATTTAATATAATTTTCTTTCACAAACATTAATTAAAATAACACATACATTGATTGGGATTAGTAAACAACACATAAGTATCGGCACCGTCCGCACCACACAAGTTTAATTTATTATATAGTAATATAATAATTAGTCCGGGATGGCCGTTTCGAGGACACGAATGGTCCTCATCATCAACCGGTGAGCGAATGACCGGTCACCGGTTGATATAATAAATTAAACTTGGACGGACTATTTATTATATTACTATATAATAAATTAAACTTGTATGGTGCGGAGGGTGCCGATACTTACGTGTTGTTTACCATACTACGCCACAGTCCTTGCTATCATTATTGGGATTAGGTTTACCTCGGGTTTAACAATTTCGTATATATCTGAATATATATTTCATGTAAAATTCGTTGACAATAATGATTTTTTTAATTTGATTTAAATAATGCGCGTTATGCATTCATTTAAACAAAATTGGGAAGATGGCGTTTCATATCCTTTGTAGGCAAATTTCTTTCAAATGACCAACCGTCAAATTCATTATTATTATTATTTTTAGTTATATTGTGGTTATGTTTATAAACTAAAATGTTTTTGTTATTATTACATTATGTTTAAATAAATCGTCATGACTGCGATGAATTGTATGAGTTGTAGTGAAGATAAGATAAATTGTTTAACAAACAAGAAGAAATTTGACCCTAAGAAAATGTTTGTTTCATGATAACATAAACCAAAATAAAGTTTATTAGTACTATCTTTAAATTTAGTTTGAAACACTCTACAATGTATCTCAGTGTATTATTTAATATATTCTTGGTAATCGATTTTACCTGCAGCGATCACACTTTAAAATCGCTCCATATTGTAAGTAGAAATAACAAAAAATATTTTTGTGTAACTACCTTCCTTTAAGCTCTTTCGTCATGGAGAGAGAAGCCCTACAAATTCATATACAAATGATCCATATAAAAATTACAATTGGCCTGGAGGATTTGACCAGTTAAATAATGTATTAAATCGGTTTAAGTTAATTGACAATATTTCTAGGTGTATATATTTTTTAGAAAGGCAAAAATGAGATGTATGATCTTGGTAAGACGATCAGAGCCGAGTATAGTTGGTTTACTCCTCAGTATTATTTAGCGAACGATGTATATGTATTTAGTAGTTATGCAGATCGGTGCCAAATGAGTGCGCAATTATTATTAGCTGGCTTATATCCACCTGTAGGTGAACAAATTTGGAATAAGGATTTGCTTTGGCAACCAATTCCTATTTATAGTGTTGCGAGGTCTGCCGATGATGTGAGTTGATGTATGCTCAACATCATTAAATAATTTCAAGTACATTTTAATATTTACAGAAAATTGCTTTAAAACGGACCTGTCCTAAATATTTGTACGCTTTACAAGAAGCTAGAAAGAATTATCTAAAACAAATAGATGAAGACAATAAGGAATTATACGATTATCTAAGTAAACATACCGGAGATACTATACAAGGCATCCTTGCACTTGAATTTCTTTTCAATACATTAGAGATTGAATATTTAAATAATTTAACTTTACCTGAATGGACTAAAGGGGTATTTCCAAATAGAATGAAAGATTTAGCTGCATTGAGCCTAGCAATGTTTACAAAAACTGATTTTATGAAAAAAATGCATGGAGGTATGTGCAGTATTTGTTAAATAAAAAGTACGTAGGCATCATACGTTCTAAATGTATTTTAAAATTTAAATAAAATCACTTTTCATTTGACTAAAAACAAATGGAAATGTTGGTACAGTTTAATCAAGGAGTATATACATACATACAGTGAAAGTCCTCAGGAGCGACCGTTCACCGTTTCAGCTTTTTTGTTTGCTCGTTGGGATTCTTCGCTCATGAGAATGTGAAACAAAATAACTCTTAGGCTTTAAATCAAAGAACTCAAAACTGCGTCCGCGTAAAATACAAGTTTCATTTTTAAAGAAGTCAAGTAGTTTTGCCTGTTTGATTTTTTATTTTTTTCTTGTGAAAAGTAATTTTGAACATTTTTCAAGTATTCAGACGCCAAAAAATCTTTAGAAAACTCCTTTATATTTCTTATCGCTTTTAATGCGTCAGCGTAAATTTATAGGACGATTGATATCTTCCTCGTCATTACTATCTTGCATGGATATTTCTTCAATCTCATTTCCTAGAAGCTAAGTTTGCAGAGCACTGCAAACGGGAATCCCAGGAACATGACCCGACTCGATCATAGATGAAATACCACGGCTAGCGAACAAGCTGCGCTTTTAAATGTGTTTTTATATCTTTTTTCCGTTCATTTTTGGAGCTTCATGTCCACTCCTAGACTCGTGTTATGTCTGTTGGGGAAATTATACTGTCCACATCCGTCCGTTCATCAGGACTAGTTTTACATAGAAATGTACAACATACCGGGAATATTGGGTCCGATCGTGAAAGCCCTTCGCTTGTGAAAATTATACTCCTTGGTTTAATGTAGAATTATCTTCCAAATATCATCATGGCTAACTTTATTACTAAAAACCTTCATCCTACATGAGACACCTGTATTTTACTAATTTTACCATATGCAAATTTGAAATAATAACTTATAGGTGCTCTAATAAATGAAATTATCGGTAATATAAAGCGCAAACGAGACGGAACATTAAAACCGAATAGAAAATTGTTTCTATATTCTGGACATGATCTCACAGTTGTCAGTCTAATGAGAATTTTGGGTTTTGATGAGCTTTTAAAACCAGAGTTTGGAGCATCAATTTTTATAGAGCATCATGAAGAAGCAGGATCTGATACAATTAAGGTGCTCACATTTACGACTTATAATTTTTTTGTTACATTACGTTATAAATTTTAGATTTTGTATAAACCTAATCCATACGTACCATCCGAATTAAAGGTATCACCCTATTGCAATAAAGAATGTAGTTTGGATAATTTCTCAAAGGAAATGGGAAAATATTTTCCTGAAAATTGGGATAAGGAATGCGAAATAAATTGAAACATATTCCGTATAAAAATTATATTTCAATCAAATTAGTACACAATAAAGTCAGTATTTTAAGAAAAAAGTGTTTTATTTATTGTGAAAGTACAAGTTGCAGCATAAATGTTACAATTAGGCATAAATAAGCACCAAAAAATGTGTTTTTTTCGTGTGAAATAAGTGAAAAGCCTATAATCTGTTTTCACTAAACCTATAAGACACTGTAAACTGTACTCTCTTATATGTACACATCCCAAGGCTTTTTATCACTCTGTAGAAGGGCCGAGACCTCTACTCAATATAATATATATTGATATGTGAATATTGTCAATTTGAAATTAAGTAAAGCTATCATCACAATTTCGTACAATTCGGGTAGAATTGTACACGTACAATAATATTAGCGCAAGGCGCCTTTAAAAAAATTTTATTTTTACATATACATAATATATAATATATATTTATCTCTTTTCTTTTTTCTTTCATTCTTTCTTTTTACTATATTTATATTTATAATACATAATGTACAAATGTTAACTAATATTGTTCACGATATTTTAAACTTCAAGTCTCGCATTTAAAAATGAACTACGATTAGGTACAAATTAAATGATTTTTTTAGTAGTAACTTTAGAAATTATCACAAGAAATATTATACATATACGTAAGAAGATTTATTTTTAATGCTTTTGTAGTACCTGCGCTACCTAATGGCACAAAATGCATATTTTTCACAGCCAAAATATTTTTTAAAATGCAAATACTGACAATTTTCTTTTACAAAAATCTATCCGCTACTGATTCAATATATCAAATAGTATTTCAAATAGGGTTAGTACAGGTGCTACAGTTCGTACATTCGAGTCACTGCAAAAAAAATGTAGAGTATATATATTTGTATATATATATACACTATACAAGTATAAATTCTAAATAAAATTGATAAAAACATGCTGGTAAATAATATAATTGCCAAAAACCATAGGCGCCGCTTTAAAGAGAAGGGTTATTATCAATGTATAAACAATAATATTTCCTTAAACAGTGGGCCATGGCTAAAGCTTCAATAAAGCTGTATATGTTGCAAGCATAATACAAAATCAGATATTTTATGAAATACACAGACAAGTAAGTTTTAAATATTTCCTTTTGTCAAATCATATATCAAATATAGGGGTTAAAATCGTGGGCACTGTAATTCTGAATTAATCAAAACCCAATTAATATAATTAATATTTCATAATTTCCCTGAGCATTTTATAAAATTATCGTTTGCGCTTACGAATGATTATCTTTTTTAAATTAATTTTTCGTCTTAATCCTTCGTATTTGATATTAGCGACGCCGATAGTTACAACGATTACGCAGATGAAAAATCAAAAAAAAGATACGTTAAGGAAAATAAAGCATCATTAAAAATTCTAACGCGATCAGCAGATGTCAGTTAAGGAATTTGCGACAACGACGGGCACCACAAGTACACGGTATCTTGTCTTCTTCGAATGGAAATTTGTAATCATAAGTTAATTCTTCGCCGCACAATATCCTCCTCAAAGCAAATATAATAATATGTTTGTGGCCGTGTATTTCCACCACCTTTGAGTAGCAATTCGGCTGGAAGAAAAGGAAATACGTTAATATTTCACCGACTTGAGATTTGAAATTAAATATCTTACGTCACAGGAGTGATTTATAAACCTAGCTGCGTTCCCTTTCATTGTTGCATCCACCACCAAGTTATCATCGATTCTAAACATGTAGCAGCCGATACCTTTCGAGTTGTAATATTTCTCCCTTTTATCGGTAAGAATAGAACGTATGACCTGAAAATGAAAACAAATATTTAGAATGGAATAAAATAAACTGCTGTTTAGTTACCTCCCCAGCGTATTCGATTACCATCTCTCCAGATTCGATGTCTCTAAGTGAAAATAGTCCTCTCCTATGTATATTCGAGCGATAAACTCCGACGGATACTTTAGAAGTTAATTTGAGTTGTCGAAAACGCATTGCCATCGGTAGATTTGTTATAGAACCTCGTCTAACGAATAGGAAGTCAATCGATTACTTTTTATCGATATTTTACAAGTAAATTTGGAACATACCTTGGTAAAAGATCCGAGTCTATGACACAATTTTCGGGTTTCCTGTGTTTCGAAGCTAACCATCCAAACATATCATAAGGTTCCTTTTTTCGTACATAAGAGACGGTTCTTATTGACCCTGAAGTGCTTGTTACGTCCATATCGTCGTCGGAATCATCCAGTGGTTTTCTCGTGTGGAAACTTGGTTTGTACTTGGCGCATTTGCTAGCACCAGGTAGTTGTTCAAGTAGATACCGTAAACCGTTCGTTTTCAAGCCTAGTAATTGTAAATTGTTTATTTTATCCAATGCGTTCGCTGGTAGAGGTGGCATGTTATGCGCCGCTCTTGCATCTTGCACCGTTTCAAAAACTTTTGACCAAAGTTCATAGATCGATGTTGAGGAATAGCGAAAACCGTCTCTGGTTTCGACTGTATATAAAATTGAAGTTCCGTTTTTAGGGAAGTTATTAGTATTGTTCACATTGGGAGTTTTCTCTTGAGATAACTTTTGTTCGCATGGAGAAGGCGGTGGCCTTGTTATCTCGGGAATTGAAAACGGCACCACTTCTTCGGTAACTGGTGGGGGAAGCGGCGTTTCGGGTTTGTCTTCAGGAACGGGATCTACTGGAATGTTAGCTTTGATCTCGGTAACGATCGGCTTCAGAGATGCAACTTGAATTGGCAAAGTGGATTTTGGTGAGAAGCTGTTGTTGCTTATGTGATTGTGGTTGCCTTTCTCCGCAGTCTTTGGTAAATTCAACTTGATCTGACTCTCTGGTTTTGCCGTTACAACCTTCTCGCGTATAATTTCATTTGCTTCTTTGATAATTTCATTTTCGAGTATTGTTACTTTCGGTTTAATAAACGAAGTGATTATAGCTGTCTCCTTTGCACATTCTATGGGCTTCTCGTTTACAGTTTTCTCCTCTTTCTTCTGTTCTCGCGGTAAGTTGGTTTGCATAGGTAGCACTCGACTCATTGGTCTAGATTGAGCTGACGTCGGTGGTTTAGGCGTTGGAGTAACTATATTCGTCGGAATTCCTTGTTCAGGAACAAAAGGCGCTAACGGTAAAGTGATACTGTGCAAGTTATTTACAGACGTAGGCAAGGTTGTAGCAGGTTTCGTTTGCACGGTTTGGGTTGGTATATCATTAATTGCTGCCGCACTATTCACAGGTTCTGCATGATTCCGTGCCTGCGCTCTATGTTGTCGACTAACCACCGGTACGTGAGTGTTACTTAGATTTTGTGCGTGGACGCTATGGGAAATTTGAGGATGCGCTTGAATCGCTTGCGGATTAACGATTTGCCCAGAGTTGACAAGAACAAACCCGCCTTGCGAAACATCCAACATTGGCTCCAGTTTACTCGTTTGAAACACCTGAGTTGTTGCGGAGTAGCTACTGTTGGTCGTCAGTACTCCATTCATTGTGGTAGGTAAAAACTGTTGAGATTGCATTACAGTGTTTTGAACGATGGTCTCAAATCCGTAGTAAACAGGTTGTGTAGCCCACATCATCGAACCATTTCCGTCCACAATCAATTGATCAGTCACAACGCGTGGTTGTTGGATAATCATAGTCGGCTGGACACCAGGCACCAAACTCAAAAAGTTGTTTTCGGGTTGGATCTGAACCAATTGAGTTTGTGGCGCTATCGTCGAATTTATTTGAGGTGTGATCGTAGTAACGTACTGTAAATTTTGTCCAGGTTGTTGTTGGAAAGCGTCGACAAATGGCACCATATTCGAAGACGGCAGATGTTGAACTATAACAGGCGTAGTATTACTGGATGGAGGCATAATAATTGTACTTCCGGTCGTTAACCGGCCTCTTTTCGCCGCTAACGATCTAGGTTTTCCTCTTGGCCTTATTGCCTTTTGGGTAATCACCGATGATTTAACAACAGGTTTTACCCAAGGGGCTTGAGGCACGGCCATGGTTTGAGCTACCACTGAATTAACAAGATTAGTACAAGGTGCTGCCAGCATTTTAGCGTCGATGGTAATTTGGTTTTGTGGAGCAATGTTTATAAGTGGAGTCACTTCCGATGTAAACGGAATGGATTGTATTGCAACTGGCTGTTGGATTTCCATTTGATTGATGGGTAAAGCAGAATTTTGATTAATTGTAATCGGATTTATCGAAATAGGATTAGTTTGATTTAGAGTTATGGACGAATTATCTAAAGAAATCAAACCCGCATGATTCAAGGAAAGAGTATTTGATTGATTTACACATATCGGTTGCTGATTAATGCAAAAGGTCGCTTGCTGTTGATTCCCTTGCATCTGCGTTGATTCCTCAATCGGTTGAGGTTGGCTCATCGTAATTGTCGATTGATTAATGGGAATAGACGACATATCACTAATGGTTAAACTGGGATGAGTAATGACGGGTAACGTAGCCGTTTTCTGCTCGAGCACTTGCTGTTGGAACGTCGGATACAGCACGTTCGTGTTTTCTGGAACGGCTATCACTTCCGAAGTTGCCTCTGCGGTGACTAAAGTCTGAGTATTCATAATAGTGGAGTGAACTTCGTTTTGAGTGGCCTGATAGGAACTAAAAGATTCGTAAGACGTTATCACGTTCGGTTCGCCAGCTTCCGTAACGTTTACATACATCGGGGCCTCTGAACTTATCATGTTACTTCGAACGACTTGATCTTCAGAGTCGCTTTCGCTTGTAGATAGAGCGTCACAGGTCGTTAAGTGTCGTTTATAACTTGCACGCGTTCTATACGTGCACTGACATCGCTCACACGTCACAGGTTCTTCCGTACTTTCGAACGACCACATGTCTTCACTTTCATGTATGGGAGACTCGCATTCACTACTACTAGAATCATAAGCGCCATCGACTTGTAACAATTGGAAATACATATTATTGTCCCTCGATGTTATTTTCCTTTTCTTAATCGTCGGAGTCAAAGAATTGTCTAATTTACAGCTCCACGTTAAGCTACAGGATCTTTGATGGCTTTTGTTTTTATTTAGCTTATCCGCATTCCCAAATTGGTTAAAAACCTCCGATTTACTTCGCTTCAATTCTCTAGAGTTTTTCGAATCCGAGTCCACGTCTTCCGCATTATCCTTAGTATTTTTTATTTGGTCGCTGTTAGAAATGAGATTGCTATCGTTATAATTGATTTCCGATTTGAAATCCATGCTTAGTAATTCTTCGTACATCAGCACGTCCTGCACAGAGATGCCGTCTAGGAAATCATGGGGTAATTCTTCAAATATCGCGTCGGTTAGTTCGGGTGTCAGTAGATCTGCTGTATTTTGTGGCTCATCCTCAAAGTCCAAATCGACGGTCTCCTTGGAAAGATCTCGTTGCCACAGTAAAATCTCTTTTAGCTTCTTATCGACAACAGGTTTCGGTAACGAGTGATCTACCGTAAAGTTTCTATCGACGCATATATTGTTGATTTCCGAATTTAATATCGATGTGCTAATGTAATAGGGGATTAACTTCCATGGTTCGGAGGTTGACCAAAATAATCTCGTGCAAGTAAAACCTAACGGTACCAGAGCATCGAAGTCATCCGATAATATAGGTATGATTTTCCCTAAACTAGTTACTGATAAGGACCCTACCATAAAATGTACTTTGTCGGGTTCCGAATACTTTTTCCGTTTCCTATCTAATTCGACGTATACAGATCTTCTAATATCAAAGTCGGATGGATTCGTTAATAAATTCTTATTAGTTAACTCGTGAGAGTGACAATATACCGTTTTGTCATGAAGAAAATAACAATTAACCTTCAAGGCGCATGCGAAATGGTACGTTTCATGACATCCTTTTTCGCAGCACCCAACGCTAGCGCCTTTCTGTTTACAATGCGCGCATTTTATCAAACGCCCCCTAGACAGAGCACTGTGCACATTCTGTAAAGATCCGTCGATTTCTTCGTAAACTTCCGAAGACCACAACGCACAGTTCGCATGAACCCACTCATTTTGTCCACAGTACAATAATCTAGCTTCCTTATGCGGTAACCCATCGCCCACTACCTTACATAATCCGCATATCCTATTATCCACCTTGCCTTTTTCCTTCCCCATATCGTAATCGAACAATTTTATCGAGTCAAATAGAGAGCTTTGTATTTGGGGAGGAGTTTCGAGCGTAGACTTTTTAAGATCCATATTTTCTTCCTTTTCCTCTTTCTGCGTCGGATCATACCAAGGGAAAACCTCTTTCAGGATGTTCCGATATATTTTGAGTAATTCTTCGGATTCTGCACCTTCCAATGCATGTTCCATACCCGTATTAAAATCCTGCAACGATATATACTCGTTTGAATTGAGCTTCTTCTTTATATCGACTATTGTGGAAGATATTGGCGATTTTGATTCTTGCCTCACGTCAATTATACCATCTTGAGATTCAAAGCTTAAACGTCTGTTTAAGAATCTATAGTTTGGTTCCTTATTTTCGTTAGCGTCCAGATTTTCGTCATCTTGGAATTGTATTTTCCTTCCCAGAGTTGGCGTTCTATTGTTTGGGTTGTTATTCTTGTACGGACTTAATTTCAGCATATTACGGGCGACACGATTTTTGCTTAGCAACTTTAAGACGTTACTGAAACTCGACTTAAGTTCGTTCTGAATAGCTTCCCTCCAAAATGGTGTCGATTGATTACAGCATTTGTTGCATAAAAATTCTACGGACTCTGGAAGAAGGCTTAGTATCTGGTATTGTTCATCGGCTAAAGTTTCACACTTCGCGTGCACCCATTTTTTACATTTTCCACATTCCATCATCTAAAAATTATTCTTTAAAAAAAAATTCTCATTCGAAATTAACTTCATTTTACCTTCGTATTGAAATCGTTATCATCGTAACATTTCTGACAGAGTGGACAATAGTTGCCTTTATTCCGCAATTTGAAACATAGATGACATAACGCAAAGTTGCCAACAAATTTTGCGATGCTGTTACTTCCACAACTTTTACATCGCAAACAATTTGAACATAGCTGAAAATATTCTCAAGTTAATAAAAAAAAATAGAAACACTAAATGAATAATATTCGATGATGTGCGAGAAAAAAAAATTACAAGATGTCATACATCCAATATCAAGTAAACTTTATTACGAGGCGGTACTGATGGTAACTAGTTTTATAAGTATTTTCTTCAAATCTGATCGTAAGAAAATATAAATTTCGATAAAACTAAGTATTTATCAAACGACAGCTGTGCCTTGCTGTGCGTATTAAATATACTGAATTATGTTAATCAATTTGAAAACCATCAATGATTAAAAAAAAAAATTTTGATGTCGATAAATTAAAAAATTCCAATAACAAACAGTTACATTTCAGAATTTGACTAAGGACTAACTGTTTTTACTGTTAAAATTTTTTAAACATTCAATTTTTCTGTGCTTAAAAACGGGTTACAGCTTCCGAGAAGAATATCCAAAGCAAGATAAAATTGCGAGCTTAATAACCAGACTAAAGCCGAAAATATTTAGAAGAACGTTAGAGGAAAGTTTCTAAGGCCAAGTACCTATCAATATCTCCTCGTTTCCGAAAAACAAAAATAGGAAAATAAGAAAATACATACTGTGGGCTTATCGTCCCGTTTCCAAAGTGTATTGAAACAATTCGGATGGTAAGCTTTATGGCATTTCATGCAGTTAATCTTTTGTCTATCGGCTTGCCCGCAAGCCTCACAAGTAGTACATCTCGGACATAGCCAGTTATATTTCTCATTGTATTCTACAAAATTAACTGGCATTTGCTCAAGACAATACGTGTGATAAGGTTCACAGCAAATAAGGCAATGGAGTAAAGTTTCTTGTCCGGCGCTTCCGCAAAGAAAACAAATCGCTTGCATGGGAAACATTTCCGACGAAGTGAGTCCAAAACCACTCTTACAGATTTCATCTGGATCGTAATTTTCCCAAAAATCAATCGATATTGTATTGCAACGTTCTAAGATGTTCTTTCTAACGTAAGAAACTGGTTTAGGCTGAATCAAATGAAGTGTGAATTAGCAAAGCAAATGTTATATTTAATTGTAGATGTGAGCTTTGAATTGTCACCTTAGAAATGCGTAAAAATTACGATCATACAAGCACTGCATACTTGTATGTTCACTATGGTAAAGCCAATTATGTTGGCATTTTTTGAAATTCATAAATCAATAAACCACAGAAAACGTAGCTTCTGCATTCATTTTACTTACTGCCAAATAACGACTGCACATGCTCAAACTTAACGAATTTTAAGAATCCGTAACTACAATTTATAATAATTACACAATGTGAAATTAAACATTTTTGAGATATAATTTGAAAATTAAGGATTCATTTAGTTACTGACGCACTTTTTGCGCAACATTAATAATTAAAGTGAAAACGTAATGGTTTCTCTGGAATTGCATTTCTAAGATGGCATTATTTGTTTAAAAATATAGGGTCCGCGATAAATAAAAAAAATCATACCTCTGTAACTGTACTCGACGTTACATTCTTGATATTCCTTTCTTTTTTTATGTCCCCTTTACCGAAATTATTTTTTGCAATGGTAATACTTTGTTTTTCAGAGAAGGAGCTGCTTGATGTATCATCTTCAATTCTTAGTTTTTCTGCAAGTGTGCTTTCCTTTGTAATGGTTGGGATTTTAGTGTCTTTACTTTCGATAACTTTCTTAGATTCGATTTTCTCCTCATTATCAATATTTTTCTTTGTATTATCAATGGGAAATGTGGCTATTGGTTGCCCCAATACAATTGAAGCGCTACGGCAGACATGTTTCACTCGTGGTCCTTTTAAATCTACTTTTTGTCTTTTAATTTCAGATACGGGTATGTTAACGATAGGTTTTGTATCTCTTTTAACTGCTTTTAACCGTACAGGTCTTCTTCTTATGTTAGATTCTTGGCTTGTTTCTCCATTGACTGAAACTGATAATTTATCAGTGACAGTGTCAACATTCGATTGCCATGAAAGTAAGGACAAAGGATTTGTAAACAATGAATCACATGTTTGCATATTTTTTGGCAACAGTTGTGCTAAACTATTTTTCAAGGCAGTGGGCATTTGAAATGACCTGAGGCACATTTTCAGCCAACAAGCAGGGCATCGAGCTCGATAGGCACATCTGAATAGTTTCCACTGCTGACTTCTTACTATGGGTGGTACATGACACATACCTTGGCCTTTATGGCAAACCAATGCTGTCAGATTGCTTTGGTGGCGTTTTATCATTTTCGAAATGAATTTCCTGCATGATTCACAACTATAAATATTAAATTTCCTTGCCTGTTTGACAAATCGATAAAATCGGACTGCACCGCAAACACCACATGTGACAGTACCTGGAGGACTAACCGTATTTGATATATTACTAGAAAAAGGTCCCTCTGGCCCAGAGGACGTGGATTGAGTATGTAATTGAAGTCGAGCCTGTCGCAACACAACTTTCCCCTTGGAATGAACTGAACTTATATCATTCGTTTCATTATCGGCACTTTCTTTAGCACTATTTTTATCAGGTGGACATTTATCTTCAGTTTCTCGGATGCACAATCTCTTATTACTGGCACGTTTTTTAAAAGCACGAGCTTCATTTGATTCAACATTTATAAAACGTTTATTTGGTTTAATTACACGTGACGAATGAACACTACGACTTGGTAAGACGAATTTACCAACTAAATTATTAGATTCCTTGGCTGGACTAACCGAATGTTTAGGTTTTGGAACTTTACGAATGTTAGAAAAATTACGTATGGATCTCCGACCAGTAACTGCACTTCGAGTTCTTCTTGGTACTTGATTTATGTTTGTTAATTTTGATGATACACTTGGAAGCATGCCATTCCTTTTTAGAGCTGTCCTTTTATTTACTAGCCTTGTCCGTTGCTTCTTTCTAGGTATGCGTTTGTTAATTTGTTTATCGACATTCTCAGATTTCTTCTCGTCCTGCGAAGTCTCTCCAGCATTATTACTCTAAACGGTATATCATATAAATTAATAAGCGTTGTTGTTAATTATTCGGCGATATTAAGTATTGTTTACCTGTTTCGAATCTCCTATTTTAACTGTCACAATATTGTTGGTATCACCAACTGTTGTGTCCAATGGAGTGCAAAGAACATTTATACGCGTCCTATTTACATGCTTGGAAGGTTTCCCAGGAAATTTAGAACGTCCCATTTTCAGCTATACGTCGGTAGTCACATTTTACACGTATAAAATAAGTTACCATCAACATTCACACCAATACATACTTCTTTTCTTGTATACTAGCCATACGCGTTTGTACGCGTTTAGAAGAATGCGCAGCTTGTCCGGTCGGTATATCAGAGATACACAGCGAAAAATGAATATCTTAGCGCGGGATCTCCCTCAGCTGTTTTTATGCGCGATAATAAACTTTATTTGTTGTAATTGGCTTATCGTTTATCTTCGATGGTATCTCCGCTTCCGATAAATTATAAAAAACATTTTTTCTCGGCTCTAACAGCTCTCTTATATTCAAATTTTAAATATCAATTCCTCGTCTTATTTGAACTTGAAAGGTAATGTTCTATGCATTACGTACCGCGTTCGGGAATGATTTCTTTTCAGCGGCTATCGTGTTCTCGTGTATACACTATCGTTTCGTTGCGCTTTACATCATTTAAGATACGCTTAAGCATAAAGTTTGTTATTTTCGAACGCAGTATAAATAGGTGTCGATGTAGATAGTTTTTTATTATTTAAGCTTGCCAAGTCTTAAAGTTATTATTACCTGAATTTGTGCGGGGAATATTATCTATAATATAGAAAAATTAATGTTCCTTTATATGAAAGAACGATTTGCAACGTGTTAATGCGAAAAGATTTCCAATAAAAAACACATGGTTTATTAAATAATGTTATTAAATAGTAACAGAGGAGTAACAGCGCGAGCAACTTATTAAACACCATTGAACCGAATTGGTTGCATAACTTCAGGAAACCTAAATTGAAGTTTGCCATTGTTTCATTACCGTATTTTTCTTAATTTAATTATTATTAATTATTTCAATTTAACAAACTATTTGATTACCGACTTCCCTTTCGGGGATTACGTGGAACTAATAATAAAGAATAATATTAGAACATTTAACAACAGTTTAATATTTTTTTATCTTTAGCAAAACATTTATTGATGCAAAACATTTGTTCAAACTTCAAGGTTACGCAAACACTAATTAATTAACAACATTCAGTTACTTTCATTTTTTAAAGATTTGTTAACCCAACACTTGACAACATTAAAAAATTTGACGTTGACGTTGACGTAACATTTCATAATTTTAATTATATATTCCAGAATCAAAATATAAAAATTAACTGTTGTGCATTTTCACACCAAAAAAGTGTTATAATGACTACTTTCTAAACCGGGGCGACTGGAGACCATCGGAGTTATTTAACGCATACAACACACCAAATTGGAAATGGATATTGCAAAATCTTTGTTTAGTCATAGAGATCATGAAGGATACGTTGGGAAAGAGGACCACAATGTACGCAGTATATTACCGATTAGTGAGTCGATTTGGTAAAATTGTTTATATTTTAGAAACGTGAACTTGAGCTTGCCATCTCGGAGGATGATTTGGATGATGATTCTTTTACGGATAGATTTGCTGAAAGCCTTAATATGGCCGACCTACTGACACCGAGTCCCGGTGGTCCTTTCTCAGCTTTAACACCAAGCATGTGGCCTCAAGATATAATGGCAAAGTTATCGGTAGTACCTGATGATCCAAATTCTCAACCCGAGTATAGGTTTGATGAATTTGGATTTCGTGTTGATGAAGAAGATGGCCCCGAGCAAAATTCAAATAAATTATTAGGTATACCTTTTGTAGAAGACCCCCAGCACAGGTGAGAATGATATATCTCTATTACTATTATTAGTTAAAAAGGTTTTTATAATAGATTACAATGGGTTGCGCATTTAGAATTTTCACATAATAAAGAGGTATCTGAATTAACATGGGATAAAGTAGAAATACGTTTGCCACGTACTGATAAGTTACGCACAATGGTGAAGAATGGTATTCCACATTCATTGAGGCCACAAATGTGGATGCGTATGTCAGGCGCTTTGCAAAAGAAGCAACAATCGGAATTAAGCTATAAAGATATTGTTAAGATGTCTAGCAACGATTCATTAATGACGTCTAAACAAATTGAAAAGGACCTATTACATACTATGCCTACAAACGCTTGCTTTAGTAACGTAAATAGCACGGGTATTCCTCGTTTAAGGAGAATTTTACGTGGACTAGCCTGGTTATATCCTGATATAGGGTAATTTATTAATCTGTAGTAGCCAATATACATTAATTTTCATAAATTTAGCTATTGCCAAGGTACTGGAATGATAGTTGCTTCGTTGCTTTTATTATTGGAAGAAGAAGATGCTTTCTGGATCATGGTTACAATCGTTGAAGACCTATTACCTGCTTCTTATTATAGCTCTACTTTAATTGGGATTCAAGCAGACCAGCGAGTGCTTAGAACATTAATCATGAATTATTTACCTGATACAGATGAAACGTTAAAGAATCATGATATAGAGCTTTCCTTAATAACGTTACATTGGTTTCTTACATTATTTGCTAGTGTAGTACATATGAAGATCCTTCTACGTGTCTGGGATCTATTTTTCTTCGAAGGATCTTTGGTGCTATTTCAAATTACCTTAGGTATGCTAAAAATGAAAGAACCTCACTTGAAAACACTTGAGAATTCCGCCCAAATCTTCAACGCCCTATCAGACATTCCTGGTGATATGGATGATGTAGATAAGTTGTTAGAGGTACGGAAATCAACGATAAAAATTAGTAGCTTATTTTAAAATGCAAAACTATATTTATAGATTTCAATGCAGATCGCCAATTCCCTAAATGAAGTTATGATTGAAACATATCGTCGTAGACATTTAGCTTATCTCATGGCTGATCAAGGGGCCCTAGTTGGTAATCCAGAGGCTGCACCTAATTTACCCAAACAACATTTAGCTAGGTAATTAATAATTTTACTTCTTTCACGATATAAACTTATCCATATTTTTATATCTCTATTTAAGGCGACAAATAAAGAAGAATAAGTCCGTTATACAATTATTACTTTTCAATGAAAATAATGAGGATGATATCAAATGCAAGAACATCAAACAAACTGAGATTCTAGTTGATTTACGTGAAGCTATATTACAAGTACAGTGAATATATGTATCTATAGTATCGATAGTCTGCATAATAGTTTCCCGCAGAATATAATTCAGAAATCTCATTTTAGATTGCAAGGCATTTCTTGCAGGTAGATCCGAAATTATCATCCGAGATATCTTTAATTGCTGATTATTCGATGGAGAGTCACTCATCTGACCACACCAATTATATAAACGTGTCTAAAAATAGAAAGAGACGAGCTAAAGCACTTTTAGGTAGTTTAATACCTCGTCTGAAGAAAAAACAATTAATTCTTGAAAATATCAAATTCTAGATTTTGAAAGGCACGATGATGATGAATTGGGGTTCAGGAAGAACGATATAATCACTATAATCTCCCAGAAAGATGAACATTGTTGGATTGGCGAATTAAATGGTCTAAGAGGTAAATATAAGCTTTTGTTTGGGAAAATTACCACACTAAGTGTCCCATAAGCGTAGAGAAAAGCTAGTAAATATTTTTTCTAAAAGTTAGTAAATATTTATTATATTTTCTATACATTTTAGGTTGGTTCCCTGCAAAATTCGTTGAACTCCTAGATGAAAGAAGTAAACAATACAGTAGTGCAGGTGATGATAGTATATCAGAAACTGTGACGGATTTGGTTAGAGGAACTTTATGCCCTGTCGTTAAACAAGTGTTGGAGCATGGAATGAAACGACCTAATTTTTTAGGTAGTCTGCTCGTCTTCTTATCCTCATTACACTTTGTAAATTTATTCCATAGGTGGTCCATGTCACCCATGGCTTTTTATCGAAGAGGCAGCTACAAAGGAGGTTGAGAAGGATTTTAATTCGGTTTATAGCAGGCTAGTTTTATGTAAGACATATCGATTAGATGAGGATGGTAAGGTTTTAACCCCCGAAGAGGTTTGTTGTGTATCTATCCTCCGATAATTCAGTAAAATAATCTTATTTTACTATTTTAGCTTTTATATCGCTGCGTACAATCAATCAATTTATCACATGATAATGCTCATGCACAAATGGACGTTAAACTAAGATCTCTAATCTGCTTAGGGCTAAACGAGCAAGTTCTACATCTTTGGTTAGAGGTATTATGCTCTTGTATAGATGTAGTTCAAAAATGGTATGTTTGAAATTGCCTTAATACTCTGTATATTAGAATTATCAATTTCTAGGTATTATCCATGGTCATTTGTGTACAGTCCAGGATGGGTACAAATTAAATGTGATCTACGTATTCTATCGCAGTTGTCTTTCAATTTGAACCCCGATTGGGAGCTGCCAATGAAGAAAGATAACAATAACCAACCTCTTAAAGATGGTGTTCGCGATATGTTAGTAAAACACCATCTGTTTAGTTGGGATATATAATCAAATTGTTTCATATTTAATTCTAATTTATTGTTTATTTAATTAATATCTCCTTAACAATTATCGTCCATTAAGAGCGCCTTTGAAAATTATACCCTTTTTTTTACCTAAATTCTTGATTACAATACTATAGTGCAGCACAAGGAATATACAGACTGTCTCAAGACAAAGTGACAAGTAATTTCCCATATACTATGAAACTTTGGGCTTGTATTTAACCCTTTCAGTCATGATTTATTAAAGTTAGTCAATTAGAATAGCCTTGGAGTAGGTGTTCAGTATACAGGACGCAGTGAACAAAAGAGTTAACGCAACATCAAGGAATTTTGAGGCTGTCTGTATTGTAATTATAAATAATCCCCTTTCATTACGAAGTCTGACTGCTACAAATATTTTATTCTCGTTAATAGAAGTAAATCAAAAAATATATATAAATACTAAAATAATTGTATATTTTTTAAAATATTTTCTGTGTAATATAAAAAGAATGTATTTATTAGTTTTGCAAATTATATATTAAAACACGTGTACAATAAAATCTTTGTAACCAACAACCTTGAGCTTTTATACATATTTACACCTTTGATATATAATATGTAATTCGATTACAATTTGATTCCTAAAGCCTTGGGCAAGGTAACTCCGCAAGGTCCAGGGAAATGGAACCTGAAATCATCGTTTGCTGGTTCTTCATTAATATTAAATTCAGCAACTGGTTTGCCTCTTTCGGCAACTCTAGGAGCAAACATTGCTGCGGGATAAACAACAGAAGAAGTACCGATCACAAGACATAAATCGCATTCCTCAATTAAAGTCACTGAAATGAATTTAGAGTTTCAATTAATATTTCTATTAAGCTTGATTGAACTTACTTGCCCTATCTAAAGTATCAGGGTCTAATCTTTCACCAAACCAAACAATGTATGGTCTTACCAAACTATTACATTTTGAACATTTCGGCAAATCCTCAACAGCAATAGGTGATACCTCAGTTTCGTTTGCGATAGGATCACTACAACGTTCACTCAAGTAAAATTCTAACAAGAAATTTTCTTTAATCTACCCCCTATCCCGTAAAGCTTCACAAATGGGATTCTCGATATTCACATCAATATAATGGCATTTGGAACACTTTACTTTGGTTAAAGAACCATGTAGTTCGACCACTTCTCGGGAACCAGCTTTATAATGCAAACCATCAACGTTTTGTGTAACGACAGTCAGCCGGCGACCTTCGTTTTTACATTTCTCTTCATACTGAGCTAGTGCTACATGTGCCTAAATATTATATATTAACGTAACAGGATACAATAAGTAATTACATACATTATTTGGGGAACTGTTAAATGCAACTTCTCGTCTGTAATGATAAAATTCCCAAACGAGCGCTGGATCTGTTGCAAAAGCTTCTGGTGTTGCTAATTCTGTTGCTCTGTGTGACCTCCACCAACCTCCTGCACCGCGGAATACAGGAATACCGGATTCGGCAGAAACTCCGGCGCCTGTCAATGCTACGATGTTTTGGGCCGAGTCAACTAATTTTTTAAAACCTTCGTAGTCACTGTAATGTCTTTTTGCCATATTTAAAAGAAGTCTTGGACTAGTTTTTGAAATCCGAGTACAAATTTTGAAAATCATATATGTAGGAATATTTTACAATATTTACATACAATGAAAAAATCGTAGAGGTTAAGTAGGTTAAAGTTCATCACTGACAGCACGGTGTTGACAAATCTCTGTTTTGGTAATGCAATCCCTGCTTATTTCACAGAGTTGGGGATTATAGAAATTACAGATACTTTTATAGATTGGTGATTTATAGTTTTATCTACGAAATTTATAGCATCTTCTTTTAAAAGTAGTGAGAAGGTAGCATTTCGCACAATAATAATAGTACTGATATGGCAACAACAAACATTCCAGTAACGTCCTTGTAAAAATTATCCAAATTACATTTTTCCCAATGTAATTTTTATTTGAACTTATGTCAAATCTAGCGTATAAGATCCTATGTTCTAATTTAGTTTTATCTTTTTGATAGGTAATCCCAGTATGTATTAATTTAAAACAAATAGAATTAATGCTATTATATTAACGAATTAGGTTTATACAAAGGTCTTTGTGATATTTATGAAATTTCATTTAGTTATATTAACGTAAATACTTTAATTGAGACTTAAAACTCAATTATATTGCTTACTCGTAAGTAATAGATAGTTTCAATCGATGCTTAAATTTGTATATAAAAAGTAAATTCCTCGGATGCAAGCCGAGCGGAGTTGAACGAACGTGTACGAGTAGAATTAGGTCATTTGAACGCACCTCTAATACTTTGGTTTATACGTGAGATTAGAAACATATGCCTAATGGCATTCTTTTTTTATTCATATGTTAATTTTTCAATACGCATGCGTAAATTTAGTACATTAAATCCATTCCATATCAGTTGTGTTTTGTGCGATAAGGGGTGTGTTGCGCTGCTCAGCATTTGCGTTAAAAGTATATGAACGTGTTTGGATTTCATGCTGAAATAAACTTCCTCACGTAAATTCTTTTGTTTTCGCAAAGAGTGAATTAAAAAGAATTTTCCAGATATCGTTTTGTTAACCTGATAGTCCGCGCTCGGTTAAAAAAAACATTTTGCTCTGTGCGATAGACAAAAATTGACAGTGTTCTCTGGCAGGGATAATACCTGAGGGGTATGTTTTTCAATTTCAATTTTGCCTTTTTTTATACACGTGACTATTCGCCAATATGCGATACGCGGATATCCTAACAGTAAAACAAGCCTAGCAAAAAGTTCTGCTATAGTTTAGACCTCCTTTTTTGTCTTGTGTTTACTGTATTATTTACCTTTTTGTATAAACAGTAACAAAAATACCTTTAAGTTCAAAGGAGTCCAATCGCGTTTATTGGGAAAACGAAAAATTAAGGATTTAGTCAAGATTTCTTGCACTCGCATTGCATTAATTGATTTTAGATGGTAATACCTTCATTACAAATTTAAATTGTTAGGTAACGCATGAACTAGATTGGTAATTAATAGGTTGTATTTATATAAGGTTGTCAGTTGTGAGTAAGCTTGCAAAATTTTTCTTTTTGACTAGATGTCTGGCATTCCAATTGGTGCATTTCTAATTTTAATTGATGTTTTGCATTGTGCAAGACGCTTTTAAAAGTCAAGAATGTGGATGGTCCAATTATCTAACTATCGGCAGTAATAATAAGACTACATCTGCAACCCACTATTATTTGATTCTTTTTTCTATGCTTACTTGGAATAATTTCATCTAAATTTATTTCCTGATTTTCGCCCAAGAAATTTTACTTTAAAAGTATTACGTCATAGCTTAAATTTATACAGTTTTTATATTTATTTTACTTTACTACATATTTTTGGACGATTCAGACGCCCCAAAGAATCCCAAAAACTTAAAAATTCAATTCGAAAAACCGCCAGAAAAAGAACAATTGAAAAACTCGGCCTGCTGTGAATAGAATGGGCTACAATGCGTTTATTCTTTGATCGATCTAATTATCGCTGTTCCCAATTTATAATTGCATCTTGGCTTAAGTCCGTTAGAATTTGAAACTCTTATAAAAGACGAACTTATGCACTTTTGTAGTATTTTGCATTTGCTAAATACTGTCTAACCTGATTAGTCACGGTAGTCAAAAAAAAAATTGAAAAACGCGGGAAATTTGAATTAGAAAATTCTTAGGATGCATAGTTGCAAAACTATGTTATTTCCCAAATCAAAATAATTTCGATATAAATTCTATTGATAGAGAAATAACCACAGAACCTATTCATGCATTTTTCACTCTATGACATCACTATTGACAGAATGTGGGAGTAACTATGTACACTACTGGCCATAAATAAAGGATCGCTAAGTAAATTACAGGGAAACGTTTCGAGTTCGCTGAAATAGAATTATTAGAAAAATGAACCATAACTATTAATATATAAGTGATCCCTTGTTTATAGCCTGTAGTGTATACAATAATTTGTGTTAATCGTTATTGAAGATCTTTTTATTTAATAGATTCACTACATTAGTTTATCATTGATTAAATTTGAATGTTTTAAATTTTGTTGGGAAGTATGCATTGATAAAGATTCCCCTTCCATATGTATTATTGCAAGACTTTCATTCATAAAATGTTGGATTGAACGTCTGTCGGGACTTCTTATTACCCAGTCGATTAAACAAGTATATGTGGTAATGTATAATCAACACGGAAAAAAATAAGTCTGCATTCATTTTCGAAAACTTTCACTTACGTTCGTTAACTTTAGGAAGATGTAGTTGTCTCTTTTTTGGGCTTCTGAATTACACAGAACAAGTACTTATTTGGTCTTGTATATTACCCTGTTCCAAATTAATATCTCATGTAATTCTTCTGACTTGCGTAATAAGTAATAATACTTTTATAGAATTAAAAATCTCCGAAGAATATTTTATGATATACTTACATGTTTTTGATAATAATATATATTTATTATATAGCCTTCCTTACATACTACCTAACATATACAAGCTGTTGGTGGCACACCCTGTATATATAGTATTATCCGAAATGACTATTTGTTATTTTTTTATTATGTTTGCTTAACACGTTAATGCATTATCCCACTGTGCTCATATTTCCTAGAAAATATTACTTACCTAATGCGAAAAAGGTGTAACTAGCTAATTTAAATATTAATTTAAAAATAAAAATTCAGGGAAGATATCTATAAACAAAAAAGTAGATTAATGAGTGAACTTTTTGACAAATACTTTACGAGGCGTTGTTTCCAAGAATGAGCAAGTAAAACTGGTGGCTAGTTTTTGATATTCATCTAATTGGTGTTTTTGTTAATGATTATCTGATTTTTTTTTACTTTAATCTTGGAATATTATATTTAGAGAGGAAATAACATTCTGGTTATTTTTTTCGTTCTTTTAGCTGAAAATCATCACTATTAGAGAAATTTATTTGATTGATACAGTCAGTTGATTAAATATTTCATTATCGTCAATAGTAGTAACAGAATTATTTTGGTACGTGCTGTAGAATGTAAACTTATCTTGTTTACAAATCAATCCGGACAGAAGCTGTACAATTGAATATTTTGCCGTCTCTGTGAATAGAAACTGCTTTACAGTTATTGACATTCCATAATTTTCGGTTACTCCAGAATCTGATGCAAATGAACCTAGATTTTCTGCGGTAAAAAATTTGCTATAAGCAGTATAAGTTATTCCCAGAACATCAGAACAGTAAATATACTCTATAATTTGGCGTAAATAAAATTTTACATTAGTTATTCCTACACATTTACAGTTATGGACAAAAATATATATTACGATTGACATAGTATAACAAAGAAAAAGAATGATTACTTCGTTCCGAAGAAGATCTCACTTCATTTTATGATAAACCCCCAAAATGAAAAATCGAGGGGGTTAAAGTGAGTCCCCCACGACCAATCCACCTATTTTCAAATCGCTTTTGCAAAAATTCTCTTGCTGCTCGAGAAAAGTGAGCTGGCGCTCATGCATATCTTCGAATAATGTTCGTTGGAACATTTTCTATTAAAATATTTGGTTGTTGTTTTCTAAAAAGTTTCGATAGAGGTAATCATGTCCCTATATTCTTCAAACGTGTAGAAAAGCATTTTCAAAAACAATAGAATTAAACAAGTACATAATCAGGAATACGACAAACTATGACCAAAATACAGTTTCAATTTGAGTATCTTTTATAAAAAGGTTGAGATTGTTACGAAGGACATAAAACGGTTCTTATGATGATAAATAAATATAAAACAAATTGATGTTTCTAGTATCTATCATCTGGAAGTACATAATTATTTATTATTAAGACAAAAAAAATACTTAATATGTATATTTTTATGTTATACTGTTATTACTTTGACCGCAACTGTATTTATATAAGGTAATTAATCTCATGTCATTGTTAAGGTATGTCGATGAATAATACAGACATCCACACGAGTTTCATGGCCATTTCTTGAGTTTATAAACATTTATTTACATAAACGACACGCAAGAAAAGGAGTTTGTTTAAATATTAGCTATATCACTTTCCTGCGTTACCATTAGAAAACGACTGCAACTAAAATCTGGTACATTAGGCTATTGTTTCAACGCAGTACCGTTGTAGTTTTACTTGAAAAACACGAGAATAACCAGGCCAAAGGAGCTATTTCACTTGAATTTCGCCGCTAACATGTACCAATTCCTATTTCTAATGCAATTAAATTAATTCAATTAAATGTACGAGTGCGATATATCTTTCAGGTTCCACGTTCTTTTTTTATCTTTTACCTTAATTTGAATATCAAAAATTCCAATTAGCAAGCATATATTGGCAATTTACGAGCAATATTCTGGATTTAGATTTATTTATATCCGTTTTTATAACCACTAATCATTGCGAAACGGATTTCTTCCACAGCCTTCCTTTTAGATTAAAATCGAAGCATGTATGCATAGAACACAGAACACGCAGATCACGGGCGGGTTTAGTTTATTTTATTTAATCCAAAATAGTGATATTTCTTTCCGAGAAGCTCTAAATATAACCAGACTGCATTTTATAAAGGGAAAATATCGGTTTATACGACAGTACCCTGTCTTAATAGGCATAGAAAGAAACTATGTCTCTAATAATAACGGTACAGCAATAATTATTCTCTCTAATTAGTTCAGTTTAATTATCTTTAAATTGAAGTTAATTATTAAATTTATATCTTATTGTAAAACCGACATTAAAGAGATGAGATGTTTTTGTAGTGGAACATGGCTACATATAGCATGTAGATGGGTTGAGTATTATTGTGCAAAAGGATAACCTTTGCTTTATTTAAAAAAATCTTTAGTAGTTGCAAAATCTGCCCATCACATATATTTTTTTTAATTCACATTAATCATTTACCTTCTTATTTAAATTTAAACATTTTCATTCTACGCTGAACACACAAACGTTGTTATTTTATCCTTAATTTTAACTACTGTGTACTACAAGTTTGAACCTACGTAACAATTAACTAAGAAAAGCCTTTTTTTATTTGATGTTATAAAGATTGTTTTATGAATGATATTTATAATTTTACATTTCAAAAAAGAAGATTAAATGTGAATCGTGAGAAATTCAATCCCAGAAAATCCGTTTCAATTAACTATATTTTTTAAAAATATTTTACTAATTTCAGAAGGTGTGGCAGTGGTAATTAAGAAATTGCCATCCTTTAAATTATGATAACCACATTGACTTTACAAGCAATAATTTTAAATTTAAAAATCTTAAAGCTTAATCTTGACCATACAACGCTAATGAACTTGCGTAAATTAAAACATGATAGTAAATCAGCAACGGTAGCTCAAGATAACAAGCGAAACAAACGAAAAAGATACTCAGAAATTACAGCCGCTTGATTTCAATTAGGGTAACTACTGAATAAAGCTGGTTTGTATATAGGATAATAGATGCGAATATCGTGCCTGTTAAGCGTGGCGGTGGGCCGATATTTTACCGCCGATAGTTGGAGATATAATCTTATTTATAATCAAAACTTTAGTTACCAAGTGATTTCAAATCTATTTTAATTTTAATCTATTTATTCCAGTTGATATTAATTACTTTAACTTTTTTACTTCGATGTGTCTAAATTTAAATTTAGTTTTCATTTCGCGCTGCTCTGGCAATATATTCTTACTAAAGGTAGAGGGAAATAAAAAGTCGACTTGGCATCAAGTTCGTTGTTACACACGTTTACACCATGAGAAATTACTTATTCTCTAATCCGTTCGTTCAAACTTTCATGAGCAGCAGTGTACTTATAAAGACTAATTTATACGACTTGTTTTATCTATGGTAAACAGAATTTAATTCCGTAACTATTGATTGAAAATTATTACCTGTTACAATGAAAATGTTCTGCGTATCACAAGGAAATCGTTTAGCCTTTAGCAATTAAATGTTACATGTAATTAAAAAGGAAGCAATTAATACAAAGGATCTTTCTTTAAAATAGACGATAGAGGTGTTACTCTTATTCGGTCACCATTGGTTTGTATCAAGAGTAGTTCTGCATATGATGGTAGATCACATGTAGCTTCTATAAACCACATTAAGAATGTTGCGCCTGCGGAGGTTGAATGCGAACATTGAACTCTATGAACGTTAACCAACATGTTGCGGATTATTAGCCATACCTACAGCACTATCAATTTATTTTTAAAAATCTTAATGTACAAAATGGATCAGACAGGCATGTACGACAAAATATTATTTCTGATTAGCGCCCTATCGCGCATAGGCTACTAAGATCTCGCGTATAAGATCGCGGCGTGTAGTATTTACTATCTTTACTAGCATATAGAAGTATCCATCCCAACATTGATCATTTCACGTTTATGTAATTCAGTGCGAATCATTTTAATTAACAACCTTGTTAGGCACTATCTAATATATTCATCTTGAATCTTTAAATTTTGTCATTTAGAATTAACATTGAAGATAAATATTAGCTTTGAAATCTATAGTACGTGTCAAATCTATCACTAATAAATTTATGATACCATGAATTACTTGAAGAGTTGATTGCGCTAAGGTAATTTGGTAGGCGCTAGTTGACCTACTGAGATCAAAGAAATAGGTTTCTTGTTTGTCCAAGATTTGTCATTTCAAAATTACCATTTATTCAATTGACCAAATATTACATTGTAATCAAATTTATCGAATGATCTATAATATCAATATATAAACAAAATCTCTTTGTGATACTACTAGATGAATGGTCTTGCATTGAAAGTGTATATCAAGCAATAATGAATGATATGTGTTGTATTTGTTATTGCGGAAAAGGCAATTACGTTTATCATATAAACATTGAGCTAAAGCGGCTATCTTCTTATAAGTAAATATTTCCTTTATTATCCATTAACAGATAAAATATACAGTAGCACCTAAAAGTTCTCTTAATGCAATACGTAGTGGCTATTCTAAAGTACGGGGATGTAACGGATATTACAGCAAAATTTATTGCAATTTAAATGTTAATAAATATAAATAAATTACAACTTAAAAATAAACGTGTGTTTGACATAATTAGATATTTTCAAATAAGTATCAACATCTTAATATAATACTTGAATACCAGCCTACTACATCTCCCTTTTTTATATAAAAACTGCAAATACAATACAAATAAACAAAAAAATATTTTTGAGCATTATTTACCATAATTCACCGTTAACACTTTAAAATAATCCCTTCTATGTATGTGTACTGTGGTGGTTTGCTAACAGAGAGCGATTGGTTCGTAAGTTATTTACTATGCCATTACACCTCAGCTTCAGTACCCAATCTCTGGTTGGCCACAGGGTAACAGGCATAGGCAAATATAAATAGGCTGCGCCGACGGTATCGTAGATGGTTGGGGAATCCTGCGGATTCATTCTAATCCCAGGAGCTCCTTACCAAGACCTTAAGGTCTGGAGCTAGCCGTTGTGATTTGATTGAATCTCACGTTTCTGGGTAAAGAACATCCCGACAGGCACGATCCCTTAAATCACGAGCGGGTCGATTGTATCCCGCAGTCGGTTCCGTTTCTGTCGCTGGTCGATAGTTGCCAGAGTGCTTGGCGGCCTAGGCGCCGAAGGCTGGATAGTTGCTTGGGGGGCCTAGGCTTAGACGGGCCGATATTTGTCGCCTTGCGTGGCGTAGACCCTGGCGGGATAGATATGAAGTAGGTTCCGAGAAATCGGTATTGACCGTTCCCAACCAAAGGTTGAGAAAGGAACTTCTCTAACATATGGGGTTGGCACCACTACTATCTGTACCTCAACTCTGAACAAACTGTTATTTATGTATGCCTCTGGTTTATATGTATTAATAGTCTTACACAAAAAAAGAGATCTCTACGCAATTGGCATTACTTATTTTTCTAATAAATTCTACATTTCATTCGCCATTACAATTTTGTAAGCCCGAATCCTCACCGTATTTACATTTTTATTTTTTCTCGATACCGCCTGGTTTTAATTTTTCTGTCATAATATAATTTTCGTTTGAATTTAGACCTATATATGTATAATCCGAATCTATCTACCGAATTAAAAAAATAAACAAACTACGGCGTGTAAAATCGGAAATTAAAGAAAGATGGTCTGAGACACGTTATAAGGAGCCAGCTTTCTTTAAAAAACAATAGTAATTGGCTGCAAGGTAATACCAGCAGAAAAGTCACAAGGCGACTCTTTGGAATGCGGTAAAAGACGAAAAACCGAAGAGTTACGTGAACATAATGCTTCTAACGAGTTAACGTTTGGTGCTTGAATGATATTACAAGCCGAAGGGAAGTGATCCATCAAGTGTCATCAAGGACTTGACCAGAAGCCCAACACGAGCTAATGAATATAAAAATGCTTACCAAAAAAAGTTAGATTAATTTCTATTTTTTTTTGTATAACTTTTGGTGTTTAATTCCAAAGAAAGTTAACTTATAAATGCATAAATGTTAGTTTCTTGTGGTCCAGTTCTGTATACGCAATGCTTTCAACATTTCTACCAGCCTTTGTATTGAATATGCATATATTTATCGTAAGGATGTAGTATTAACCTTTTCATGGTCGATATCTTTATACTTTTCTCTCGCATTATCAATAAGAAAATTATAAGACTGTGTAACTAGTTATTGCTATGCCAATAAAAATAACGTATAATATATACGCAAATTTGATTCTTATTTTCACAAACTATGTAATTTTTCTTAATCACGGTTAAAACTAATTAAACCGCCTTTCACTTTTCATGTTTGGTCATTTATATTTATGACTTACCTAAATGCGTTAATTATTTGGAAATTTACTAGAACACATGGTCTAGTTACAACAGAGATTAAATATCGAGTAGAACGCACGTATCCAATTAATTTATGTTAAATATGAAGTTCCTTTTTAAGATTAATTTGTAGTAAACAGGGAAATAACTAAATACCTCCTCTGTAATATTTATTGCAGAGCTACGAGAGTTACAAAATCAACCGTTTTAAAGTTTGCCGAAATTAAGTCTGCTTCTTCCTACAACCGATGATTCAAAAATAATATTTTGAGTCATGGTACGTTGTATTTCCGGTGACTCTCATTCATATTAACCCAGTTCTAGTTAATGCGTGATACGTCAGGTACCTATACGCTTATGAATATCCAAATTTATCTATTCCAACTAAAATAAAATTTGGTTTATTTTCGAATGCATCTTCTATATTTACCGTTGAAAGTTTGGCAGATGCAAGCACCCTATCCTCATGTAACTTGTCTTTTAAATAGAATGGAAATGATATAGGTACATCCGTAATAATTCAAGAGAAGAAAAATTGTATGGCAAAAATTCCTGTAATCGCATATTTGCAAATTATGCATCAAATTTTGTTTTTGGCTTATTAGACATTTGAAAAATAAATGATTCATGTAGTGGAACATAGGGTAAAATAAGGTCTTTCTTGCCATTATCAAACACAAATTAATACTGTTATAAAATCAGTTATACCACTGAATAATACAGCGTAAAATTAATATTATAAAGTTTTGTGGTGGTTTCAATTCGATTCAATTTAACACTTGCAGACTTTCTAAATTTAAAGTATGCATGGACAATGAACGGTGAGATTTAGATTATACTGTTACACGCTACCAATAGTAATTGTTTACAATTAATATTGCATCATCAATATCATCGTATCGTTATCCTCTTCAAAAGATTGTTTCTTTATTTTACTCATGTTGCAACCATCTTCTGTGCTATAAAAATTGTACCTCAGTTTCTGCAGGATCTGCGAATTTCAAATGTTATCATGGAATAATAAATATAGTAAATAACATTTACAAAACAATGCAAATAATGAAGTAAAATTACATTTCTTCCTTGAACAATAAACATTGTAATTGTATCATGTAACAATGCGATAATTTCTTTATCGCATTTATTATCTCGAAAAGTCTAGTTTAAATATTTGACGATATGGATCTTCAAATATACATAGACTAATTTTTTTTATGTTGTCGAATTCGTTGTTGTGTTCATGTTGAATAATTAATAACAATTAGAATTTATATCCTGCCACGATTTGATCATTATTTATTAGCTAATTACACAAGCCGAACCGAAAATGACTAAAGGAATGTATTTCTAATTATAAATGGCTGGTGATTTATTAATTGAAACAATCAAGATATATGCATCTTTAAAAATAGAAATTTATTTGCGGTATTTGCAAAGTTAAAGTTGAAAAATATTATGCAGCTGCTTAAACATCCTTTTGACATGTGATAATGTCGCTTGTTGTTTGATTTTACAATCCTATCCATAAACCTAACTTTCGTTATCTGTGATAACCTTACAAAGAAAATGTAATTCATTTCGAAGGCGTCCTTTTAATGAAAATTTAATTTCAAACAAAAATGTTCCTGGTTGAAACAATAAAAAAAAGCTGAAAAATAAGCAATTGCCTACTGAAAATTGAAACAGGAATAATCCTTAGCATTTTGGAAATAATACCTTTTCAAAGTTTATTCCGATTAAATGTCATATTTAGCTATAAAATTTTATGTAGTTGTCTTCTACTATACTTTCCCGCTGTAATTAAGAATATTATACAAAAGAAGAAGTAACGAGAGCATTAGGAAGATTGAAGAAAGGAAAGGTAGCTGGACATGATCTAATTACTCCGGAAATGATAATAAACTTAGGAACAGGAGGATTAACGGTATCAATATTATTCAATAAAAGGTGTATTAATGCAGAAATACCCGAAGACTGGAAAGTTGGCATCATTCTACCGATATATAAAAAAGACGGATAATAGAAAAAATATGGAACGGAGGAATCTATGTATATATAGCGTCTACGGAGCAGGATAAAGTTATTGATAGAATACCAAGGAAGACCGGAAAAGCCTAAAAATTACAAACTTGCAATCAGAAAGGCTTACAGTTAACGAAGGATTAAAGCAAGGAAAAGTATTGAGCCCGATTTTGTTTATAATAACACTGGACGATGTCTTAAAAGAAATTAAAGCAAGAGTACATAAAAGCAATTTAGGCTACAGGAAGCTAAGACCGGTTAAACTTGTAGAGTGCCTTTTTGCTGATGATCCGGCGATATGTGCTGAGAGTAAATCTCAACTGAGAAAAAAATTTGGCAAGAGGAATTGAGCAAAAGAAATATGAAGTAGCCAAGACCCATGGCCAAAGGGACAAAAGGGAGACCCAAGAAAACGTTGAATTGTTAATTTAATTAATTACTTACTACTAATTACTAACAATAATAATTTTTATTCAATTATATGCTCAAAACGATGTATATAATTACTATTATATATTTTCTGTGTTCAATTTACAAGTAGTTTTTATGATTTGTACTCAAGATTATAGCTTGACAAAGCGTTGATAACAAATCTATTGTATCGAGCATTTTCCATGCTTTATTTACTTAACATATTTATTGAGAGATTGTTGGAATTTTATTTGGCGACCTAGAGGCTTGGAGATATCATATTAGAAGTCTAGTACGAGATTCTAAATACATTATGCAATTTCAAAGGCATATAATAATAATAGGGATAACTATTAAATTTTAGTGATTGATATTTGTATATTGTATAAATAATCGTTGCATATAGCGCCGATTTACGTTTATATTATGCATACAAAACTAAATCAGAGTATGCTGTGGTACATTTTAATATATTTTTTAGAAACTGAAAATTTCTAATTGCAAAATTTTATTTGGTATTCATACTGACAAAACAGGTATTACGACACTTGTTAAATATGTGGCGGAAAGCCTGTTAAAATTCTCAATCTGTTCTATGTTTACATATACATCAAATGTAAACTGGTGCTATTATACGCTCTGTAGAAAATTTACTACATGTGGTAATAATTCAGGAAAGTTTTTTTTATATTATTAAAAAAAAATTCCACTTAACACACTTAAGACGATTCTTGAGGCATTTAAACTAACATAATAGTACAATGCAAAGTATTTTCGAATTTCGATGTCATTAAAACAATAAAAGAAAAGTTCATAAACTTTATCGAAAATGCATTAAGTTCTTATCTTAATAGCTTAGTATTTACCATAATTGTGTGTTTCTTTTTTTGACCAACCTGTTTCAATAATGTTAATAATGTTAATCGTTATTGTATTCCCCGTACAATATAGTAAGACGTTGATTTAACTAACTTTTTTATATATTTAAAGAATATTTAAAGGGGCCATATAGGGCGAAAAATGAAAATTCGTGTTCGAGATTGGATTCTAAACAAATTCAAAGTAACATTTTTCCCCCATAAACCCCATGAAAACTTTATTTAACCACTGTAACGATTACACGGAAAGCAAAACAATCACTTTAACTTCATAAACTGCAACAGAATCTTGTTTAGTTCCAATTTCAATTGCAGCATTCATAATTCTTTCTCGTAATTGCTCTTCATTGTGAATTTCCTCTGCATAAACTAACTAGTTGTTTTACGTGGCCCCAAAAGTAAAAATCCAGTGGATTTAGATCTGGCGACCTAGCAGGCCACCGAAGTGCTGTTCGAGAAGCCATCGCGAACATGTTACTCTTTGTACTTCATCTCGCGGCTGTAAGTCATGGACATGATAATAGCAAGGATTCAACACTTCTCTGTTTAAAGTCCTCCGAACGAAGTTTTGAGAAACTTGCAAGGAGATTTTCACCACCAGTATGACGATTAGTAATTGTACATTATTGCAGTCTTTAATATTTCCGACAACGTTCTAAAGCATTGTTGTTGCAAACGACGTAAACAAAAATAATGTCGACATATTCTTCATTGTTGAACTGCATCCTTGACAAAATTTGTATCTTTTTTACGCTGACAATTAAGAACACTCCCCACGTATCTAACAACTCAAAAACTAGTAAGTAACCTTATTTCAAAGCAATTTCCATGATTTACTATTGATTTTATGGATAAAAATTAAATAAGTTCAGAAAAGTACATGCCTCGTCATCTCCAAAACAAAGGCCGAATTCGAATTTTTTGCTGAGAATCCAATCTCGAACACGAAGTTTCATTTTTCGCCCCCAAGTATAAATCACCCGATATAGATATACAGATATTTGAACAAAAATAAAAAAAAAGTAAAACCTTTTCACATATAGCCCGAAGATCCCTTATATCTATCGTTAAATATATAATTAAGATAGGGCATAATGCATTAATAGTGGTTTCAGATGGTAGAACAGAAGTACCACCTATAATATAATTTGAAGTACACCCTATTCAAGAATACTAGGTTTTAGGTCTTAAACAACATATGGTTAATACAACTTTAGATAAAGCGAATACCTCAGTGGTATACTCTAAAATAGGGTAGAATGATAAAAAAACAACTAAGGCTTTAGAATTCATGGTGAAACCCAGGCATTAAATTTAATAAGGGATATTCTTAAGGGTTGATTCCTCATAAATAAATTATGCTTATAAATATAAATGCTTATATTAAGTATCAAGAACACAAAGTAACAAATGTTCGTGCCATTACGGAAGTTTTGTATCTTTTTAATAACCAGAAGCAAGTTGACCTAGATAACTTTATTCTTATTTAGAATAAAGGCATTCGCTTATGTCATATGTCGAATATTCGGTTTTCTGTATATTATTTCATACACGTTGCTATTACATAATATACCATGTGCATATATATATAAATGGTTTATAAAGTAATACGTAATTTAAGCGGATTAGCGTTTTAATGGAAATGTTGGATCAGGGAAGTCCAAGGTATATTGGAGTTAAGATCAGGTTTCGGTAGGCAAAAATGAAATATACTTTTAAATGTTTGTCATTAACGAGTTAACGGATAAAATAACATGGCAGTCTTGAAATTTTTAATTTCACTAAATTTTTCTTCACAAATTTATACCTGTACTGGAATGAAGGTATTAAGCAAAGTAAGGTCCTGCTTTGCTATTAAATTACAGCAGTTGGACAGTAGAAAAGGGAGTTAGACCCTACTTAGACGCAGTCCGTGATTTAATGAAGCTGAGCTAAATTCAGTACTTGATCTGTGTAAACGCCAATTTTTAGGATAATAACTAAAAAAATCGCGTAAAGTTTTAAAATTTACTTCAACTCGACTAAATCACTGGCTGTGTCCAAACAGAAGCTTATGGATGCAATGATTGTACTTTCCGTTGAAAAATTGTCTCTTTAGAGGCTTCAACTTCCTGAGAGCAATTTTTGTGTGCACCTTCCACCTCAGAATAACCGATGGTGAGGGTAACATCGTCTGCATATGCAATGTAGGTACTATTAGACTCTATACCAGAGATATCATATCAAGCGGGGCCACAATGGGTCCTTGGGGTAATCCTTGGTTGATGTTGAGTTCAGCTGAACGTGTCTTGTTAATTTGTACTAATTGCACTCTGTTACTCACATAAATATGAGAGGAGTTAATCCTTGCAATTACCTCATGATCTACTGTATCAAATGCCTTAACGTAAATTTCGTTTAGAATATCTACTAAAGCTGTGATTATGGAATGACCTGATCGAAAACCATGCCAGCTTGCGTTAAATATGTTATGTTTACTTCTGCACAATCCGGCATTAGTGCATTAGTCCTTCGAATAATGTACCAAAAAGAAATTGACAGGACCAAATTGTATTAGATTATTTTAAGATTTAAGATTATTTATTAGAAATAGTCCAAGTGCTGCTCCAAAAGTAGCTAGCTTAGATCTCTAACATCCTAAGGACGAACATTCGACGATGTCTTAAAAAAAAACATGAAACCAAACCAAAATTTTTACAATTTTTAAGTGATTTATCGAATGCAACATATGAACATCCCATTGCAGAAGGAAAAATTTATATTTTCAATTAGACAGTTGTTCCGTTCATAATGCTAGAATTGTGGTGACTAAATGAATATTGTTCAAGTCGTTGGATAGGTCGGGGTAGTGAATTAGTTGAATGGTCACCATAAATTTTTATTAGTTTTTTACGACAGTTGAGAAAATAATGTTGCTTTTCTTTGTTGTTTTATGGTATTTAGTGAAAAGTTGAATTAATTTTTAGTTGTTCTTTTGTATAAATTTTTGCCTATCTTGGTCAGTAGATGTTATAAGAACCGGGTTTATGGAACAATGCGTGGTAAAGGGTGAAAAATAGTTCCCTCGTAACTTTTTTATTATCATATTTTAATGAAATTTTAGAACCTTTTCAGCGTCGAGAAATAATCAAAGCATGCCTTGAAAATTTTTTGAAATTGATTTTACAAACAATACAAAGGATGTTACATCAGTAAATTTTAATTTTCAATAGCATCGTGTGGAGCGTTTTTTTTTTATACATAATTATTCAAAACAATTGACCGTGAAATTCGCATTGAAAGCTAGATAAACGTGTAAAGCCAACTATGATCCGTTGAAAGAAAAAGAATAATTAAAACGCAAACAATGTAGAATGTTTTTATTAGCTCTTTTAGATCCTAAACAATTCGCATTGTAAAAAGTTTGCAAGACGGATTCTTTGATACCAACTTAGCAGACTATCGTTTAGTCTCTGATATGTAATTAACTTCTTTATACATATATAAGGTCAAGTCGTCTATTAATTTAAAATGGGATTTCACTTTTCTTGGGAAAATAGAAAGTTTTTAGACAAATATGGTCGTTATACCAGTTAAGGTGCCGTTGCTATCTACGCTTTGTGTTTTAACGCTTTGCTGTCACGCTAAGGCAAAATTGACCAGAACAATGGTTTGCGGAAATATATCCAGGTAGATGCAATTAGCAAATTGAAATTATACGAGTTTTTTTTCTTTTTTAACAGCGACATGTTGTCGATCGATAGGTATAAATATTTATATAACGTATGTACATATTTTAAAAGGTATCCTGTTATTTTAATTGAGTTAATTAATAACACGTTCACTTTATCCACGTAAACGTGAACTCTGAATAAATTTTCATAAACTAAAGCAAAAAATTTGGAAGCATTATCTTGGAAAACAAAGTATTCTTCTGGCTAGAGATGTTCCAGTATCCCAACGTAAAAATAAAACATCTTCCAGTATATTGAAGATATTCTCTGAAAACTTGTGTTGAAGTTACCCAGGCACTTTGATATATATTTTTCTTGCAGTAGGTATCTAAGAGAAGGAATCTAATTTCTCGAAATGACTCTGAAGGAATTTAATACGTAACCAGTTAACATTTCACATTGCCAGCTGGAAGAATTACTAGAACACAACAAAATGTGTATAAACTTACGTATGTAGGTGTATAGTTTTACATTACCATTTGTCGTATGAAATCCAAATCCTCTCATTAACCGCCGGCTATGAACAGCGATACCGAATGCTCCTGTAACCAGACGGCGAACGAGAAACAGTTGACTGGATTTTGCGGAAACAAATGTGAATAGTACTTCCTGTTACTGTTTACATCCTAAAAATATCACAAGTTTAAATACGCGACAGGATTCATGGGTGGCTAGCTTACCCGAGAGGAATTTTGTGTACCTAGTTCGTTTAAAACAATAACCTCGCGAAGTATGGAAAATTTAATGATTAACTTTATCTTCGGATAAATATAATAACCAGAAAAGAAAGAATATGAGTTCGCAAAAGCGGTTAATGCCAAGTAACAATGTTAAATCCAGTTTATTTTATCTCTGATCAATCAAAGTCTTTTTTTTTTGTTATTCAAAGTTTTAAGATTAAATGATAAAATTGTCTGACCTTTGTTCCAGTTGCATATCGATTAATCTATTTACGGATTTATGTCTAATTGAATGTCATTGTTGTTTCTATTAATTTATTTGAGTATGAACGCAAAATCAACATTAATACCCGACATCAATTTTCGTATTAAATATACATAATCCGTATATTAAAATTGTGTATGGATTTTCATGTCCAAAGTATGTTCTTTTTTACTTTCAAGATAATTATTGGTCAAAGCCTTGAAGGTATTGCTTACTTTGTGGTGTAGTGTGCTTAAATGCATTAACACCTTTTTTATTTTTCAGTCTCTTAATTCATTTGCATGCAATAATTTAAAATTCCCTTATGGAATGTTAGTTTGATACACCTCTTCCTGGTGTTTTAAATAGGACGTAGTCAGATACCGATACCTGTTATTTGTTGGTAGCACTAATATCGAAGTAATTTTTAAATTAGTAACTTGGATGCCTTTTTTTACAACATTTCAGGCGGGTCCACGCATGAAAGATAATTAATTATAATTATAAGTTGTTTACCTCAACATTTTTGAATTCTTAATTATTTAATCTTAACCTTAATTCGTTGCATTTTTTATGAGCCAGCACCCAGAAAATAACAAGCGAGATTGTTAATTTCAGAAGGAGAAAAAAAAAACACTCCATTGCTTCCAGCTTCCAATATATCCAATCATCTTGAAATCATGAATAATGATTTAAGTAATTGTTGTTACTAGCAACAGTTAGATTTTATATATGTGCTAGATCATTAATATCGACCTACGTGACTTTTTTTCTTTAAAAAAAATGCACTTTTGACAAGGTCAAATGCGAGAAATGTTAATTATATACCATGCAGGAATCAAGGTCAAATAATACTAACAGAAATATCGAATGTGTAAATCATAGCGCTGATTCTGATCTGATGTATCGCAACAGTAAACAATTGTAATCTTTTCACCTTTCTTTTATTCTTAAATCACGTGCATATTCGTATTTTATTGTTTTTTCAATACAAATGTAGGTTATCATAATGTCTTTTGCAATTAGAAACTGTATTATTGTTTTATTTATTATAAGTGATTCATTTCTTAATTCGACGTTATTGATTATTAAATATTATGAAAATTTGGTCCTTGGTAAAAGTATAAAAAAAAATATTTAAATCTATGAACCACTTAGAAAGTTAATATATGGAACATTAATATGATTACTAATTTTGAAATAACATGTTTTGACATCTTCATTAATTACAGATTGATAATTGTTTACAAATATATTTCTGTTATTTTTTGCCTCATTTAATTTAGCAAAATCAATCATTGAATCTGACAGAGAATATAATTAGTGTTTATGAGAATTAATTTGGTCTTCTTCTTTTCTAATTAGTTACATGCTATATGTTATCAATTTCAATGTTTTATTGCATGTAGAACGCAAAATAGCTAGAATAACTTTTACCAAATATGATCATCCATATCCAGCCATATTCTGAAAGAATAAACCATTCTTGTATAAAAAATATTGTATTAGGTGTTACAAATGCGACCTGTTTGAAGCTCTCTTTAAACTATTTTTTTAATACAAAGTGGATCCTTCACGCACAAGTTTTTTCGAGTTCGAAAGTAGCCACATTTTATTAACGAATTTTTTTATTAAGAATCTAATTACAGCACTGAATTCTACAATTGTGATAATTCCAATGTATTTATGAATAAAGAAATTATGAGAGAGACTCATTTTTCAAACTTTACAGTGCAACACCGGCCAATATGTACTAATTTACAATGCATTATTTTAAGGTCTATTGACCAAAATTTATGGAAAAAAAATTAATGTAATTTCAAATTTACATCAACAGTTATCAAACCCAGTATGCCTATCAACTATCAATGAAGTTAGTGAACAATTATGCAGTAACTGTTGTTTTTTTTTATAAATTTTGATCTATCTTAGTTAATAGATGTAAGAACCGGATTTAGGCACGGTAAAATTTCATTCAATCATAACTTCGTTATTAACAAACAAATTTCAATGAAATTTTGATTAAAACCATTTCAGGACCTTCAAAATTCAGTGTGCGGTCAGATTAAAAAAGTTGTTGCTATTTTCAACCTCAAAAAATAGTCACGGAGTGCCTTGAAAATTTACATGAAATTTGGGTGGAAGTAGACTTCTTGATCCAGTATGTAAAAAAAAAATAGTTTCATTTTAATGTAGGATGTAGATTTTACAGAGGTGCTTCCATTTCAAATAGGTCACACTGTAGATTCGACTGAATTAATTAAAAGTCCAAAAGTTTATTCAGAAATACGAATACTAAAGCTCATTATATCGAATGCTTTTATTAGAGTAAACTTATATAGTAAAATGCAGTGAAAATTGTCCCAGGTAAAGCCATGTTCGATAGATTTAATAATGCAAGGATAAAAAAATGATGTATTTTAAACAGAAAAAGTTTCATCGAACCATTAAATCCGATTAATAATGCTTTAGATTTAAATCATGTTAGTTGACATAACATGTTAAATATATCCTATTGTCAAAACGAGTTCTTTCGTAACTTGAAGATAGTTTTATTTTGATTTGTAGAAGCTAAATAAATTAAAAACCAAAATATAAATTGTGGATAAAAATCATATTTTTTGGAAAAAAACACAGGCAGGCAATTTTGAAAGAGATCTTTCTAGTTGTAATGTCCCATATGTTGTGGCAAACAGGAAAAATAAGTTAGCTCCCTCGGATTAAGCCTATATTCTCCAATAAAATAAGCACACTCAAGCAATTCTATTTTTCTGTATGTAACAATACTTAGTCGATTGGAGATAATGTTTTCTAACTCCTCACTCAGTTAATTAAGATTAATGTCAGGTAATTTTGCAGGCAATACCATATTTATAAAATTCTCTTCCTTTTCCTGTTATTGTAAAAATTATTCACTTCATCCTGTTGTAGATGAAAGCATTCTTTTAACTAACCTAAATCCAATAGGAATTAAGTAATTTTTTTCTTAACATGCCATGCATGTATTTATGCAATTTTCCAATTCCTTATATGGACTAGTATTGAATATTTGAAATTTCGATTCGTTCATCCGCGATACTCGTTTCCATATTCCAACATTCCAATTTTAATGGAAAGTTTTAATATTAAACTCGTTAATATCATCCACTACTTCACATTTATTTATACTATAATAATCATATTCAAATCTCCAATTAGCCAATGTCGTAGATATGAATCATAACTAGAATTTATATAAAAAAGAATAAAAAATGCAGTTCTGCCACTTCGTGTTCATTCGGAACGAAGAAGAAACCATAATTGCTGACTCGGTGGGTGTTTAAGAGTCTGACATTTTACAATGAATCGGAATGAACTAGCCCCAATGTCATCCCGACGACCTTTACTTCTTTTTTTTAACTCGTTTTGCTCTTTGTTTTACTGCATTGTTTTCATTCCCTTGCGGTGATGTGTTCGTGTCCGCTTTTTCGATACTACTTCAAGTTTTTACGTATTATTATTGCAACATTTATTTAGAACTAATAAGGGGATAACATGATGTGCGTGTTGTAGATTTTGATCAGTTTTACGGTACTGAAACCGGTATAAACCTATCTTCTAACATTTCGCTGAATGAATGTTAGCAGAATTGATACAGTAAAATTCCGATTCATCGAACTTTTTAGTCGGTGCGTCTCGTAAAAAAAATAATTTAGGAAAAGGATGATATTTATTGTATCTCAATAAAATCAAATTTGATCAAAGAATTTTTAATATCTCGGTAACTGTAATTACAATTACTTATAAGTTTAGCCGTGTTTTAAAATCAACTCGTTGGATTAGTAATTGGAAATTCTTATCTATAATTTTTTTTCTGGTACTACATGACTAGTATCTCAGGCATTTATACAATGCTAACGCATACACTATCATCCAACATTTTTTTCACTAATCGCATCTAATACCAATAATGTTGTATGGCTTTTGACTAAGTAATTGTTTTAAACCATAACAATGCTCTGGTTCAATAAAATCTTACCCAAGCTAATTTATCGATATAATTGAAGGGCATGATATGTTTAATACTTTTGGAGAATATCGTCATTTTACAGAACTGTAAATTGCGGCAGATTTCCAATTCATGGTGTCTACCTTCAATGATTGCTAAAAGAAGGTCAAGTAGCTGTAGTAAAGCACATATCTAAGTTCTACGTGTAGGAAGAAGCAGAAGAAGACTGAATTCTATAAATTGCATAGAACGAATCTCAACCGCCATATATTTATATTTGTTTGAAGGTATAAGATTTTGGAGCAGAATATTGTATTCTTATTAATATTATAATCACAATAAATATAGATAACAGCAGACAGTACTGCGGATTCAAGCACGTAATTACTTAATGATATAAATAATGTACTGCACGTGCGCAACTATTAGAGTAATGAAATTCATTACTCTAATAATGGGTGTGTTTCTTAATTACTCGAACCTTTAAACTACTACTTTACTCCACTTATAAAAAATGAATTTGTGTTGCTTGAACTGCTGTATCAAAAGTCGGAGCAATTAAATACACACCCAAATATATCAAACATTTACACGCTACTGTATTTACTGTTCAAAATTTAAAGCATTGCACAATTCTGGTCAGATCTTCGGTACGTTTTTTGAATAGCTTTGTTTTCTCTTTAGAATAAATGCATACATTTTCGATTTAATCGTGATGCAATGTGAAAAAAGCGTCGGTATATGGATTGACTTGGACACCATTAGGATTTTAAATCGCTTTTAATAACTTTCTAGTAGCACAACGTTGCATCGTTAGTGGAATTATATTCACTTTCTACCTTAAATCAGCTGTTAATCATTGCCAGTACTGCAGTACGACTACAGCAGTTTACATTGATGGCAGCGGATGTAGTGGTAGTAGTAGTGTTCCGCAGTTTCACGAAAAAAGGTGAAGTGATTATGCATGGTGTTTGTTTTTGTGCCTAGATGCGTTATCTCAGCCAAACATCGCGTGAAACACACTACTGTACTAGACAAAAGGATTACTACATTTTGCACGTTTTCTAAGGTATGCAATCGACACTAAAAATCCATCAATAATTTTCTAAGGAGTTCAATTAAAAATTCCGCTTCTTTCCAAATTATTTCACAATAAATTGAAGTGGTTTTAAATTTTCGCAATTTTACGTACTTCATTAAATCACCATTAAATAATTGGTTTTAGAAATTTTCCACAGAACTTGTTATATAATGAAGTGTTATAAAACATTATACATCACTGGTGATACATGAAATTGTAACATTAGCATTTTATTAAAACTTTTATATTGTATATGTACAGCGCATCCGAGAAGTCTGCAAACACCCAAATAATCGAATATTAATTGGAGCACGATCTGGATGAGTGTCATTAAACTTCTCTAAATGAACAGGTTCTATCTCCAAAACCAACTATTATAAGTATTTCGATACGTTCTTTTTCTGTTAAACTCATTGTTCATAATTTCCAAATAAACTTAATTGAATCACTTGTTCTAATTGCGCTACTACCGCTAATACAAAAAAGAAAATGTATCTTGGGTATTACATTTAGTCTACGAAGTTTTCACGTTTCAGTATATTTTCATATTTTCCTCAAAAAATATTTACTATTGCTATTAAAAGATAGCTTTTTTAAAACATTTAACAATTAATCTCAAAGAACACGTTGTTATTTGGATTATTTCCAGATTTATCGGACGCACTGTATATATTATGCACCCCTCAGATCATTAATTTAAATCAATTCCTGTGTATCACTGGTGATGCATACTTAATTTAAAATAAGCAACTTCGTTAATGGAAGTTAATGGAATGGATAAAAATAAATTTAAAACCACCCACCCACATTCAGCAACATTATAAAAAAAATTGTTTTGACATCAAACCCAACCCAATTCCTACATCTCGCAAAAATCTACATGAAAACAAGCCGCATTCCATTTTCATTAAAGATCCTTGTAATCTTTTAATCTTTAAATGTATGATAATGTATAAATCACGTTCAACAAAGTTGAAGACGAGGTAAGGTTTGAAATTATGGCGCAATAGATTAAACCCAGGCACCTTTGCGTGAATAGTGTTTGCGCAAAACAATTTTATGATCTTTTTTGACATTTTATGAGTTGATAATATTTTTTTTATAAGAACTTTATTGGGATATATTATAGAAACTTAGCCCTAATGAGTTCATTGCCGGCTCAATTCAATTGGGCATGCGTGTAGAGGTTTAAACCTTAATTGATGTTCTAATTTTACACAAACTTTACTTTTCATTATAGTCTGATTTAGTCGATAAAATTGCAAAGCTATTGAACCGTAAAGGTATTTTTATATCGCCGATTGTATTGATTACATTAGAATTTAAAATGTTCAGTTATCTATCATCTAGATGCTTCGATATCACTAATTGTTATAACTGCACTTACTTACTTACTTTCACTAGATTGTATTAGTACTTTTGTGCTTATCTTGCTTTAATTTCCATGTTAACCAGCAGAAAATTATATTTACTTGTACTTTTACTTCTAACGAGGTATGCGGCGCGGAAGGTAATAATCTTCGATGACCAAGTTGTTTTTTTTGTTTGGACACCCATATCGTCTTATTGAAATTGATACTTCTGCGGTAGATGAATATAAAAATGATACAAGGTTTGTTCTAAAAATATCCTGAACATACTAATTAATTTATTATTAATTTTGAAGGACAATTATTCCCGTATATAGCCAACATTTCTTCACAAATAATTTTTTGAGATTTTCCTCGTTTTGTTAAAGTTTTAAAACTGCTCGATACTCGAATTTGTTGGAAAAAATAATATAATGACAAATTACACGGGAATATAGAAACAATCCCTCGTACTTAATACTATCATAAACAAACTTAATCGATTAATTTTGATATATTTTGTATAGTAGAAGTAAGAAAATCACATCACCTAACCTGCGGCAATCGATTCTGCGTGGTTGATTTTATTTAGGAACCCGCTCCCGGTGGTTGTATATAGCACAAAAATAAAACCCAATTGTAATAGTTCTAAAGCTCCTTAGATCACATTTGCTGTCCTCGAATTATGTAAGTAATTTCAATTCGTATAGTAAATCACATGCCAACGTTGATTTTAAGCATTTTAACGCATACGTTGCGTGAACCTTGCACGAAGTAACTCGCCTTGACTCAGGCATACTCTTGTTTTAATGAAGTTCAAGAAATATTGAGACACACCCTTCAGCTAAAGAGAAATAGTTTTCAATCGGTGCAATTCCAACGAGATTCTTAGTCTAGCAATGACTAAAATCTCGCTAAGTACGTCTGTTTGGAAAAAAAAAAATCTAATAGATACGTTTAAGTTTTGTATTCCTTTAAGGAACGAAATTATTAACAGTATAAATTACAAAATTGATGCTGTGTGTCTCTAGGAAAACGCTATTACAGTTACAATTATGGATGTATTTGTACAGAAGCCAGTTCTCACGTGTTTAGAAAGTTTTCTTCTGTACATACCACGGCTACTATTATGTACAAGTTATTTGCAAAATTAACAGTGAACAGAGAACGTAAATAAACAACCAAGATCTAGGTAATTAATGGTAATTAATTATTCGTGCCTTATTCAGCTAATTATGACGATAACTATTCTCATATAATGTTTAATATTCTATTCTAATGATATGCTAAAAATTCTGGTATTTGCTGTCGTATATACGTACATACATGAAAAAGTTCTTTGCAAACAAGAAATAAGGGGGCCATTTGATTACTTAACCTTGGATTTGGCGTATTAAGGTTTCGGAAAAAAAAAATTAATATATGTGTCGACGTAAAGGTATATCAAGATCTAATCGTTCAAAGAACAAAAAAATACTTTGAAGTAATATGATCTTAGAAGGAACATATTCTTTTTGCCATGGGAACTTCATTTCAGATTAAGAAGATTAAGTACATGTTACATAAGCAGATTTCTTGATTAGATACGTGCGATTTTATCACATTTTATGAAGTGAATTAATGTACAGTGATGAAAAAAAATGCCGGAATTGATAATTGAAGGATTGGTCAGGAGTCCAAGAACTTTTCTATAGATTGTTAAGGAAGTGGATATTACAAGCACTTATTATCACTAGGATATAATTAAAACTGCGTGTATGCTGGCTAATTACGCTTACTTTCACTAAAAAAATTATTGTAAAGAATCTAACGCTTTCCTTGTTAGAATCGTTATAGTAAGTTTTAATTATTTCTAGTTGTCATAATTGTAATATTAATAACTAGGTGAATTGCGTAAAAGTGTTCTCTGTATATATTATATTATATGCAATTACATTTTTTTTTTGAGAATAGATTGATAAAGTATGCTTCGAGCAGCGAAAGTGAGCTTGAAGGGATATCCATGCAAGATAGTGACGACGAGAAGGAAGGAACAGGCAAAAATATGTGGCTAAAATAAAACTTGATGCAGTTTTAATTTTTTGGATTAAGAATTATTTTGCCTATTTTGTTTTACATTCCTCATGAGCGGACAGCTCTCGCAAACGCACAAAGAAATCGTGGAATCGTGAATGTCCGTCCCTGAGGGCTTTCACTGTATATGTTTAAATTAATGTCATAATTCTACGTTCTATGTTATGCTAATAAGTTTTCTTCGGTTCCATTTTAGATTTTAACATGGGAAAAGATTGCCTTATATTATATGCTAACAAAGTAAAACCGAATCAAGTATCTCCAATAATGGCAGGCCGTTGCAAATAACGGATAGAACTGCCCACATTAATGACAATGTCGTTAATGCCAATGATATCATGCTAGTTACATTACAGTTAAGTACTTCTGCTGCTAACCTTAAAAAAAAACCCACATGCCGAGTCATCAATATTAGGAAAATTTCCGATTTGTATTGATTGACGGTACAACAAAGATAATTTTTAAAAATCAAATTGGTATTTGCATTAAGCTTCATTTTCACTGGCAAAGACAATTCCAACAAAAGCAAAAGAAAACGCATTAGCATGCATGCTCGTATCGAGTTCCAGTCGTGAAAGTTGAATACAACTAATAAAATAACTCGGGAAATTGAACAGAATAACTCGAGTAGATTAGACCTTGCAATGAATTATGAAAGATGAAATACGATCAAGATCGTTCAGGATCGATAAGATCTAATAACTATAATACAGCCCTTGTATTTCTATTCGCAAAATGCTTAATTTCTGTCTAGAAACATAAATTTAATTGTGCAATTAAAAAATTCCTTCTCGAAGTTATATAATCGGTGTTTTCGTAAAAATACCCATTAGAATTTTCGCTAAAATGCAACAGCAACATAGATTTAATTTCAGAAGCAGCATTCCAAGTGCTCAGGTAATGGTTACCCGTAAGAGTGCATGCGTTGTTTAATGTTGTGAAGTTAGTAGTACACTAAGCGTAGATGTAATCAAGGCAATAACTGTACTAGCAGTGGCTGGTCTCTCAACGGTATAAGGTAACCTTTAAAGGACGAATAACTTCATCGCTGTTTAATACTGTACATGTTCATAGGTGCATATACCATACCATACATAATCGCGTATCCCATAGAAACAAAAATCAACGACACATAGCGAAATACTCTTCGCAAATTGTAAAGGAATTTTTGGTCTCCCGTACAAAACTGTGACTGCATTTCTTTTCTCCGTTTTTTATGAAAACTGGTATATTCCTAATATAGTTCTACATTCCAGGAGAAACTTTACAATTCCAACTTGAACAGAATGTTTAGAACGAACCAGATGAGACCAAGAAGCCAATACGAGCGAAAAAAAGAAACTTCTCTAGCTCGACTCACGTGCGTTGCTGTTTGCAAGTTAAAATCTGTTCCTATAATCGCACGTATCTTGTTCTTAAGTACCCATGGCATTTATTAAATATTTATTTAAAGATCAAGGTAGAAATATGTTCATTTTTTTTCGTAATTACCTTAAACAAGATTACTGTGTCTACATGGACATTCAAAAGTTTTCTACTGCTTTTAAGACATTCGAAAATTATGATAACCATCATTTAATGTTGTGTAACTTGGAATTATGCGTTTTCTTATTTATATATAAATAATTTAAGCCTGATGCTGATATATAATTACACTGGTAATCAAAAATGTGGCATGTTATGTAAAATTTGACCAGAAAGTAAAAAAAATAACCTTGGATTTTCTCTATCATTCGCACTTTGTTTACTACGGAATGGTGTACGTTATACGGAAATATATCAATATCGATATATTCTTAATGCTGCACTTACTTCAAAATATTGTTGCGGCGATAAGCAGTAATCGGCAAACAAACTAGGACGAGATTTGCCTGGGTATCGCTTTTTCATGGTTGCAACATCTTGGTGGAACCGCTCTTGTTTTAAAATATTAATATTATCTGGTAATCGAGATCTCATTAATCAAAGTTATTAAAAAATTTATGCGTTCTTCTTTAAAGCCAGATTCTTTCATGGTATTTATTTTTAGTTCAAGCAGATATATCCTAATAAAAATTTCTGCCTACAAAAGATTCAATATTATCACGGTCTAATTTATATGCCGAATTAGGAGTAGTCACTTTCTTTATGAAACTTTCTAACAATCTAGTCAGATCATCTAATAATTTTACTGTATCAACATTGTTGGTTTTAAAAGCTTTATTCATTCATTTAACAACACAAATGCGCGCAATTAATTTCATCATTATACATTTCGAACAGCATAATGGGTTTTCACTCCAAACAACTGAGTGAATTCTAACAACGGTAATCCCAACGAATTTGAGAGGCAGAAGTGATTTTTAAATGACTTTTTCCTTCGTTAATCAAATTATATAAGTTCCTATATCATTCTTGCATTTGTGAAGAATGAAAAAAACAATTAAATGTTTCCCTGATTAAGAATTCTAAACTTGTAGGTAAATGTTCTTTGGCATGAGTGGTAAACACGTTTAATTAATATTAGATTTGATACATCTAATTTCCATTTAGCGTGTACTCATCGATTAAAATACCAGGTGTACAAGCATGAAATGCGGATTTTTTTTCTAAAAAAAACATGTAACTATGGCAAAATTTGCATTTTTTAAGAACCAAATACAAGCATGGAATTACGCAAATTTCCCTGTCTCCTATTTTTATAAGATTTTTTTCGTAGCTGCTTTCCCCTCTAATAACGAAAAACAAATTCAAAGGATTCCCCAAAATTTAATTTCTTAACATGTATATATGTATACTTGCAAAATATAAATGGTTGTTATTAAATATTCTTGGGTGAATTTTACTTTTAAATTTGTTTTAATTGTTTACATTTTTCTATATAATAATTTAAAAGTGACAAAATATGCGCAACACCATGTATATTTAATGTCTAAAATTATATGCATATTAAAGATAATGTTAACTTGGAATTGCATATTTTATAGCTGGTGATTCTCCTTTTAAACGAGCTGAAGTAGGTTGTAACACTTTTAATGCGTTATATCTATCTTAAATATTTAGTAATAAAACAATAAAACCCTATTACAGTTTAAGCACCTCGTGAACAATAGGATAAAGTATATAATCTTAGGCACTTGATAAAGAGTCAAATACGGCTAGGGTGTTATCGTTGTTATGTTATATTAAAAAATGTCTTTATTTGATGTGTTGGGAAAGAAAACAATGTTCTGGGTGTGAATAACAAAGAAACGACTGCTTAAAAACAAATTCTTCGGTAACTCGAGTCGCTGCTGTTTAAATAAACTACCTTGGAATATTAGACTAAACATTTTAGTGAACAACTTATTGTTCTTGCTTTAAAAGTAAATATTACTTAAATGACCTATGGTCAAAAGTTAGCATTGCCAAAAGGAAAAAAAACATCCATATACCCACCTAAAGGAATTCGCTAATAACTGTTTCTCTTTCAGAACCGACCATTCTCTTTTGACTTTTACATAAGTATGTACAGGTAATTTGATATAGCATGACCAATGTAAATTCAATAGTTTGTTCATTATATACCTGTTTATATACACATATATGTACATCTGTATGTAATTACATTCACAGATAAACACCAAAAAATATCAGAGTCAAACCCAGTTATTAATTAACAAGAAAAATTATAACTGTAGACGTATTTCATTTTGTCTAGCATACCTGGAAGCGTAAAATAGCTTTTAGTTCTTTCGAACTTGAATCACAGATGCTAAAATGTTTAACTATAAACTGTTTAATCAAATTAATATGTTGCACATGCGCTTTTTAGCGACGTGCGAAAAATACTAATAGCTGCTGAATATATCGCCCTGGAACCAAGCAAAAACGTTTCCTGAATGAGAATGAAATTCGGGCAAACAATTTTAGCCAGGAAAATAACGTGCACTGTATTTTGGGAGAGATGATAGTGATGCTAATCCCACATAGGAGACGAGCTTCCGCACACTCCGTACGCTCACTGGAAGGAAACCGGCTGGTTATCGGCGGGCCATGTTTCCTATTTTGAGGGCCTAAAGGCAAGAAGCTCCAGGGATTAGGATGTTTGCCCCCGCTACGCTCGCTACTATATTTTTTAGGGCAGCAAGATTGTGTTGCTTGTGAAGTTTTTGCCTCGTGGTGACAATAAATTCTAGGACGTATTGTAAAACTTTAAGAAAACTGCGCTATGCAATACAAAAAAAAGGGGTCGCATGCTATGTAAGGGGATCGTATCATTTCACTAAAATATTCACACAACTGTAGTTGACATTACCATATCTAGTTTTTGTTTCTTCTTCTTACAAAATTCTCACTGGCGCCAATTTTTTGTTTACTTTAAGGCATCTAAAAGAAACACCCAGATTACGAATACTTATTTAAGCAAAACGTATAAACAAAAAAAAAACAACAGTTAACACCTACTGATCGATTTGCAATATCTTCCCATTATTCTACGCGAAAAATTCGTGACAAATATTAAAAGAATTCCCAATTTATTCTTCGATGATTCATAAATAACGTTGACAAATAATGAGATTAACATTTTAGTACAGGAAAATGTTAATTTGGAGTTGTAGTCGCACGACAAAAAAGCTTCGACATAACATGATATTTACAGCTACTTAGATCCGTTGTATTTGTTCACATACGTCCATAGATGCAAGCAGAGCTGGCTTCAGAATAATCTCTCTCCAAGAGCATATCGTAAAATTAAAATGAATTTCTTTTTGTTTGTCAAAGGGCATACTCTGTTGGAGCAAATAGGAAAACCAATGAGAATTTTTAAAATATAGGACATGATTTATTCTCTACAGCTCGGTACAGCTTTAGTCATAGAAAGGTATTACATATACGATAATGATTATTAATATTATGGTATCAATTACTTAATTAATTGGTTAAAATTTTTAGTTGTAGATATTCTCATCAACACTTGTTAAAATATTGATACCCAAAGGATTGCGATTGGATTATACCTAAATACGGCCCTGTCTACATGCACATACACCGATGCTATTGGAGATATATATTACCTAAATAATATTACAGGTTAGCGTGGTATGAATTAAAAATAAATATAGCCTTTTTCTATCATGAAATATGTTTTTCTTCTGATTAATACCCTTCTGGCTAGTATTTGCTCTGTTCTCTAATATTATAGTGTTCATAAAAATATACAGTTATACTGCCTTATTCAATTATTGCTACTAGCTTAGTAGAACTGTATTTATACACATACAGTTAATGAAAATAAAAACGAATAATAATATATAAGTAAATAAAATTGATAAGATTTGAGAAACGGCAGGCAAAATATATTTTTGCTATAAACAGGTAAAGAACATAATGCTTCTGACTTAACTTTATCACATAACACCTGTATTTTTCACAATATTAGAAGCTTTCCTAGAAATCGACAGCAAATGATAACAAAAGCTTGTATGGAAGCATTTTTATAACAAAAATGTAACATATATTAGTAATACACAAAGATTATATTAATTATTTTATTTTATTACTTCCATATTTACAACTATAACTGAAACGGTTATATTTCCTTTCATTTTTAAATATCAATTGAATTCATCAAGATTAGATTGTTTTATCATTGTTTTTCTAGACTTCATTGATAGCTGCGTTCTTCAAGATGTCCTTTAGGATTAGAAGATTAATTTTCCTACACAATCCATAAATATATATATTAAATCAAACCTTCGATAATGATCAATTTGAAGGTATCAATTTGATTTAAGACAGAATACACTTTAATCTAGATACGATTTGTTAAGGAGTTTCCTCAAATTTTTAATTAAACATGTAAATTTACATAAATTACTTTACAGTGAAGAATGTAAATTAGCATTATGTTAAATGTAAAATTACACAAAAAAAAACATTTTTTTTGCTATTAACAAAAATTATTGAATACTTTTTAATGAAGATAGCCCATGTCAATTTCGCCGGAATTAAATTGAAGACGTTAATTTTGATTGTGCTTGTAACCATTCCATTACTGCACCGTATAGTATCTGCATGCAAGCCTTTAGGTATATAAATATATAACGCGTTACTCGGCCGGAATGTTAACCATCTCTCTATAATAGAGATGTGTACCTTATTCTCAAGCTGAAAACACCGTGATTCATCTTTGTAGCACGTAAATACCTTTGGGTACATTTCTTGTACATACGTCCATATACAGTTACGAAATCTTTTCAGTTAGCAAGTTTGTAAGGTGATAAAATTTATTTTGCTGCTTTATTCCAACCTCGTTTTTTAGGTGCCGTTTTATTGTTGAAAAATACAAGTAATGTTCAAATATTTTTTTTGTCATAGGAAAACCGATTACTTATAATTTCGTAATTTCCGTATACACTATCGTCCTTTGAAGTTTGGTCAAGTAATAAAAATAATGATAGGAGAAGGATTGTGGGGTAGTATAGCGAGCAACAAAATAAAAGGATTGGCACACTCCGCACTACACCATTTTAATTAATTAATCCGGAACGGCTGTTTCGAGGATTCGGTCATTCGGTCGATAATGAGGATCCACGCGTCACACACACTATGGTACGGCGTGTGCTGACTTTTTTGTGTTGTTCGCTAAGTAATAGAGGTATAAGTAATTAAAAAATAAAAGGCGGCTGATATCAAAAAATAAATTTATTACTCTAAAGGACAACAACTATTAAAATCTAACGTAATACGTTCTCACTCAAACTACTTGAACGACTCCCGTCATCCTTTCGATTAGTTTTCTTAGTGTATCTGCTGAGATATTGTTCCACTCTTGTTGGAGAACATTCCAGAGTTGATCCTTAGAAGCAGGACCAAAAATTCGCCTCTTTTATCGAGATCATTCCACAGTAACTCAATAGGATTGAGATTGGGACATGTTATAAATTGTAAAATATTCGCTTCTTTTTGCTTGTGCATATTCGAGCTGCATGCTTGGCGTCGTTATTGTGCATAAAAATGAAATTCTCGCCGCATTTCTTCTTAGTTTAGTTAGCTGGTTCCCAAATCTTTTTTTATTTTTCGAATTAAAGCCTCTATAGATGGACTAATTCTTTCCCCATGAACTGTAAAATCCCATATCTTTATTGCTTAAATCCATTTAAGAACTAATCGGTTTTTTAAATATTAACCTCATCAACGTTAAAGTGGAGTTTATTACGAAGTAATTTTGTTTTTAAAGGTCAACTGCGTTACATATTTTACAATTCGCTTTTTGACTCATTAGCAAGAGTGGATGCTAAAAGATTACAAACGAAGTCCGTTCATATCCTTTATGACTTTTTACTGCGTATGTGAATACTTTCTATAAAACGCAATATCCATGGTCATTTGATGAAGAAAAAATAAGCCGACATATGATTCATACCACCTGTTGTATAAAAAAAAATGACACCTTTCTTAAACCTGAAGGTCGAGCTGCTCAAAATAATATCAGGCAACTACTTTAAAAGTAAATTTACGTACGTAAGTATAACAAGATATGTCTACTTAATACTGGTTACTATTTCCTATTATGTCACTAGTACGTTTCAAAAAGCATGCTTATTATTTTTAAACAGATCATAATTAACCAAAAAGAAACTTTTTTTCATATTTTCATAAATGAGTGTATATAATCTCAAAAAATTATCCTAATTTACCAGAGTTATGCAAAAATTATGTAATTAAAACCACCGAATTGGACCGAAAAGTTGCACGAAAGTATGACAGTCGTTGACCAGAAAGAAATTATACCTCACAAAAGCTATACACCATGAAATTTGTTTTGCGGATAAAATGAAGGTATTGCAAGTTATTTTAGAGCTAGATTGCTTTTATTAGGAATGCAACTAGACCGGTTAACAATATTTTACTTGCTCTACGGATAGATTTTAAACATTTTAATTGTTAAAGTTAATTGAAAGTATTTGTGTTTAATTTTCTTCCCATAACGTCCCTACAGTCATGCAATATGTAATTTAATGTGAATCCTTTGAGGACGATATGCCTGAATCTCGAACTTTATCCTTTGTGTCGACGCACACCAGCGCAGTCGCATTTGAGACAAACCTTCAGCAGCTTTTATTCCGAACCTAGCACGCAGTGTATTGCATTTTAATAGCATTGTTTATAACACAAATCTTCTTATCTCATCAGAATTTCAACACATTAAGGTCTACTCTAACTATCCGACATTTTGTTTGATATCTACCTTATCTCACCTTAAAAATTAAACATTCGCATCTTTTTACAACCTCCTAAATTCCAAAACAAATCAACCAAACATGTTTGCGGCTAGAGCATGTGATTTCGCAGTCGACGGTCTTTTTTAAAAATTAATATTGCAACAATTTGCAACGTAAGTGAATGACTCTTATGTAATTTATTTATGCAAAGTATGGAAAATATATTGTAAAACTGCGGATAAGGTAATGTTAGATTATAATTGCTTGTCTTATATTTCCTGTTAATAATTTTTTATTTTTATAAAAAGGTCGGAACGAAAATGTAGTTTTGTTAATCGAGATATGTATAGAATATAAAGGATATACGCAATGTTATTAGAATATTTGCATAATACAACTTTCATATTGCAATTATCTATGTAAACAATGAAATAGCTGGCTGAAGGAATTTGTTGCAACATCCCGTGGAATAAAAAAGGAAAATATATTTAATTACAAACTTTCTTTGTATTGGTTTCGTTGTATTGTATTGGTGATTCTTATTTGTCTAATTCAACACTGGAACAACAAGAATAAAATTTAAAACATTTACTACAGAAAATAAAAATACAAACAACTAAGTTACATTAATTGAGGAAAACTAATTGAAGCATAATATGTGCGTTCCAAAAGCATTTACAATTGACTTACATTAACATTTCTGAATCTGCTGCCAATACTTACCAAAAAGTTTGAAATTGGTGATTTTCCGAAGGAACTTCCTCTTGCTTACTATTTTTTGACAAATTTTGGTTTGCCACCATATTGTGTTGATGTTGTTTTCTTCTGAATTCAGTATTCAAACATTCGATAATTATTTTTATCTGCAAAGGTATTTATTACAAAACATTTTTATCTATACATTTACTTTTTCCGCTATTAACATTACGTATTCACCGTATTATCAAATCATGTGCGCACATTAACTACAGAATGAGATTTCCTAAACGTTAGAATCCCAACCACGTGAAAGTTACTCGGAATTCTTGAAATTGTTCTGTTTTATTTTCAAGCAAGGTTGCATAACAATTAAATGGTAATTATTCTAATGGGTGCCATAAATAAAAGGACCACGTACAATACTAAATATTGAGTCAGACCATAACAATTCGCTGCAGCTATTCGGTTTTCAATTGTTATTTACATCGTGTAACCGTGGCGCATAACATAGGGTAAACTACATAACAAAAGTGCTTTTATAAATCGAGTTTGTCATCCGATGGGCGAGGTTGTACAGTTATAATCGTTTTGCGAAATTGTAGATGTGCATTTATTTATGAACAACAGTATATATACATGCAACAATGTGCGTATCATAAGATTTTTTCAGTAACTATAGAACGGAAGGTTCGAATTGTTACGAAAAGCGAATGTACTTTTGTTATTTAGCCAGAGGGATCTATTCCTTTGATCCAAAGTAGCTCCTAATTGGTGTTATGTACGACACCTACTTTCTTTTTTATTTCATAAACTTAATTAACACTTCACGGTTCAATATTTAAGAGACAACAATTATTACGTAAGTTGTTTAATGTTGAACTGATTTCTATAGCTTACGTATCTCTATTTATTGATAACCAATAAGAAGAACGTATATACCGGATCAGAAATTAGATTCTGGAAGAAATTCAAAATTCGGTTCAATATTTAAAGTTTTAGTCTTAGATCAGGTTCTGTATTTATCTCTGTGTATGTTGAAAATCCTTTCTCACAAAATTCCTTTTTCTGACAAAACTGAACGTAGATTTCTTACACTGACAGTCAGCCGACAGTTAATTAAAGAATGATCTTTAAAAATAGCACTTTTGTTTCTTGGCATTTCTTAATGCATATTTAATACATCATGGTAAGTCTCGATGAATCATTTACATGTGCAGCTATCCAGAGCACTCGGTTGCGCGCCTTCTTTAGTTCAACAGTCCAAGAACTGCTCAGAATTTGGTTGGGCGACTGTACCCGCTCTTTGTCGCTGCCGCACGTGTGAATCTCTTAGCATTGCGTGGAGGATACATTCGGACCAACGCTGATAATGCCGGGTAGGCAGAAACATGTCCGTTGGTTAGCGTTTTCCTTCCTCACATTGCTTTTACCCTAAGTAAATACCCTGAGTAGCTGTATTAGCAGCATTATTTTGGTTATTGTTTCGAGGCATTGCGCTTTTGTTCTTCCAGTAAAGATAATGAAGTATTTGAACTTACATATACGGTAGTGCGAATATGTTTTAGACCAGTAGTACATAAAGGAAATAAACGCAGAAATAAGTGAATTTAAACGTTGGTTAGCATTTTTATATTCAATGAAATTACAAACATTTAACCACAGAACTGGTTATAAATAAAAGATACAATTAATATTTTGTATGGGCTCCCTTAGCTCTGCGTACAGCAGCAATTCTTTTCGGAATTGATTCATATAATTTTGTCTGAAATTCATCCGGGATACTTGCCCATTCTTCTTGCAATACTTTTTTGGCTGCCTTCGTTCTTCTTCCGATCAAGATACTCCCACACGTGTTCTATTATGTTTAAATCGGGACTCTGTGGTGGCTATATCATAACTTCCAGGGTTCCTTCTTCAGGGACGAATGTTTGGTTCGTTATCGTGTTGAAACATAAAATTACGTCCGATTAATCGCCGTCCAGAAGGTACAGCATGCTCTCTTTTACTGCCAAAAACTTCGAATTCTGTACAATACTCGGCACCGCATTTCTGGAGTTCAGTCTTCGTGTTCTCTTACATATCGCAAACGCTTTTTGTTTACTACGTCGACGAAATAGCGGTTTACGAAGCAGTTACTGACACACCCGTAGCAGTTTCGAGATCAATCGCTAGTTCTTTTGAAGATTTTCGACGATTTCTCAATGACTGTATTTTCAAATATCTTTTGTGATTCGTTCACTCTTTGGTTTGTCTTCAACGGAACATGTTTCGTTAAATTTTTTGATCAGCTATTTTCGAAAATTTTGTTTTTTCAGCTATTTCTCGCTGTGTCTGTCCTTCATTATTTAACATTATTATTCTGTGACGTTCACCAATAGGTATTTTTCCCATTATAAAGGTGTAAATACGAATGCTGAATGAAATCCTCTAAATAGCACCAAAAAATAAGACTGGGAAGAAAGAATCTTCAACAGTTTTATACTTATTTCAAGGTAAAAATTACACATACCCACAACTATTTGTCACTGAATCCAGTGCTAAATTAAATACGTAAGAAAAAATCGTGAAATATTTCCTGCCTACAACGGTTCAATAAATAAGGTTTCTTTATTTAGGGAGGATTACGCTATCGTATCTAAATTTAAACTTAATTGCTGTTACGACAGATATTTGATGCTCATTTTATTATAAATTTTCTAGAAATTTGAACACTTGATAAGCGGATTAATATTAGTTCCCTGTGAGATAAAACATAAAGCTAACAGTGGCGAAATTGCCATTTTTTGTAGATAATATGCTTACTTTTTAGTTAATACTTTAACTTAGATACCATATCCATTTTATAGGAAAATTTATTAATCTATTTCATTCGTTTATACCTTTATTTATCACCACACACTGTATAACATGCAAGATATAACTGTTGCTATCCATCTCTATAGAATAAAAGCCTTGCTTCACAATAAATAACTGCTTTGAGTAAAACAGTGTCTTGAATAGGTCGTGTGAAGTTGAATAACAATAAACGATTATGTACATACATGTTGGAATTGTGTCAGTTATTTAATACTTCGGTATTGCAAATTGCTCTCGTCCTAAATACAGCAATGAATAAGTAATTATTTATAAGCAAGCAGTTAAAATTATAATTCTTCTTATATATTTTAATAATGTATTTTTATTTCTCTTTGCAGATTTAAAACTAGCATGAAAAATTGTTAATTGTTGACTATTATACATCACGGAAAAGAGAAACGATACCATGGATTCCATACACAAAGATACAGACGCAGAAAAAAATAAGGTAAACCTTCATCTCGATTACGTTAATAATTATTACTAATCAAATACTTTAAGAATTACAATACAGAATACCTGCCAACAAAATGTCGTGTCACAAAACCGCCACCTCCGAAACCCGCAACAAACCCACTGCAATTCGTTAAAGTAGCACCTTGTCCTCTCTTTCAAAAAGCTCAGGAACAAATAAAGAAAGTTGAAGAAATCAAGGTAATGAGGAAAGAGGTTCACGAGGAAGCTGAAGATTGGCAACAAGTAAGTTATCTAGATGTACGTTAAGATCTTTTTTACCTATTTCAGAAGCACTTCTTTCCAAACCGGCAAATTATCCTCCTTTGAATTGAAGAATCTGATTCGGTTTGGAATTTGGTGGTTCTTTTTATTATTAAGGCTTCAAAACAAATTTTCTAAAAATCAAAGTAAATTCTTTTTAAAAAAGTCAAAATAAAATTACTGTTTCCTTTTTATATCTGCATTTAGAACCTGGATAACTGGAAAAGCAGCCGGAGAAAACGACAGGAGCATATAATAGAGCGAGTTGTTGAAGTAAAAAAATTAGAGCAAGAGGAAAGTCAAAAAAGTCGTAGAAAGAACAAAACTTTTAGCGAAATGATGGAAGAAAGGTTGTTTATTTCGTTGTAATCGTTTTAAAGTTTCCATTTTAATTCCTTCTTTTTTTTTAATATAGAAGTAAAGGTAGACACAAATTCAATATACCAATCTATAATGATGACGATACCAACGATTTAAGTGATTACGGCATAGGAAGCAGCAGTTCCAAAACGAATAGCATCAAAGATGTAGATACGGATGATAATAGTAGCGTTTTAGTAAGTTATCTTGCCTAAAATATTTAATAAACTGAATTTTAACGTTGATGTCTTCTTCAGGATGAAAAAGATATGAAGGATTTTGACTTCAACAAAGACAATTCAAGCGCATCAAACCAAAGTCAAAGTGAAGATGAAACAACAATAAACAAAAAAGATTCTCGACCTTTAGATTTCACTAAAGATTACAACAACGAGAATCAAGTCAAGCCAAATATTTATACTTCAAACATGTATACAAATCTCATCAAGTCTTCCTATATGCCAATGAAATCGCCCATAAGAACCAGTTACGATTCTATCTTAAATTCTACTTCAGGAACTGATATAAATCTTCTAGAGAAACCTCAGTACACCTATGAGGGGGCTATTCAGGACTATCGAACGAGGATTCGATCAAAAATCAACATTGATGAGTCGATATTCAATAAACCTTATGAGTGTAAAAATAAAGACAGCGACGTGCAAAATATCGTGCCCAAAGGGAATATATTCAAACGAAAGGAAATCTTTGAGGTTGAGAATCGAAATGACACCAATCTAGAAGCCACCAGGCGATTATCAGAAGATTTTGCAAACACGCAGAGTATTAAGGAACGTTTACAGAGTCTGGAGAAGTGTACGGATCAAGCTTTGAAAAGTGCTGATAAGAAGATTAACCAAATTGGTTCTGTAAAAACGCGCTTGCAGAATTTCAATAAACAGAATGAAGCTGACACCAAAAATAATAACAACAATAATAGTACTAAATCTACAATAAACGACATACCCAATAACAATAAAATTTCACACTATCTTCTAGACAAGAGCAATAGCACCTCTAAATTTGAAACCAAAAGAAGTCCAGTTGAGGAATGGAAGAATAAAGAAATTTTTGATAGACCTTCAAGCCCAGAAACTGAAATGTACATGAATAAATTGAATATGTTTAATAGGGATCTTGACAATCTAATGTATGGGAAATCTATTCACAGCATCGATAGCGATTTAGATGATTTTGTGAGGAGTTCAAACTACCCCCCTTCTACATCTTCAACGGAAGTCATGGCGTTATCTTCGGATCGTGATGATAGCGGTATCCACACAGCAGACGTCTCTTGTTCGGTTAGTCAGGCTGATGAACCTTTTGAAGACGCAGATTTAGCGTCAACCATACCGATTTGCATAGAGAAATTGACTATTGTCAAAGAAAATGAAAATCAAGAAAATGAGGAAATAATAGAAGACACAAACAAAGAAATTGAATCCAAAGACTCCTTAGATAATGTAAATAGTATAGAATGCCAAAGTAATGATAATAAACCTGTAGCAACAACAGATTTATGCAACAATAACTTCAGTTTATCAGAAATGTTTAATGTCAACTATCTGAAGGAAGCAACTGAAGATTTCTTAGACTATGAACGAAAAGATTGCGCATATAACATGGAAGAACTTCCTATTTCAAAAAGGAACGATGAAATAATTGAAGAAGCTCCAATTGAAGACGATAGCGTTGAGGATGTAGATTCTCCAGAAGATGAAGCGTTGAAACCTTTGAATTTTATACCAAACACATCAGACGAAGACCTATTGCTAATTGATGCACCTGTACCAATCACCGATAAAATCGAAAGAAAACCAATCATCTACGAAAACGTGAAGATTTCCCCATATGAAAATATAGAAATCAGAAATCCTGACGTGAATTTCCCAATAGATTTCATTGCCGGGGATATATTTGGAAACCCGATAACGCCAGGAAAACTAGAACCACCAAAAGTAAAACCACCCCCACCTCCGCCACAAGAAGTTTACGATGGTGAAGGGAATTTCAAACGCATGAACTCGACGAAAAGGATTAAGAAGGAGATTCAGATCAAACGGTCGAGCTTCTTGGGTTTGAGTGAACCCACCGACGATCAGTTCGATCCGGAGATTCCCATCGATAAACCTCCTGATATTAATAGTTTCTTGCAAAAGGAATCCAGAATGGAGAAGTCTATGTATAAGAAATTGCAGGGCAGTCGAGAAGGTGGTTTCAGCGAAGTTGAAAGTCAAGATTCTGGTTTGGACATTGAACGAGGAAGATTATCAAGTGATACTTGGTGTAGCAGCCTTATCGACTCGAGTACTCCGATCCATGAGAGACAGGACAGTGAGGTGAATTCGTATTCAATTCTCGAAGTTCAATTTTATGTATTCATGCATTAATTTTTATAGCAAACCAATAGTTTTACTTCGGAAGAGGACGAAATTACCAAAAAAGAACGGGAAATTATTGAATTGGTGGAAAAGGAAGAAAAATCGAGAGACAGCGATTATTCAAGCCAGACTACGCTAAGTCCAGTTAATAACAAGCATGATGACATTAATTCTTACGATAACAATTTGGGGAGTGATAAATTTGATAGATCCTACTACTCAACCGTGAGTATATTCAATTTTTGTACCTTTCAATCTGTTACCTAGTTATAGAGAATATTCTTAATTCTATTCTAGAGATCTGGATATGGGAACAATTTGGATACACCAGATTCTGAGGTATTAACTGTATAATATCCGCTTATTTAGGAATTTATTCACGAGTAGCTTACAGGTTCTAAGGGTTGAGCACGAGCTTCTCCAGTTAGAACGCGAAGAAATGGAACGTCAACGTGACAATCTTTTATTTGGAAACTGCTCTAAAATACGACAAAATCGCCATTCCCTGGAAAATATTTGCGATGTGGACGGCTATCCGGAATACAGCGAGAATGTAGGTTACAGAAAATCGATGCCTGAACTCCAACGGATCCCTATCGAATATAGGAAGTCACTTCCAGATGTACCGAGCTATAAAGCAGCACCTGAAATAGATTTTCAGTATAGAAAATCTATGCCAGACATACAGCACGCTTACAATAGATCTATAACAGATTATCGGAACAATATAAACCCTCCCGACGCCCGTTCTAGGTTAATAGATCATAGGAAATCCATGCCGGAACTTCAACAGGAAATGCAACGCACAGGGTTTAGATCACCACCCCCAATCATCAGGCAGCAACCGATTATCGCAGCGAAACCATTAAGGGTGATAACAAAAGAACAAGACAAAGACAGGTCTGGTATCGAATTCTGTAACTTAACTTTTAATATTTCTATATTGAAGTTTATTTTTACAGACTAAATTCTGAACCTGAATTGATACAGCCCACAAATAAGCATATTAGGCCTTTAACGAGGCATAGTTTGCATGTTTTAAGTGCCGTACCTAGACCTCGACACCTACCAAATGATAATTGGATACATCCAAAGCCAAATAACGAAGCGAAAAATTATAATCAACATTGGTTATATCAGGTGAATGTATCATATTTAATTTTTATTCCTCTTCTTATTATCCTCAATAAATCTAATATTATTTCCATTATCACTTTAGGAAGCGGAATTTAGACGAATATCCGAGCAAGAGAACGCTGCAGCACTTCAAAGCAGAAATTGGCAGCCTAGAGCAGACAAACATATCCCAGATTCAGTAATACAATCCCTCACGCAAAGAGTACAAAATCGAGTTGTAGTCAACGATAGAAATCCTCAAGTTTTACGAAAGTAAGCATCTTGAATCATTCATAATACTTTTATACCATTTACTACCTAAGTTTCGCAACTTCGTCATTTTTTTATTTCTCCTACAATGCTTGTTTTAATTTTTCTAGCATTAGACCTGAAAATAGTCCATCAAGTAAAGAATACACACAACATCCATATTTGGGCCATCATCCACAAACCCTTGGTCATGCACTCCCCTTGTCACATCCCCCTACAGTACAAATAGAAGATACTCAAGATAAAATGCTTAGCGTCAGTGGCAAGAAAAAATGTTCAAATTGCGGAAATGAATTAGGTATTTGAATCTATTCAATTCGAACACTCTACATGTGTACAGGCTGTTTGGAAATGTTGTGAGTTAATTTAGATAAATGATAGAAAGCATTATTTAGGTGCCGCCATTCTTTAGATTCATATCTCTAAAACGGTGCTGTAAATAATGTTCTCTATCCTTGAATTAATGAGTTACCTTTACTAGCACCCTGTATACATTTGTCGTTAGAAATTTTTTTTAATTACAGCATTTTTTAAAACTAATAAATTAGTTGTTAAAAATAAAGCATTTTAACTGGATTTTCTTTCGCAAATACGCCATCTTTAAGTATTTTTATAGCTAACAACTAAATTTAAATTCATTAACCCTTTCTTTCCCAAATTAATTTTAAAAATTCAAATTTTTACAAATTAAAAAGAAAATACCTGAATAATAGCAGAAAAAAATATAACATGGAAAACATGTAATATTTTGCAACAAACAGCCTCGTCAGAGAGGCCTATATATATATATGAATTATATAAACCAGAATATATACAAATTTTTGTCAACCAATAAAGCTTCCAGTGACTCCAAATGGCATCAACAAGTTAGAAAATTAGAAATTACTGTACTTAATACCATTATGTAATAATTAATAGGTATATAATATATCTCTTGCCAACTTATATAAACAATTTTTAGAGATTTCTTAACCAATAATCAGTAGTTACCTATAAAATCAACATGATTCCAAATGACATCACCGGAAAAGAAAGGGTTAACAGTTATTTTCAAAATTACAACCGTAAATAATATTCTACGTGGTCATTGTAGATAAGTCTTATAAACTCTTCGTAATACTTTTCAAATATTTTTCAAGATCCTTTTTCGATAGTGGTATATAATATATGTACATCAAAATGTATTTGACATTTTCAGTAGGGATATGTATTAAAGAATTTTGTTATGGAAGAAACGTAAAGAAACAAATAAAACTTAGATAAAGTAGCATTCTTCATCACTGTTTTTAACCAACAACACCTTCCGTAGTACTACTACTAGTGACCCCCTTCTTGTTTATCGCTTCAATCTTTTGTTTGATCAACTTCAATGGTGAAACAATCATTGAACTAAATTCGAAATCTTTATTTATTGAAAATTTAAATTACATAATCTTAATAATATTAACCAATTCTAACTGGAACTAATACGATTAACTAGAATAATATATTTCATGAACATTAAAAATCATATTAATTCAATTTAAATATTTTTAATTTATTAATTGATACTGAAATCTCACTCGGTTGCATTTTCCTCATTAGTACTTCCACCAGCAGCACCCTCCGCTGTACCACCAGTAGTATCCTCTTCATCGCTTGATGAATATTCAGAATCTAGTGAGCTCCTCCGCATTGGAGAGCTAAATGTAATGGGTATACATAGGTCTATTTCATCCGTATCACCAGAGCTTTCTAAATCTTCAGTAAGTGGGGATCCTCTTATAAATACCTCGGATTCCTCAGAAGTACCAGCTGTAGAAGGGTCGATGGTGATGGTTTCTTCCTGTACATCAGTTGCTTCTTTAGATTCTGCCTCGGTTACATTAGTGGATGTATCCTCATTTGAAGATCCTTTTTTGAGACCAGAAGGTCCAGCGATAACTCCAGAAGGTCCAGCAATAACTGCAGAAGGTCCAGCAATAACTCCAGAAGGTCCGGCAATAGCTCCAGAAGCACCAATTACACTTCCTGGACCTTCGGTGGGGGCAGCACTTTGGTGAACGATTGCTACAGATACCTGACCTGCAGCGGCTCCAGAAGTTTCTTCAAATTCATTTTGGGAGCTTGAGGAACCGTCTCCGCGTCGATTGCGAGTTCTCTGACGCGGCTTCTCAACCGGCTTACCAGTACCTATAAGGCGAATTCCCCAACGTCTTCTAACGAATCTCCTCCTCTGAGTTTGAATAGCATTACGCATTCTTGAAAAAAGAATATAAGCCCAACGTCCTAGCAAGAAGAAATTAAACAAACTGAAGCGATAACCTGAAAATACAAATATATTCGTCAGAGCCCATGCGCTACTATAAATTTATCGAAAGCACCTCTTCTTTCCCTTTCTCTGTTCTCATCGCCATCGCCTGAACCTCTTTTCATTTTAGAACTATTTCAATCGACAATTTTATAATAAATACGTGGAGTATGGAACGTAACTGCCTATCCGTTACTGTTTTGTAGGGATGAAATATGCTAACCGTTTTCAGATTCAATTGTTTTAATTTATTTTAAATCTATTGGTTTAAACTTTATGTGAAATAAATAAAAGAATCAGTAATTACCGGGAAATTCAAATTAATAATAATTTTATTAAAACATTAAAGATATAATCAGTTAGTTTTATATAAGGTTTTCTAAATGAAATGACAATTCAATATCAGATATTAAAAATTAAAGTATGAATTAAATTAATAGAACTAAGAGTGTAATAAAGTAATGCGATTATCCCAATTCGTATGGAATCCAAATAAACTACCCTTACCCTATTTTTTTGTTGTAATTTTGGTTAACTGTTCTAAAGAATACTATTTAGATTTACTAAGAATCTTTTTAAAACATAAAAATAGATAAGTTTTTACCTACCGTAGATAACATATAACCTTTTAAGAGTTGGTATTTACTGCTCATAGAGCCACTATATTCTTACACTTAACGGAGCCAAATTTGTTGCAGCAAATTCTATTTATTTATTTCAAAAAAGAAGCAATCGAACTAAATTTGAAACCTTTATTACTGACACTTGGTCATTACAGAATCTCTTAATTCTAACTACAACTAATACAATTAACTATAATAATATACTTAAACATATAAACATATCAAAACTATATCAACTTCATTTAAATATTTTTAATTTATTAATTGACATTGAAGTCTCACTCGGTAGTATTTTTCTAATCAGTGCTCTTGGTAGTAGCACCCATCTCTTCATCGTCTGATGAATATTCAGAACCTAGTGGGCTCCTCGATCTTGGAGAAATAGGTATTTGTTGGGTGAAGTAGGAAAATCCATGATGTGTACGTATAGCTGTGTCATCATCACTGTCATCGGAAATTCCTTCTGAATCATCAGGTAAAGGAATGGTATGTGGGGGTTGTGTTGGTTGTTCCTGTATATCAGTTGCCTCCATGGATTCTGCTTCAGTTAGATCGGTAGATGTATCTTCTTTTGATGATATTTTTTTGATGCCAGAAGGTCCAGCAATAGGTTCAGAAGGATCGATTATGTTCGGTTTACCTTCAGTGGGAACAATACCTTGGTGAACTGTCACTACAGTTGTCTCAGATGCAATAGTTCCAGAAGCTCCCTCAAATTCATCATGGGAACCCGAAGAACTGTCTCCCTGTTGATGTGGATTGCAAGTCCTTCGATTCGGTTTACCAGTACGCGTAAGGCGGATACCCCAACGCCTTCTAACGAGTCTCCTCCTATGAGCTTGTATAATGTTCCGCATTCTTACAAAAATTAAATATGCCCATTGCCCTAGTATGAGAAAATTGAACAGGCGGAAGCGATAACCTGAAAAGAAATATATTCGTCAGAGCCCATGCGCTACTGTAAATTTACCGAAAGCACCTCTTCTCTGCCTTCTTCTATTATCATTGACATCACCGGATTCTCTTTCCATTTTAGAAGTTCTCTTTTAATTGATGATTATCAAAATTTCAGTAATTTTACAGCAAACAGGCGAAATACAACTAACTACGTAAATGGCGTTGAGACGCGAGGGTCGGTAACGGTTTCGTTCAAATATTTCAAATTAAATTTGAACCAATCAGATGGACAAGTAATTTTTTGAAAATTCAAATTAATAATCTAAAAAAAAAGATTTTTAAAGATATCAATTTTAGCATAGTTATTTCAATTTTATTTAGATAAATTCTGTATAATAGCTAGGGACGAATACTGCATTTGGAAAGAACTGTTTAACATCTAATCCCCTTCCATACAAATTACTTCCTGATGATGCACTTGAATCAATTGTAATAGTAGTTAAAAGGCAAAGTTGCATTTATTATCGAAATAAATTATTTGCTGCATCTTGTGACAATTTAACTTCAAAAACAAAGAGGCCCTTGATATCGAGAGGTATCACATGTAATGCAGTGATTATTTTATCTTATAAAAGTCCTATCATCATAATTTTTATTGTAATTTTCGTAAAATTTTCTTAAAGATAATAAAACTAAACAACACATAAGTATCGGCACCCTCCGCACCACACAAGTTTAAT
>LR736920.1:841238-871339 GCA_902654985.2 Oryctes borbonicus
TTTATTATATTACTATATAATAAATTAAACTTGTGTGGTGGAGAGGGTGCCGATACTTATGTATCTTTACCATACCACGCCACAGTCCTTGCTATCATTATTTATAATAAAACTATTTTTGTCTGGTTTAGGTAATGTATAACTTCACTTAGAGAAATGATAGAATTCTTTAATTAAACATGAAACCTTTATTTACCAAAAAAATTATAGTAACAAAAACTCAATAATAACTAATTGTTAACAATAGGTAATACGATTAACTAGAATTATGTTTTACGAACACAAAAGTGATATTCATAGATTCTGCGAAATAGATTTATGAACAATGTTAGCTTCGGTTTCAGAAGGAGGTCCATCGAGGACAAATGCTGGATCTGGATAAAAGTATTCGATATCAGACTCTCTTTCATACAAATCACTTCCTGATGGTAGACTTGAACCGATTGTAACAGTAGTGGAAGGACAAGGCTGGATAGTTTGGCCTGTATACTTATGTTCATCACTGTCTTCATTTGTATTGTCTTCACATTCTGTTAATGAACCGGTCGATCCGTCTCCTATAAAAGAACTGCATAGATAACGCCCAATACGAGTTACCCAAGATTGATGTTCCTCGCCAATTTCTATAGAGACGTCTCCACCCCCTCGGGTGTCTCGGCGTGAGAAAGTGAATGTGGAAACAATTATATTGCGTAGCCGGTTGTAAAGGGTCTGCCCCGCATTAATAAGCAATGCAATGATACCGTCAGGGGGTTGATTGTATCCTGTAATACAAAAAAAGTAGTATAGTAATTTCAGAAATGTTGAAGAAGTTTCTTTACTTTGTATCTCATACTCGGCAGGAATCATTTTTCTGTAATTTTCTGACAGAATCTTGTTTAGAAATGATTGAAATTCAAATGTCAAAGATAGAACCTGAAACTATCAAATAAAAATTATGACACGGAGACAAAGTTTACTTGAAAAAAAATATTACGCGTGCGTATATTGTTTGTGGTTTAAAATTTTTCCGTTACAAGTTACAGTGTAAAAAAAATCATTTTCATTTGCCTCTTCCTTAATTCCAGCATTTTATTCGAATACATTTGAGCAATAATTTCTTATTTGTTATTAATGCCTAATATGTATTTTAGGTCGAGGGGCAGCGATGATCATTGAAAGTTTATGCTTATTCTATCACATGGAATGCTTCAAATGCTGTGTATGCCACATGAGGCTTGGTGATGGTCTCATGGGAACAGACGTTAGAGTCCGTAATCAGAAGCTACACTGTCATAACTGTTATTCAAGTGAAGATGGCATCAAGTTCAGTTGTGTTTGAGTGTAGATACATAAAGTTGTACAGATATATATGTGATATATAATATATATAGCTCTATATATATATTATATATATGTGTATATTCCCTTGTATTATAGAGTATATATTATTATTAATAGGAATTATTATATTTATACAATTGAAGACTACAAATTATATTTGATTTTCTATTTTCGATGCAATGTTTTGAAATATATAAAAGAAAAATGTTGTAACGTGTTATTTAATTCATTACGAGATGAATTCAAAGGTGATTATCACCTTCTATGATATTATTACTTGTTTACAGTTATCGTTTCCTTTAGTTGTATTTCTCTAGAAAACAAATTTAACAATGATAACCTATTCTTCTTTATGTATTAATTTATATAGTTACATCTCTAAAATGAGAAATTTCTATTTAACAGTAATGAAGATTCCTCTTTTGTCACATTGTCTATATATGGAAAGTTACATATTTAGTTTATGTAAAAAATATTGCGTTAATATGTAATAAAACAATTAAGAATACAAACAGTGTTTAAATTTATTTTGTTCTTGCTGCGAATTATCGATTACTCAGTTATAGTGGTAAATTTTGTTGATAAATCTTATATACGGAGTGAGACAATAGACATTTTTATTATCTGTAATAAAATAAGTTCTGGTCAATCCTATATATTTTCGTTGTTAAAAATATTTTCTATTTTTTACTTATTGTTCTGACCCGCAATAATCAGATATACAAGTCTATTTTAATTTGCTTTATTCTGCAAATATTTTCTTATTTTTGGTATTATTTCAACGTATAGTAGTCTAGGTCAAATAAAAATGTCTCCTTTTCAGGAAGATGCTTGAACACGCAGCTATAAAGCAACGCCCGCTGGATAGAAAACTTTTATGCGACTATGGATACTGGATGCAAGGAGGATGTAAGCACATTTGGATTAAAATAAAACCAAAATCATTTTATTAGCAAATTATTTATTAAACAAAATATTTTCCAAATGAAACAGCGCAAATATACAGTCTTCGTTACAATAATTAAATATATATAACTGCACAAGTTGGTGTTACATGGTATGGTATCACGGCCTTTCCTAAAGATCACATGCAGTGAATATTTTCCAAAATATACGCAAGTAACCATTTTGTACAAAGTTACAAATTAAGTGTCTTTTACATATACTAATTTAGAAAACGTTTAACTATAATTTTTTTTTGTACTTTATTATTTATGAATATAAATATTAGATATATCACATGGGGCTTGAACGTCATGCAAAATTATTACTTAAATGCTGTGAAGTGTAGTTATTTTAAGCGCGAAACGACTAGCTTGCAGTAGTGTTGTGTAGAGTTTGTCCAAAAGAAACTACTTACGTAGTTCTTTTCGGTCTACCATGCTGTTGTTGAATTAGTTTATTGCACAAAAAATTATCGCACTTTATGGTGTTTATCACTGCTGGTACATGGGAAAAATGTGATCACCCGCGAATCACAACATCCTAAATAATTATAACTTAAATAATTCAAATATGTAACTTAAAGCATAAAAACATAAATAAGATTATAACAATTGAACTAAATGTAAAATACTTATTTTACAACGTGACATTACAATGCTTTCTTCAGTGTTTCCCCTAATAGAAGCCATTGTTGGATTTGCTTGTGGAGCATATCCTTACGTATACCATTAGGTTCTGTATTAATTAATGGAATCAATATATCAAGTGCTGCTGTAATTTTCTCTAACGCTATTGTTTTCTTATCATCTAACACATACATTTCAGCTACGCGTCCAATGTCTAAACCATTTTTAATATTGGGTGTAGCTTTGCAAAGATTATACAAAGATTGATATTGATTTTCGGCAGTTATGATCGAAGGTTTGTTTGAATGTTGCGTCGATTGCTCAATTAAACAAGTGAGCTGGGCTTGCCAACGTTTGTACTCGGTTATCTTTTCTAACACCACCCTCTTTTGCTCAGGATTTGTTTCCGTACAAGAGAAACCTTCCAAGTAACAAATTGCTTCTTCGCATTTTATTAATGCGCCTGGAAATTTTTTAATTTTCTCCAGTGAAGTGCCTTCGTTCACTAAGGTTTTAACTCGTTCATAGTTTTCAGGACAAGGTAAGTAGTTTAATTGTAGAAATTCATGCTTAAAAAATTCATCAAACCCAATTCTTTCACCTGGGTTATATTTTAAGAGACTAAAGAGCAAGTTTTCGCAGATTGAACTTAAACTAATGCTAGCTGGAACCTGAAATAGAATTAATAAATTCCTATTTCTAATAAAACTCAAAATTGACGCTTCCTACCTCAATTGGTTTCTGCTGAACCATTGTATCAACAATGGCTTTTAGTGTTGTACTACCAAACGGGGTCCGTCCAACCAAGCATTCATACATTATTATACCAACGGACCATAAATCAATCCTTGAATCATATTTCTGGTTTAAAATTTTCTCTGGGGCCATGTACCTGAACGATCCAGCAAATCTACTTTGCTCGATGTTTTCATCGCATAGAATACGCGATAGTCCAAAATCACCGACCTTCAATACAAGCTCTGGAGTCCGAGTCAGGAGGATATTCTGAGGTTTTAAGTCCATATGGCAAATATTCTTCGTACGTAAGTATCTTAGAGCTGATGCCAACTGTTGCATTAGAATTTGCACAAAGGATTCAGCGAATTTATATTTCTTTTTTAGGAACATCGCTAAATCACCTTCAGTGCAAAATTCCATTATAATATAAATATTCCTAAAAATCATTCATATGTAATGTGTTATTACAATAAATTATGGTCATCATACTTAGAATCAAACTGGAAATCATATAATTTAACTATATTTATATGATTTAAATTCTTCATTAAAGCAATTTCCTTGACCGCAGCATCATTACCTACCTTCCTACCGTTTCTTCGACTTATACACTTAATAGCGACAGGCGTTTTCTCTCCGCTCTAAAATAAATATATATCTACATGATTTTGCTTAAATTAAATTATAACAATACCTTTAAAACTCCTTTGTACACAGAAGAGAAACTACCTCCACCAATTTTACATCCCCATTCATATCCGTCAAGATGAGGAGGGTCCATTATAATCATTATTTTGAAATTAAAAATATATTTGGCATAAAATAAATTCTATAAAAGAACTAAACCACAGAATTATGTCTTTTTTAAAAACTAATGTTATTTTAATACCTACATAATACTGAATATTCATACACCCGTTCTACTAATGGGATTATTTAGTGTTAACCCATTATTTAATGTTTGATAAAATGATATTTTTTTTTATTCTTCTTTTCGTCTTAGATTCGTGTAATCAATCTATTTATTTTGTAATTGTGCTCTTTATTTTGCAAATATATAAGGAAAATGCGTAAATGTACAAGGTAACATATGGTTTTGACATTTTACATGTTGACATGGCAACCTCTTCAGTTGTTCTTATTTCAAAATTGGCGCCAATATAAAAACGAATTCTCAATTTCATTTGAAATATTTATTAAACTGTAAGAGATGGAATAATTTTATTACGAAAAACTAATAATATAGAATAATAAATTTCCTTATTTCATATGATCAATTAATTGTATTTATTGTTAATCATTTTAATTGATTCTTAGAAGCGCCCTCTTTTGGTGATACAAATAATGAATGTTCCAAACAATTATTAATGTCAATTGATATATAATAATAGTATAATGTAGTAATTTTATGGTATTTTTTTAATTATTACAATGATTAAGACTGCTTACATGAAGACATTATTTAATGTATCAGTATTTCTAAGTTTCCTACTCGTCTTTTTGTGTACTTTTTCCCTATTGGACAACTTTAAATTAAAGTACCATAACAAATATGAGAACATAACAGATATTGCATTTGATAGAAGATACGAGCCAAAAATTATACAATTAGACGACGACTACAATGTTTGGCTAATATTCACGAAAGTTATCGACAAATCGCCTTTGATGTATAATTTTAAGAATCTCATAACGAATCTTTTGGATGTTACTTCAGTTCCTTTACATTTCCATATATTTGTTGATAATTCCTCAGAATCTCTTGCTAAGAAGATATTGGTAGATGCAAATGTTACAAGTGTTAGCTATAAGTATAGCTTCTACGATGTCGCAGCATCAGCTAAGTTAATAGAAGATATTGTGGGTATCATGACACCACATTTTAGCTCTCGTCCAGGTAAAGAATATTTAATTTAAAGTTGTGCGAGCGGTTTTCATTCTCGTTTCTTTCAGGAACGTATTACAGTGACTCTTTGTTTTATTTATCATTAGGGCTATATAGAATTGCTCCTAAGATGCAAAAACGAGCTCTAATGTTAGACTGTGATTTATATTTTAAAGATGATATCATGCATTTATTCGATGAAATTAAACAGTAAGTAAGATACTTGCGATGAATCCTTTTACCCTTTGTTTTTTAAATTTTTGTAGATTTGGGGATAAAGCCTTGTTCGGATTAGCTCCGGAATTAACCCCAGTTTATCGACATGTCTTATATAGTTATAAACTACAACATAATACATCATTGGGAGATTATTACCACGACTACAACGTTACAACAGGGGCCCATCCTCGCGGCTTCCAAGGATATAATTCCGGAGTGATTCTATTTAATCTAAGTGCAATTAGAGTATCCAATGAATACAATCAGATATTATCAAGAGATTTTGTAGATAACTTAGCTAATAAATACAATTTCAAAGGTCATTTAGGCGATCAAGATTTTTATACACTACTTGGTTACGAAAAGCCAAAATTGTTCCATACCCTGAACTGTGGTCTCAACCGACAACTTTGTACATGGTGGAGAGACCATGGGTATAATGAAATCTTTTATAACTATTTTAAATGTAAACATAAAATTGTAGTATTGCATGGAAATTGCAATACAAGAATTCCAAAATAGTAATAAGTTTTTTATAATGTTGCAATATATATATATATACTTTGTGTACTATTCGTATAAGAATTAGAATATAATTTTAATAAATTGGACTGATTTTGAAGTTAAAGCCTTTTTATAATAGCCCTTCTATCTAAATTAATTCCTAATAAAACTATATATTAAATAATTGTTGCAGGGTGATGTTCTCTACTCCTGACGTATTATCCCAGAATAACGTTAACTCCTAAAGTTAATACTTCATCGGAGCATACACTTACTGGTAAGTGCAATTTATATTCGTTAAAATTGGAAGGAGATGAATCAAGTGTCTAATTAAAAAATGCAAAACTTTATTAACAATTCTACAGTTATGTATGTACAGACCTGTAATGAATTACATCGTTGATTTCATTAAAGTAAATAGAATATCACAAAAATATACCTTATAAACTATTTCTTCACCTTGGGAGCATGTTCTAATCCTTTAATATACTTTTTGGGGATCTTGTATTTATTAACAAGGAGATTATGCACGAATAGGATTTGATTGCCTTGGATTAATAGTTGATCAGACTTCTTTCCTGGTGGTTTGGTGATACTGGTACTAGCTGCCACGCCGTGTTGACATTCTTTTGCAAATTCCGACATTCTTATTCCAAATAATTCAAGGTTATCTACAAGTGTTACTTTCTTGTTTCCAGATCTTGTTTGCGTTGACATTACAATTGGTTGTATTTTGCCTTTGGAGACAGTCTCTTCATGTCCAGATGTCACTTTGAAGCATGATTTCATTGCGGAGCATACTTTCTCTATTAGTTCCTCCCAGGAAACTGAATTCTCGTTTTTACAAAGTGCTCCAAATGGAGTATTGCTTACATTCACAAGCCTAAATCGAATTGCTACTTAACATTGTTTTTTTTTTTACTTTTTGTGTCTTACCTTTGATTCTCTTTATTTTGGTAATCATGGGATTTAACATATGTGGTAACAAATTTTCGTATTTCCATCACTGTTAGAGTATCACTTTTCCTACAACATTATAATATAACGGAATATAGAAAGTATTGTAAGTGATACATACTTCAAACCAAACTCCTGGAATATCGGCAACACTGCATTTGTTATTACATAACTCTCTACGATGCTAGGTCCTATTATGTTGTCTATATTTTCTTCTGACGGCTTCTTTGGTCTATTTTCAACATCAACATAGAAATTTAATAGGGTTGGGTGTTGATAATTAATAGCTTCGAGAGTTTCAACTCCTTTTTTCTTTTCTTTTATTACTATTAAACCTTCCTAAAATAGAAATCGGTAAAAAAATTGTCAAGCATATAAATTAATGAATTACCTTCTCCATGTGTTTTAAAAATTGGCCTACTTTCTTAAACGAAGTCTTTTTAATATCCAAATTTTTGTCCGGTGGACATAAAGGCATTAATGTTAACTTATAAAATGATGATGTTAACATGGGCAATTCTAAGTTTTTAGAATATTTTATTGCTGTTAGAAAACAGTCTGTTAGGATTTTCTCCATTTCAGCTACCTCATCAACATCCTTATCGACATTACTAATAGGTTCTTCACCTGTTTCTTCGACAATTTTTTTTTCCGTTGGTGTTTCGGGCACTTCTTCTATAAGACTAATATCACTTGTTTCTTTATTTCTACTTAATGGTGGAAAATCATTTGTACTTTCTACAGAATAAGTCAACCATTTGGGCAATCCTAAATTGGGTACAGGAAGCACTGGCATATCTTCTAAGCTACATAACATGTCACCGTGAACATGGTAGACAATAACACATTTTCCTTTCGGATCTATTAATTCTAAATCATGCGAAGATATTGCTGTAATGCCTACAGCTATTGGAGCAATGTTATTGTTAGAATTAATACTGGCTACTTGATTCTCTTGAAATACATCACATCTACTTGGATCTCTAATGACACCAGGTGCCATTAAATCGGCGCCGTTCATTATTTTCGAGATGACGAACGGATTTGTCGTAAAACTTGGAATCAAATCAATGTATTTCCACAAAAGGTATATGGACGGATATAGAATGCCATCTATGTCGAAGACTATTGCTCTTTTTTGAACTAAGTATACAAATACTGTATTATTCTTGGAAGTTACGATTTTCATACAGAACGCAAGTTCCTTCTTTGGGAAGATGTTGTCAATGTCTTCTTCGGTAAGCTTTGGAAAAGCTTTTAAAACAGTTTCTCTTAATACTTTTCTAAAACAGCAATTTTACATAAATATTCCATTAATTCAGTTCACCTTTAATGCATACCTTTCAGTAGTTTTCAGTTGAGTATTTGATTTTATTTTAAAGGGCTTCTTGAACATATTGAAAACGTTAACTTAGGAGAAAATCAAAATAATAACGCCCCTGCAGAAAAAGGACATTTAGATATAATTATATGTAGAATATTTATGAAATGAACTTACTTTGAATGCTAAGAACAACTCATAAAACGCTGTGTTGTATACGCACCACGCATTTTTGACAAGTTGAGGTTAGAATATAATTAATTCTCTTAAATATGTTATTATCCATATTTTGCATTTATTTTATAAAACAAAAAGATTAAATTATTATTTTATCGCTTTAAATTTGTTTATTAAAATAAAATACTTTTTAGAAGGTATTCTTTGGGAAAAAGAAATTAAAACGATTAGTTGCGCCATCTGTACATTTATTGCTTAATTTCTTGAATTTCATGCTAGTTCACGACTATTACTGTAAGATGGCACCATCGTTTCGATTTAACCTATTTTGCCGCCAATTTCAAAAGGTTCTTCGAATTTGGACATCAAATTGCTTTGGAATAATAGTGCCACATTACGTAAAGGAGTTTAAAGGCTAAAATTTATAGCACAGATTTTGACTAAATCAATTAGTATGGGGTGGTCATCTTTTCAAAGATGTGGTTTTGTAAAGCCGAGATATGACCATCTTCAGGCTTGTAGTGTGAAATTCAATCCTTAAAGCTTCCAAAAAGTAAAGGATAGAAAAACATGTTATATGTCAATTTATTTAAATATTCGTTATTGCGATGTTTTTCTATAAATTAGAAATACGTACTATAAAAATTATATTTTATATATGCACTTATATATTATATACTGTATTTGTTACAAAATTACAATTATCTTTGGATTAGAATGTATGAACAGGAATGTTGCAGCTTTTAGACAACAAGTGATAATCTCTCTTTCTTTTTTCGAATTGATCTTCTACCAATATGGAGTAATACTTTTCCGGCTTTAATTTGTTTAAAAACTGCAATTGCTTCTTGGTGAGAGACACCATGCAATGGTTTCCCATTAACTGCCAATATTTCATCGCCTTAAACAGAAATAAAAAACAAATTAGCTTATATTAAATTCGGAAGATATGTCGCAATACCTTCTTTTAAATTACCAGTTTCAGCTGCCTGTCCACTTGGGATTATGGTTTTTACGTATATACCCATACTTCCCTTTGGAGAATCCCTTCCTCCAACAATAGTAAAACCTAAAGCTTTTAGGCCAGGACCTTTTTCGAAAACAACTTGCTTAATTGTAAAGGTACTTCCACCACCACGCGGTAAGGTACAAAATTTAATTTCTTCTAGCTCCCTAAAATTTTCCTCCTCTAGATCTTCAAGCCCATTCTGAAAGTAAAATTTTAATTAGTTCGATAACGTTAATGCATTTACTGCATATTAATACTTGTGAATCATCTTTTCTTCCGTATTCTGAATAGTTGCTACGTACTTTTAAATTAATGTTGGTTGAATTTCTATTTTTACTACAGGAGCTATAAACTTTGCCATCTGGGGTTTTAATATCTTCGTTATTGCTATCATTAGCGCCGTTTTTCGCAGGGGAATGGGACCTAGCTCTTTCATGATGCTTTTTGCTGAGTTTCACCTTTGGTATTTGATTCTTGATTTGCACTGCATATTTTCTTTGGTATTGATTTCCTATGTAACTTTTTGGATCATCTCTGTAATGAAATTGGATAGAATCCGGACCAGAATCTACTTGCGTCGATTGTATCTTTGGGTTTGGCTTTGAATTTGCGCCATATCTTATTAAACCATCGACTACTGACCATCGACGTTGTTTCGTGTTCTGGTGGTGGGTTGAACACCATCTATTGTCATCATCGTAATCGGGTTCTGGTTCATAAGGTAACTTATCGAGTAAGCTAGTATCTTCATAACTATGGTAACCGATATCATTGGTATTTATTTCGGATGTAGTGCTGCCGTTCTTATATTTTGTTCGTAGTCTCCCTCTAGTGTTCGGTATTACATTCCCATCGCCAATAATTGGTAAAGAAATCGAACCAGAACAGCAGTCTGGGTCGGTAGCGGACGGAACATAGAATGTAGGCTGTTCGTGAGTGGAGGTGTCGAAGACTTCTTGCACAGATAAAGCACGCCTCTTCCTAAGAGCGACGTGCATTCTATTAAATTGGGAACGAATAACATCTTGCACACTGGTTTTCTTCTTTGAACTTGGAATTCTGAGTGAGCTACTTATTTGGGGTATATTGACTAGAATTTGCGAATTGTCTCTCAGAAGTGTGTCTTCGCACGGTTCTGTTGTAGTCTGGATTGTTGGCGATGTCAACGTAGCACAGCATCGCCTGATTTTTCGCCATCTTTGGGAAATACTACCATTCCAGCCTCTTAAATCTGCAAATATAAAATGGTTTTATGGTAAGATATTGGGACAAAAATTATTTTAACCGATCCAGATGATTTTTCGCATGTCTTATTGTTAGGATGTATAGGTGGCGAAAATAGATACTTTTTTCTCGAGAGCAGGGATAGAATAGACATGAGACAATGAGAGATTTTATCACATCGTTCGGTTGAAAAATGGGGATCCACGCGTCCTCGAAACTAGTTAATTAAACTTGTGTGGTGCATACTTTAGTATCCATTAACCAACCAAGTGCACATATTTCATAGTAATCTCAGAATATAATTTAGAATCATTAATTTTGTAGCAATTCTTTAGTGTCGTTATGAAGTTCAAATTCCTTGTTTTTTCTTATACAACAAAATTTTTGCAATTTTTATTTCGGGCTTTCCGTGCTTCCTCTGATAGTGATCTCACAGCTCTTCCTATTGTCCTTTCCATGAATTAACATTTTACGTACAATTACAGGCATGTAGTACCAAATGTACTTAGCTACATATTTTTTCAAATTCATTACTACTACCGCTGTAAGTATAAAACTTCAAAAGAATTATTCAAGTACAAACACCAGCTTCCGTTTTCTTTAAAATGAAAATCTGATAAAAAAAAACGTGTAAGTAGCCGTTTCCTACGGTTATTGTTGTACATTCTAAGCAAGGCACCTTTCGGAAGGTCAAATATTACGTAGTGTTTTGAACATTAGAAATGACAGTGGATGAATACAATTTACGCAATAATATTTTCCGTTGCTTCAGTTGCTTGTTGCTGTATGAAGTTATACCAGTTATGGATCACGACCAACCATTTTTTTGCTAATAATGTTAGAAAATTGAATGTATTTTAATACTTCGATAAGACCAGTTTTGGTTCATGAGCAGGAAAAGATAGATTTTTTACTAAATATTCTTTATATATAATAATTATTGCGTACATTTTAGTTAACCGAGACTGCTTCGCTTATTTCTAAAAAATTACCGAAAATTTAGATAATAAATTAAATTTTCGGCAGAACTTTAGTATCGAAGCACAGCATTTGTCTAAAGATATTTGCAGGTATCATTTCGCTTAGCTTGTTATAAATTAGAATTTCGTAAAGAAATTCTATTTTGTTCATTATTAATACATATTTGATGTAAATGCATAGCACAGATATACATATCTTCATATCTTAGGGTCTATTATAAACACTGAATGTGATATTTATTCTGTGTATTACTGACGACGAGATAGTAATATTTACACTAACGATAATCATGGGAAAGGTAACGCATAAACCATTTACTGTAAAGGAAAACGTTTGACAGTTTCTTATTTGCAAGAACGGGGTAATTTTAAATAATCAATATTTACACACGGAACAATAATCTATATTTACAAATTGGATATGTTCACATTTGGTTTCGTTGGTTTCAGAATATTCAATGGATCTTCAAGGTACACGGATAAAAATTTCTCGGAGTAAAGGGGGACGGTGTTACCCCGCCATCAATATCATTGTTATGCTTAAATTTTAATTTCAATTGTTTATGATCTATGTCTTTGATCGAGGACAGGAAGTCTTAAGGACGGTTTGCTCTTTTTTCTCCAAAAATACCTCGCGTCCTCTTTCTTTTGATCGTCTCTATATTGAGAAAAATGTTCAAGGATTGTTCTCGCTATTCTCCGCAACTCAATTTTTTTCTTTTTACATTAGAATAAAAATATTTTATACCGCGATGGAATCTGAAATGGAGTCTTTTTATTGTAGCTGAAACGTATAGTACCTAACTGAAGAAAAGGAGAAATTTTTTTACTAAACGGAGGGAATTTGTCACCGAGACTCAGAGATTTTTTAAAATTTTAATTGTTTGTGCATATTGTGTGAACATTTAGACGGTGTTAAAATATTCAAATTAGAATAGACGATGCGTAAAATTTATTGTTAAATTGTTTCTTCCCCGTTTTTCTATCATATACGTACATGTAAACGTGCATATATAAATAATACATTGTTGTTTATGTTGGAATTACCAGTTCTGCATATATTGTTTTCTTATTAGAGATTACCAGTATCAATTGACATTATGTGACTTACAAACATTAAGCTGGAGTATTTCCAATGCAATTAAAAAAAAACGATAAAAATCGGTCTTGTTTTGCTTTATGTATTGTCAATATGTTATCAATTATTGTCCAGTTATCCATATCTGTAGGTGAAATACGTATTTAACGATTATTATAAAAAATTAGCAAACATAGAGAAGACATTAGCCATTAATATTCACCTGATAAATTGTCATATGCGTCTATTTGTTAGAATTTCAAAATAAATTCTTCTTTGGTAGAATAAAATTCTTATATCGGTAATAAATAAAAATGTACCTACTGTACAGTATCTGACCTTAAGTAGGAGGAAGCTATCGCCTACTAGGAGTAGAAATGCAGTCACTCATCATTCTAAAAACAAGCTTGTTATGTCTACAGTCATTTTATAATTTTGGAAAAATTTCCTAACGGTATTACCATCATCATTGCCTCCTAAACTTTACTGTTTTCTGTCCTATTTTGTTTTAAAATTATTTTGTGTACAATACACTCCAAATTTTTTTGAAAGACCTAGTTTCAGCACTGCTTCTAATGGGTCTCTGAACAATGCGTGTCAAATTGTTCATCTCTTTTAGCATGGCTTTGCAAATGTAGCGTCTTAATATTTATTAATTATTATTAATTAATATTTATTTATATCTGTTACAGCAACGTTTCTCAAAAAGGGTGATTTTCGTTGCGCTAAGTTTCTGTATTTGGTTTTCAATTGCTTTAACTTCCATATTAGCTTTTTCAAGTCTTTTTTCAAGATTTTTCCATAAAGTTCTGGATACCATAGATACTATGAATAAATTCGTATCTGTTGTGCCAATATCAGACCATCGCAACCCCATTTATCTCCATTCGCTTTCAATGAATCTCTCACACAATTCCCTATACCAGTGCCGGCAAACCTACGCATGTTTTTTTGCTTTCATGTAGTCAGTAGTAATACTTAAGCAATATCATTAAAAACTACAAAAACAACTCAATGCGTGTTATTTTCACGCAGTGATAAAAAATGGCAGCTATTTTTTTTTATAGAAATCACGATAAGGATCATCTGCACAATTTATGATAATAAAATATTGTAATTATGTTTTATTAGTGATATCAAAATTTCAATTTCAGTAGTAATATTTCATATTTAAACTATAATAAAAGCTGTGAAGTATCATTTTTCATAAAGTTTAAACATAGCTATTGCTGCAAGAATGATAGCAAGGACTGTGGCGTAGAATGGTAAACAACACAAAAATATCGGCAACCTCCGCACCACACAAGTTTAATTAATTAATAACTATTGCCTATAAAGATATAACTTTTCAATGCTGATTTTTGCCCGGTCTTACACCAATATGCAGCCTCAAATAAAAAAGGATGATATGGATCGCAACTCAAATGTTATCAGATACAGGTTTAATATACAGAGGTGTTTTTTACACAAAAAAAAAATCATATCGTGGGAAGTTCAATAATATTCAAGTTTTGTAAATTAACTTTCTTTCACTTTTAAATTATAAGTTTTAGGATTTTTTATAGTAGACATAACGATTATGGAAAAATCAATGTATTGTTAATATTTCCATTTTGTAATGGAATTCATAAATATATAATATAAACATGTTGTTCACGTCTTCATTTAAGTTAATGATATTCAAGGTGGTTCCTTTTCAAATAACCACAGTACTGAAACTATACAACTGCCTCGCAAAGTTATTGTTTAATATATCCCGCTATAAACAGTCTGAACACATAAATTAACATTTCATTCAAATGCAATTCGTCATCAACAATGACTCTTAGGTTTTTACTTTACGCTTGCAGATGTAATTGTTATTCAAATTAGTACAAGCTCCCATAATGCAGGACGTTTTGTTGGTTTTAATTTCTTTAATTGTAAAAATGTAAAGAGAAAGTATCTGTCCTTAAATATTTGCGTCTAAGTAATTTAATATAATTTATTCGATCTGATGATGAGATAATATCATTAAATAAATGATACCCTATCTGTTCAAAATTGTACACAATGCGATAATATATAAATGATTTTCGAATTTAGCTCTGCGATGGTGTATTATTTATTTTTTTTTTCATTATTATATGAAAAGACAATCAATTATTATTTATCTCTTACGGAAAAAATCCCGTTTAAATAATTTTTTTTTGATCAATTCTATGATTTTGGATATATCTCCATGACTGATAATAATTACACTAATTACTTTTACACTATATACTTTCTTACCGTAATTAAGACATGTGTAAAGTCCGTAAGTTTATATAATTATCAGAAATTAGAACGCACATAATATTTCTCGTGCATTACTTATGTAAGAAGGAACTATGCGGCATAAAAATAATACAACAGTGGCTGAAAATGTAGGCGATTTACCACTTTAGCACGTATTTATGTAGGCACATGATTAAAAACAATGCATGGTGAATAGAAGATAGGAATTTATTACGTGAGTCATCTTCAAGTCGAAATATTCACGTTACTTCTTGCGCGTTAATAAAAACATGTTGCGAAACGGCGATGTTAAATTGGCCCACGCTTTTTTTTTTTCATTAAAAACGTAAATATTATTGCACTGCGCTTAAAGATGTTATTGCGTTTCATAATACACCTAGTTTTTATTCTTACCGATGTTAGAAAACGGTTCACAAAGTACCATCATCGAAGTAGCACTAAACACAAGTTTGTACTTACTGTCACTGAACCTAGCATGATATGGTCTGTGAACATAAACAATAAGCCAGGACCGCACTTTAGGGTCATCTGACTGATTTAAAAAATTCTAGTTACGCATGTCTTTCATTATGCAGAATGGTACTCGCATATTAGGTATCTTCACTATATTAGAATATTATGTACAGCGTGTTAAAATTCTATGGAATAATGTTTTATCATGTTGTATCATCTTTTTCGATTTATGCAACTGAAACTACACGGAACTACATACACTACCGTTCATATATTTGGGGACGACTAAGAAAAACTCCGAAAAATAAGCAAAATTGAAATATTGACAATTGATTGTGTTTTATATGAAAGAGTAAACATTTCTATATACATGAACATAATTTACAACAGTATTCTCTTCTATCCCATCAAATTTATAACGCATTTATATTCTACCGCAGCCTTAGGCAAAATTCCTCTTAATCCCTTTTATGGGGTTATACACGTAAACTTGAAAATATTGTCGAATATTTCCACAAAGGAATAATGTGAGATTCATAGAACACTTAGTACAACAAACAAAGCAGATATCGTCTTGTATTTAAAATAAAATCGATCTTGATGGTAGTTTAGTTTAAATTTAACTATCGTAATAAACGGGTGGTGCTGAAATGGCAAAACGAAAAGAAATTTCTATCGAAACGCGTTCTGCTATTATTACTTTACGTAATGAAGGATACTCAATGGCAGTTATTGCGAAAAAATTAAAAATATCGAAAAAATGGTGTATTTACAACATTAAAACGGGTGTCGGAAACGGGTTCTTTGGCTGATAAGAAACGTTCTGGGCGCAAAAAGAAGACAATAGCTGCTGAGGATCAGTTCATGGTTCTTGTTTCAAAAAGAAACAGATTCCTAACGGCTCCGGAAATAACGCAGCAAGTCAATGTTTCACGAAGAAAAGCTTTGTGTAGTCAAGAGAAGCAACACTTATTTTCGTGAATATCCTCTTCATTAAAGAACACCTCGTTTTACGTTTTAAGTAAATCATATAGAACATACATGTTGGAGATCGGTTCCTATTTATTTACGTTGCATCTAGTTAGTCAGAAAACTGTTCGTACAACTACCAACATTAATGAACAATAAATTTAAATATTCCATTATGAACTTTCATTTTAACAATGTTAAAAAATCCTTCACTCTTCCGGATTTCCTTTAATCCTTTTTATATTTTCTGGATGCATCTTATTTTCAACGTTGACTCATATCAATGGACATGTTTTCCTTTAGAATTCATCTTTGCAAATGAATGGAATTCTTATTTTTTGCAAGTACGTAGGCCTGCAAAGGGAATTTACCGAATTCCAAACATATTTATTTCCAACGGTGGGGAAGTAGGAAAATCTTTAATCCTTTTCAAAATCGTACTGCCAGTGCAAGACTAACTAAAATTATGGTGCTTTGAAATATAAGCAAACTAAATATTGTATATTATAGATATTATTTAAGATAGCACCACCAGTATATTTTTTAACTGGCGGTACTATCTAAAAATTGTAAAATTCTTCATTTGAAAAAAAAAAAAAAAAACTGGCATTCATGCAAGGATATCTTTTTTCTCTCGCATTCTCTCTGCACAGACTTCTTGTAGATTCCCTACTCGCCTCTACTCTATAAATTTTAAACGGATGCGATTTCTACTTCTTCGCGTACTGTCGTGTTTCTAAATTTATCAGGTCTGGCTTTTTCTTTAATATCGCTTAGGTATTTCGTTTCTGTTGCTTGAATTTCACTTTAAATTCGTCACAATTTGAATTTGATTTACATATTAATCACTTATTCAGGAAAATGTAAAAAATCCTTATTTAAATTTTCAAAATTAAGTTGATGAATAGCATTCGATCAAGGATAATAGTTCCAATGTTACAACAGTGGACTTTTCGCAACTTCTGTTATTTATTTTCTCAACTTGTGTGTGGGTGAATCTTTCATGTTAGTTGGGAAATGTACGTAGGATACTGATTATAATGATACCGAAAACGTAAAGAGGTGCACATTTAATATACGAGGGGAGCTCGATAATCACCCGGCTCCATTCGTTGTTCGCCCTTTAAAGTGTAAATGGCGAACAACTTTTGTGATTTAACAACAATGGAAAAAATCTAATATAGAGCAGCGATTAAATACTTGTTTTCGATAAAGAAAACAAACGATGAGATAAAAGTGAAGTTTATGGGGAGTTTGCACCTTCATTACTGAGCATAAAATATTGCACAGCTGAATTTAAGCGAGGAGGAACGTCCAGGTCGTCCAATCGAGGCTACCAAATCCGAAATGATTGAAAAAATTCACCATACGGTAATGAATGATCGGAGATTGCGTGAAGTTAGCGAGGTTTTAGCTGCTCATTTAAATGTAAGGAAGCTTTCCGGAAACTGACCATAAACACGCACGTGTGTCAACTTCAAAGGAATGTTTAGCGATCCGAATGATTTTCGATAACTATTAACGAAACATAGATTCATCACAGCATATTAGAGATTAAAGAATAATCCAAACAGTAGGTTTGTCGTGGGCAATTGGCACCAAAGAAGGCCAAAGTCATGGTTGTAGTATTTTGAGATATATGTGGTATGATCCACATTAATCTCAAGAACCCTGTAATTAAAGGGAACCTGCATAAAATCCCAAAATCACTATTTAAATGTAATTACTTTGATGCAAAATTGTGTGCAAATAATTACGATTTTCTATGAAGTAACCAGATATATGATATGAATGGAATTAAAGAAGTATCAATAAAGATCAACTTTAATTAAAAGTTTACTGAAGAATAAGAACGTATTGCTTCAAAATGTATTTATTTGCTTGAATAAGATTTTTATAAATGCAATGCTTGATAATAGGAGACAAGTTCATTTTAATCACTATATGAAAATAGAGAAAAACATTCATCAAGCAAGTACAAAGTTCTATTGAACAAATTGATATGCAATAAATAACAATACGTAAAGATCAACTAATTTTAGACAAGGATTCTGCAGATGTTAATCTAACAAGAGTATGTATATTATTTAAATTATCATACGCTCTGATAAGTAAATACATTCCAATTTGCGAAGTTTAAATCTATTTAATTGTTGTTACGCTTGCGAAAGGAAAGAAAAATTATTTTGGCATTTATAAAAATAAGTAATTCCTTAAGCCAAATACATTTTATGAAATTTCAAGGGAGAACAAATTTTCATATTTACGAGGCTGTGGCCGAACCACTATGCATATTCTAATGGTATAAACTGTTTAGATTCAGGGAACATATCTCATGCATTTATTTCATGCTTTATCAACCTTTGTTTACAAATTCAATTCAATCCCAAGCGCCTACGTGATATATGATGTCATTATTATAATGGTACACTACCGTCCTCCGAAATTTGGTCAAGGGAAATGCTTTAATTTAATAAGTTTTATTAGATCCAACGATCATATCCACCTGCAACTTAAATAACCAAAGTATTTGAACAAGAAGTCTAATTACGCATTTTATCCCAATTGCATTTGCCTTCTTATCGATGGGACCAAGCAGGTAAAGATTTTACCTGCTTGGCTCCTACCCAGTTCGACCATTTAGAATGTTTTAATGGTATTCTGGTTATTATTTGAGGATTATTATGAGTATAAGTGCTACTGGAAGTTAACAAATCAATAGGTGCTGACAATGCTATTCCGGCAGACAAATTGGTGAAAAATTAAATTTAGCGCTGTCGACAATAAAATATACCATTCGTAGATATCAACAAACAAGCGAACTACCCCACAATTAATAAGTAAAAGAAATCGGAGAAAAGTGAAAGTACTGCCGCGCCAGGGTAACTCATTGAAAAGATTGCAGTGGGCCCGAGGACATCGGAACTGAGAATCAATATTTAAAGCGTTCGGTTAAACAATGTTTCCCCGGTGCATTGCATCAACAATAAAATACGGTGACCGTTCAGTTATAGTTTAGGGGTGCTTTTCTTACTCTGGGACATCGAATCGGAGGAAAAGGACAACGGTCCAGAGCACATGCACACGGTATCTGAGCGAGCAAAACGAATGGAATATTTTATAAATTATTACATGGCCACCCGATCTGAACCCTACCGAGCTACTGTGGGATGAGCTCGATAGAAGATGATCCTACAACTCTGAACAAGAATCGAGCAACATCCTAGAAAATGAATCGAGAGAAAAGAATTTCCTTAATAATAATAATAAATAATAATAATAATCCTTTAAAGTAATAAATTTATTTTCTGGCATAAGTGGCCTTTTATTTTTTGATTTTTTTAACTTTTAGCCTTGTTTTAACATACATATATATATAGATCAAAGAAGTTTTATATACACTTACTTTGCCCCAGGGCACTTAATGGAATATGCGGTCAGAAAATAAAGTTGATTAAATTAACGTACTGTAAGTAACAAATTTTCTAGAATTAGAATGTACCTATAAATTGATTCTATTCATAGACATTGCGATCCCACCAAGTGTGCTTTATTCAGTGTCCATCTTATAATTAGTACTTCAAGTAAATACCATTCCTGTATTTGTACAGATGGATAATTTTGACTATGGCCATTTGGAGTTCAAAAAGATCAACATTTCCATATTACACCTATTATCGTAAGATTAAAAGTTTATCTATCTCTTCTGCCCTACATATTGAAAATTATCATTAAAATATATATTTTATTTATATTATTATTATATATATTATTTATAATTTATCAAGTTACTTTAAAAAGCTTGATTTTTGAATTTAAACCCATTATTTACAATAATACGAAAACCATAGAAAAAACGATAGAAAATCCGATAAAACACGAAGAAAACCGCAGCTGTCAAATTTCGACGAAAACAAGCTATAATTCCAGAAAATTGATTCGACCTTGCATCTGATTCCAAACGATAACTTACGGAGATGAACGAATGGAAAGCACGCGCCAACATGGTGCCAATCGCCGCCATATTAAGCAATGACCTTGGGCGAACGTACCCGAAAGAATTCTGCGAACACGCGCGATTGAATTCCAAGAAATTGTAGACGCGCGTATTCATTTTTTTAATGAATTGAATTAAATTGGAATGAATGAAATTAAAGGGGCATTTTTGCTTATATATGTTTATCAGATTTACATTTGAATAAAAGTAAAAAAAAATACTTAAATTTACACCAATTTTTTTCTTTTTGTTGATAGAATTAAATTAAAAAGAATTTGAATTTGAATTTCATTAAGGTAGGTAGCTTACAAAGAAAAAAGAGTCCTAACGATTAGTAATGATATGATTTCCTGTGACGTATTATTGGTTACCGTGGGTACACAAGATATATATGTGTTTACGCAAAATTAGTCACGTCGAGTAGAATTCTTCTTGTAATATTACAAATAACATTGCATCAAAACCACTTGTATCTTTATGGCGAAATATTTCATATATTTCTTACGTAATTGTGTAATTTATTCTTTAATCAGACTTTCCAAAGTTTGAACACGTATAATGTATGAAAATATTAAATTCCATTACTCACTTTTATGTGTATCAATTATAAATTAAAAATATCAGCTATTCGAGATAATTTGGCAATTTGGTTAATTTTTTTTAAATAAATATAATAAAATTTAATGAGTTTCAACTGCCCCCCTCCTCCATCCCAAGCGCAACATATAAAAAAATTATTAAGGTATTTACTTATTTTTCTGACTTGCTCGGGGCACATCTAGGATCGTCAAAAAATAAAAAATAAATAAATAGATAATCACCATGGACAACTACTTCAACATACTACGAACTTAAAAAATCAGTTAACGAAAAAGATTTTTTTCAACAATTTCAAATTTCCTTCAGTAAAAAAAATTATGCAGAGGTCAATCCAGCTACAGCCTTTAAGTATGTCGTACGTAAGGCAATTTTAATACTGTTATAAAAATTTATTGAATAATTTGGCTTTATTTATTTTGTAATAATCTTTTAGATCTAAGATAATTCAAATAAAATGAAACCATTAGGAGATAAATCAGGAGAACTAAATCTCTCAAATAACAGGAAAACATGAAACACAAAATCAATCGCAGTATATTAAATGAACAGTAAAATTTCTGAAAACCTTGGAATTGGGAGTTGTACGCATCACAACTGATGAAGAAATTTTCGCAATCACCGGATATGAATGCTACCGAACTATTATGTAATAATACTACAAAAAGATCGCAAGGTTCCAAGAAACAATATTAGTAAGTAAGTAGATTGGCGTTGGATATTTTAATTAAAATAACAAAGTCAAATATGTAATTATAAATTTTTCTACTTATTATTTGTTTAGTTTATGTATCCTTTATTTCACCAAGAATATCTTTGAATTTGGATAATTTACATCTTTGCTGCCTAAATTAACATGTAATGTTTTTTTTTCCTGGGATTAATCCCAAGAATAAATTTGACATATGAATTCTAGATCTAGATAGCTGATCTAATATACACAGTGGTTGGCCAGTTAACGAACATAGCCAATTCCAAGACTCTGTTCATTAAGGTCCAAAAACCTGAAATCAGTTAATTTCACTGCAAAAATAATATACAAAAGATTAAATGGAAAACTGAATCATATTAATCAATCTGGCAGAGGGATTAAGATTTTCCAGACGCTCCATCTTTTATCATAAACAGGTCTTAACACAAAATTCCACATAATACTACCGGTTTCGTACGATACGTTTATCCTCAGGCAAGCTAAAACCAATTACTAAGCCTGCAGAAACGAGTTGCTTTCACAAAATTAGCAGAGACTAGACAGACTCGTGTTTATTCGTCTCATGAGAATGGGTTCGTGTTGCCTACTGGTTTCCCCGAGAGTCGACAAAAGACGAGTCTGTCTAGTCTCTGCTAATTTCTTGAAGCGGCAGGCTTACTAATTACACGTTTTGTATTATTGTATTTTTTTTTAATATACAGGGTGTGGCATTTAAACCGTCAATTAGTCGAATACTGGGAATTATTACTAGCTGAATATTGAAAATTTGTCTTCGATACTAATCTTTCAAATAAATTGCTTATTTTAAATAGAGCAGCTTGTATATTTTTTTATTTTCCGATGGGCACATAACTTCTGTTAAGATTTGCTCATACCTATCTTTGACCGAATAAAGTTAAAAAATTGTAAGATTAATGGTACAGAGCTATACAAAAGGTTACTTATTAATTTATACATCGACAATAAGACGAAATAACTTATGCATTTTAAATGGAACATCAATGTATATTATTATACCTGGTACTCTTTATATCTATGTCTACGAGTTTAAAAAAAAAATAAATATGGACATAACAACATAAAACATGAAAATTAACAAAACAAAAGAAGTGTTCCGATATTAAGATTTATACAAATATTATAAATATATTTATCCCCTTATTTTTTCCTAGTTTTTTATAGGCCTTTGATGTAGCAACGGAATTTTCGATTTTATTGCTTTAAAAATTCCTTAATTAAAAAAAACATATATATTTGATTAAATCCGCTGTAGAATTTTAATAATATGAATAATCAAATTCACAGTTTAAATACTGTAATGTGAAAACTGGCTCCTCCTCAGGCCTGAGGGGGTTAAAAGTACAAGTCTTTAGGATTATCCAAACATGTGTCATTTGCGTAAATATAAAAAATAGCAATATTGTTTAGTTATTTAAACCGTAGTTCCAAATAAAGATAATCTTTAATGAAAGGAAACTTGTTCGACTTGGTGTACAAAGATAAGTACGTCGTGTGACTATTTTAATCGGTAACAAATTGATTCATAATTCCTCTTACATCGCATCATCAAATCTAATCAACAACTAACAATCAGTTAGTATAAACTTTTAATTAACTTCTAATTCATTTAACGAAAAAAAAATGTATTATTTAATTTTTCTATTCGGTAAATTCAAGTAAAACATCTTTAATATTTCAAGCACATGTGTTTATAGCCTTTGCATTATTTATGATATAATTGCATGACTGCTAACCGGAAATTGTTTCTTTTTTATGCCTATTTCCTTTACCTGTATATGTATTCGAAAATGATTTCCTACTTCTAAGTACAGTTAATATTTCTAAAGCAAGGGTACGCAAATAGTTGTGACAAAAGTAAGTTTACCTTTGGCATTATGTTGCGAATCATCCTCACAGGCCTTCTTTAGACTATTCTTGTCGGTAAGGGATGTCACTTGTATTTTTTCGGTATCATCTTCATCAGACACACCCTCGACACCCTCAGTACCCATTATTGTGCGCGCAGAATGCCGAAAAAGAATCATACTCTACAGCTGCAAGAGGGGGATGAAATTAAAATTCACCCTTTTCGCGCACACATTCTTTTCCTATATGGAATTAATACATATAAGAAATTCATTCACTTGCTCTTACATCCGTGGAACTGTAGCTGATGTATCCTATACGCTTTTCCTTCGGTTTGGCTCGTTTTATCCATTTAGATCAACAAGCATGGTTTTTCTTTAGGCATGATGCTACGCGTACGATATACACAGCGTTCACTTTACTATTAAAAGGAAGATTTTACTCAGACGGCATCCAACAATGCGCCACTGGCGTTGGTTAGAGGGGGAGATTACTACTGCAATACGTTTTCTAAGTTCTCGATGCTATCGTTTACATTTATTTATTCAAAATTTTAGATACTTTAACCAAATATAATAATAATTTAATTTAATTCTATTTTTAATCTTGAAAATTTTAAATAAAACGAGGTAACTAGCACGAACCTTATTCGTTCGTATACGTTGGAATTGTCGGTTAATATATTTAATTATTTTTAATGAAAGTAATTTTGTACTTCTTTACATCAAGGATAATAAACATTATAAGAATTGCTCGCGTGACGTCACCTGCGTTCCACGTGCCGTCGAATATCGGGCGCTATTTTAATTCCTTTCTTCTTATTTAAATATTTTTCATTGCGTTAAATTTAGATTTTGCATTACTGCTTGAAACTGGAAAGAGCACGTTAATTTTTACGTTTAAAGTGCGAATTAAAATAAACTTACTTAACGGAAATTGTTTGTTTAATATAATTTACACGTTTTTCAAATTAATTGGAAGATTTCTGAAATAATATGCATTTTAGCAAGTGATTAGACGAGCGATTTGACCATGAGCGTATAAATTAATGCAAAAACGGGCAATATTAGACTTTTCAATTCTGAAAATATGTAAAGAATTTTTTTTTTATTTAATATTATTGCTTAGGCGAATTTATACAGATTAATTGTTAAGTTATCGTGATTATCTGGATATTCTTTGTTAAATTACCACTTATATTTATTATAAATAAATAAATTCTATGATTAAGCAGCTTCAACAATAAATTAATTCATATAATATGAATTAAATATTAATTAATAGATTCAAAGAAAGATTGAGTACGATATTTAGCTAAGTATTTTTTTTATTATTTATCATTATTTTTTTTGTTACAATTTAACCAAATCTGAATTTAAATTAAGAAAGAAACATATTTCGTGTTAAATTGGTTGCCTATAACTGAAACCCGCCTTATATTCGAAAGGAAGTTTGACAAGTGAAATTGCGGAGCTGAAGCCAATCACATGTAGCCAACACAAAGTGATGCGCATGCGTATTGCACAGCCACGTAAAGCAGTAACAACCCGGCGTGATTGGAAACATTGTTCACCTCGTTCAGCTATAGATCGGCGGAAGAAGTAATAAAAATTGTCAGTAATTCACTAATACGAAAGATGTTTCTTTTTAATAATTTACTAACGTTTTCCTTGTTAATTTATTCATGTTTAGCCGGTGAACAAGATGTTGTTGAACTTACAGACAGTGATTTTTCTTCAAAAATCAACGAATACGAAACAGCCCTAGTTATGTTTTATGCACCATGGTAAGTGGACCCGGTCTTCTAATTCTGCAAATGCAAATAACTGTTATTTTTTTCGGCTTTAACAATTTTACACAACTAAGATTCTATATTTTTTGTCCCTGGTGATTGAAAACCTATTGCACCCTTATAATTATCTTATTGCTTGTGAAATTGATTGATCCTTTTCCTGTATGTAGGTGTGGACATTGTAAACGGTTAAAACCCGAGTATGCTAAAGCGGCTGAAGATCTGATTAGAAATGATCCCCCTGTTATATTAGGTAAAGTAGATTGCACAGAGGATGGTAAAGATACCTGCAACAAGTTTAGTGTTAGTGGTTATCCAACTTTGAAGATCTTTAAAAATGGAGAATTTACTCAAGAATATGGTGGGCCAAGAGAGGCTGCAGGTGAGTAATTTATTCACATAGATTCCCTTTATTTGGTATTATACGAAAATATATATTCAGTCTTATTTAACCTTAAATTCATCTTTTTAATACCCTATAAAAAATCCTCCAACATCAATGTGTGACAAAGAACCTACATACTAATGATGGCTCTTGAGAAATAAATCATAATCCTAGTCTTCTAGTTACTGTAAGCTGTTGACGTTATAAATTTCTTCCATTCGCTCCTGTTATTTACCAACACTCTAACAGAGTTTCATTCTTTTACAGTATTTCCTCTACTTTGGTATTCCCCAATATTCCTCTCTTAATCACCCATACGTCGCTGTTTATATTTAATCCCACATTTTAATTGAAAGTAGTTTATGTTTCCTTTATTTCCAGAATTATTACTTCATTCTAATAGGTAACCTTGCTTTTATTTTTATTTTATTTTATTACTCGTAACGATCTTACCTCATTAGGTCAAATAAATTTAGGTGCGTATGACTGCCTCTATTGACACTACAATATTTACAGGCAAAAGTATTCAGTCTTATTTAATCTTAAATTCATCTTTTAAACACCCTATAAAAAATCCTCCAACATCAATGTGCGACAAAGAACCTACATACTAATGATGGCTCTCGAAAAGTAAATCATAATCCCAGTCCTCTAGTTACTGTAAGCTGTTGACGTTATAAATTTCTTCCATTCGCTTCTGTTATTTACCAACACTCTAACAAAGTTCCATTCTTTCACAGTATTTCCTCTACTTTGGTATTCCCCACTCTTCACAATATTCCTCTCTTAATCACCCATACATCGCTGTTTATATTTAATCCCACATTTTAAGTGAAAGTAGCTTATATTTCGTTTATTTCCAGAATTATTACTTCATTCTAGTAGGTAACCTTGTGTTTATTTTTATTTTATTTTATTACTCGTAACGATCTTACTTCATTAGGTCAAATAAAGTTAGGTACCAATGACTGCCTCTATCGACACTACAATATTTACAGGCAATAAGTAACATGATTATTCAGCATTAATAGAACTGGATGTTCTTCAATAGATTTTTTTTCAGTCTTTAGAAATCTTCTGAAGAAGCTGACAGGATGGTCAGCAAAACGTCAAGTAAAATATTAACTACACGACATCACCCGAAAGACATTTCTACTATTCAATAGACGTTACGTGATTTTTAAAATGCATTAATGTAACGGCTTTCTTAAATTAATTTTAACGATTGAAGTAGTGCATCTCGATAAAGCTCCTCTAGGAGAACATTATATCCTGCTACACTCGTACAATAGACTATAGGAATCCTATGATCCTTGCCCTTGTCACCAAATCTTTATTACCTCTTGTATATTGGTGCGCTAGTGTTCAAAGTCGAATATTCTTTTGAACAGTTGTTATACGTACAAATTTTAATATTATTCTCTCTTATTAAAGGCATTGTTAAGTACATGAAAGCTCAAGTAGGACCAAGTTCCAAAGAGGTATCCAGTATTGAGGAGTTGGAGAAATATCTAAGTGCTGAAGCTGACGTTTCAGTGGTTGGATTTTTCGAAAAGGAAACAGAACTTAAAGGTGCTTTCCTCAAAATCGCGGATAAATTGAGAGAAAAAGTTCGTTTTGCCCATACATCATTTAACGATGTACTTGAAAAATATGAAGTCAAGTAAATTAACTTTTCGCATTGCGATCTGGAAATGTTCTTTTACTAATGTGAAATATTTTAGGGATGGCATCATCTTGTTCCGTCCAGCGCATTTGAATAACAAATTTGAAGATGGTAGGGTTAAATACACTGGATCTGCGTCTTCCGAGGAAATAAACACCTTCATCACGAAGAATTAGTAAGTTTACTGTAAAAACATTGTAAGATAATTGTTTCTATTTATAAAATCTTAGCCATGGTTTAGTTGGACATCGTAAATCAGATAATCATCAAGACTTTAATAATCCACTTGTCGTTGCTTACTATATTGTTGACTATGTCAAAAATCCAAAAGGAACTAATTATTGGCGCAACAGAATTTTGAAGGTATATTTACCAATATTCCTTTTCTTTTCGATTTTTCAATTTTAAGATTAATTGTTATTTCGTAGGTTGCTAAACAATTCAAAGATAAGGTGACCTTCGCAGTCAGCGCCAAAGATGACCATCAACATGAATTGAATGAATATGGAATCGACTACGTCAAAGGTGACAAACCGGTTATACTTGCCCGAAATAGTAAAAATCAAAAGCTGAAGATGGAAGGAGAATTCTCGTAAGTTGATAGCGGATGTTCCTTATTAAATAAATTGGGCTGGTAAATAGTTCTTAAACTACGGCATAATCTTACAGCATTGAAGCACTTGAAAAATTCGTTCAGGACCTTCTGGATGATAGCTTGGAACCTTATCTTAAGTCGGAAGAAATTCCAGAATCGAACGACGGGCCAGTTAAGGTTGCTGTTGCCAAAAACTTCAACGAAATAGTCGTAGATAATAATAAAGATACGTTGATTGAATTTTATGCCCCGTGGTGTGGACATTGCAAAAAATTGGCTCCAACTTTCGATGAACTCGGTGAAAAGGTAAATATCACTACGTTCATTTACATTATTAACCCCCAATAATAATAGTAAGGACTATGGAGTAGTATGGCGGCACACACCACACCACACGTTTAATTAATTAGTCGCCAACAGAAAAAGTTCAAGTACATGGCTGATAATTGAGATAATCTACGCTGTTTCTCGAAACAGGTGTTCCGGACTAATTAATTAAACTCGTGCGTAGAGGACTCGTAGAATAATTTACAAGTACGAGGCTAGAATTTATAAATTAAAGGATTGAGATTGAAAGAAATTGTGAGAAAAGGTTGTTTCTTTCAAATTTTTCCTAATATATAAATTTATTTTCAGCATTTTTTTTTGTTTTTTGACGGATAATTGTCGTTATTATTATTTTCGCCTTACCACAGCATTTAGCAAATTTTAAAATTATTTCTTTTGCGTGTAGTCCCCACGGGGTATGGAAGCTTTTAAGATGTTAGCATGCGAATATGACCCTGGTGGGACTAGCACGCAGTCTCTTTTACTGAGCCGATTTAATTATGTTTGTTTTATTTTAGTTGAAAGACGAAGACGTTGCTATAGTAAAAATGGATGCTACTGCTAATGATGTTCCTCCTTCATTCGAAGTAAGAGGCTTCCCCACGCTTTACTGGGCACCAAAAGGTTCCAAAGATCAAGCAGTAAAATACGAGGTAAATCTATCAACATTCCACAAGTTTACGTTTTAATAAGGCGTTTAAATTTTTAGAGTGGACGTGAACTAAACGATTTCATTAAATATATTGCAAAACATGCTACAACCGAACTGAAAGGTTACGATAGAAACGGAAATTCAAAACAAAAGACTGAATTGTAAGGTGTGTGAAGTGATTATTATTTTTTTATGTTATATTCTAAGTAATATCTGTTGTTTAATAATCGGAGTAGAAATTAAAGTCTTTTCTAATTAAAACTCATTCCCGTATTTTATTTTTCTTGTTGGTGGAAAAATGCTAGTAAATTACTGTGTCTGGAACATCCTATACATTCCATTCAGAAGACCATTGTTTCACGATTATGTTTATTTAGTTTTTATTTCCAGGCACGATATATTTTTTTAATTTTATTCATTTCTTTTTTTATAAATGAACATATTTCCATAGGAATTCAAATGTAAGTGAATTTCATTCCAACGATGTATAATGTACATGGTGAATTCTTTTTTATTGTGTGAAATTTTATAGGATTTGAATAATAAAAAGAACGTAACCTCCGTTTGCTAGTTTTTCTTTTTTTTGATGTCCTAAGAATAGATCGAAACACTTGTGGTGTAGCAAGAATAGTAAATATTCTATCTATCGTGCGGTATGTTATGCTTTCCCCGCTTTATTTAAAAAGAATATGTGAACAGTATGCAGTTATTGGGTGTGAAAATGATTCAGTCATAGCCAAAGGTAGCAAAGAAAATGTTATATGAATCGGCTTCCTAGTGTAAATTCATTTTTGTACTTTTTAAATTTTAATCGTTTCTTTTGAATG
>LR736937.1:0-144534 GCA_902654985.2 Oryctes borbonicus
TTTAAGCGGGGGAACCCGTATACGACACTTGTTTATATTGATAAACGGCCAAAAATTTTACAGATTGACTCTGTTGAATAGTTTGTTGAACTGTTGAACTGTTTGTGAATGCTGGGTATAAAATGCGTTTAGTAAAAGACGATTTATTCAGATTTTAAATTAAATAAAGTTTATTATTGTAAAACAAATTCAAGCAATTGTTCAACAATGTACGACGCTGCTCAACCACTCTGTCTGAGGTGTCACCCGTTGATGAAGAACAAGTATCGTCCGTATAAAGAAAAAGATTGTCCTAAGTACTTCATATATTCGACGAGTTGTTGATAAATATGATGAACGTAGGGGTATAAACTGGTCTTCCACGCCGTAACTATTACTTTTCAGAACACCTTTGATATCGACTATTTGTATCCTATTGCTCAGATAAAACTTCAACCACGACTAAAGAACACAAGATGCCGTATTTATAAAGTTTACCCAAAAGTAACTTCAACGTAGTGGAACATGGTTGTAAATACCAGCTGTCATCCAAGGCTTTTTACAGGACCAGACTTAACATGAATCTTTGTTACCGGAAAGGCAATGCCCAAAAAATTGTAGTGTATTAATGAATATTTGAAAATTATCATCGTTGCAGTATACACTACAAACTTCATTCCAATTTGCACATAAAATTACGACGAAAACCGCACGCTTTTCTAGACTCACCACATACTGTTCATCAAATCATTACGTCAGTACTATTCCGGAGCGATCATGTAGAAAGTTGTTATTTTAATTATTAGTAGTTTAATTATTGGTACATAAATAAATATATGTCTAGAAGAAACTCAGTGTAGTGGTTCGAATTCTACCGGTGTCTAATGGGATTTTTATTTCATTAATTAAATTTAATTACATAGTTACAATACCAAGGAAATATCGATTTTTCAGTATTCACTGATGGAGCCATACACAAGAACCCGCGATATTCAGAGAAAGTGTCCTGTGGACAAAAATGATCAAAAAAGTTTCTTGAACATATGCTCGAATATGAACAATTACTGAGATAGTAATATCGCTTATTTTTGCGAAGCTGTTATTACGAGGATGGCTTAAATCATTGGATTATGCAATAAAAATGAACCCAAGGGTGATACTACCCGATCGGATTGTCAATTATTCAGCACTCATTCATACCGCATACTTCAACGATCTACCCGTACAATCCACAAATGAACTGACGCATGCATGCGACACGGACGGTTCTGTATTTGAAAATATAAATTAATTTTAATTATTCAATTATTCTAATGTTATAATTTAATAACATAAAATAAATACTGTTTTGTACTGCTTTATAACATATCTGTAAAATAAGTAAAATTGCTATCTCAGTAATCGTCGATATTCGAACATATTGGGGGTTCCTCCCCGATCACCTTGTATATTTAACCATTTTTTTCTTGCTTACAATTAAAAATTAATTAAACCACTATTGAGGTTGAGTAGGAGTACGGTTGTACGACGTTAGGATCAACCGAAGAAATAGTTATTATTAGGTGTAACAGACGAAGAAAAATAAAAGCCTCGATTTTAAGTCTCTTTTTTTTCAAGACGCTAAGCATTCGTTACAATTCGATCTTGACAACAATTCAACTAGAAAAATTGTATCACAATACCTTAATACACTGAAGCCAATTCACAGCAGCACAGATCATTAGATTATTGCTGCTACCGTTTATATATTACGAAGGAATATATATTACTGAATCCATTCATATCACTGCGGGAACTAATAGTGTTGATGTAGTTTTATGTAGTACATTTCAAGAAAAAGACATTTATAATAACATTGTTCATTCATTGGAATGTTGGGGTATGAGCATTTCAAGGTTCTGCAATGTTTGACCAATATACACTGCACCACAATGAGAACAAGGGAATGTTATAAACTACATTTGATGTTGACAAAAAGGTGTTTTCTCTTTACATTTAATGAATTTCTTGTTATTGAATAAATTGTAGAAAACCCAAGGGCGATGTAAAACTATTTGAAGATTGGAGAGATAGAGTAGCTGATTTCAAGAATAAATGGGAAACGAAGCGTATGCTGCAGTCAGCAGGTATTACCTGCAGTTTTGGTGTTTTTATGGTGCTGTTGTATAAGAGGCGATTTACAAGCCAGAAGGGATTGTTGGTAAAATATAGTAGTAATTTTAAATTTTTTTGATGAAAAGAAGGATGTGATCCCTGCTGTTGTAAACTTCCGCGGTAGTTGTTTTCTTTTAAAGAATTTGGGTTTCCGGGTATAAACCGCGTCGTAATTGCACAAGAATGCCGACGTTTCGCTCTCAACGAAACTGCATGTTGGGTCGCTCTGTACATCTTCGTACAGCAGCGACGCAACATGCAACAGCCCAGAAGAAGCTCCATAGAATTGAGAGTGAAACGTTGGCATTCTCATGCTATTCCGAGAACGGTTTCAACCCGGAAACCCAAATTCTTTAAAAGATGTGATTCCTTTTGGTTGTAATCATAGCTGGAAAAGAAATTAATATACCTTCCAAATTGTGTCTTTTATTTTTCTTCGTGTCACGTCTGGCTGTTATACCCAATATCATTTATTGCTTCGATTGCTCTTACGCTACTATATGTCTATATATCCTTTTGTTCCCTTTCAAAATATACAACTTTGGATGCTGCGAATTTATGAGACACTTGGTAGGATTCAATCTCATTTTAAACAATCCGCATAATCAGACCTCATAACAAGAAAAAAACCGTTTTGAAAAATCTACATTCACAAAAACACAGTCTTTTGACGATTATCTACAGAGTATCAGAGTTAAATTAAATTTTTAAAAACGGAGTGCCCCATTATTATTACCTTTCTCAAATCTAGAAGAAAAATCATTCTGTGAATATACACTTCAAAACTGATTTAACACAGTTTACTTTTAGATTTATCGTTTGGACAACTTAATATGATGGAATTCTGTACCTATCAGTACCTGCTCAATGCATGTCTGTTGGTATAAAAAAACCATTCTTTCAACTAACAAACGCTTAGAATTAGATACTGCAAACAGGAAATAGGTACTGACGCAGACATGCAAATTTTAAGATGTTAGTATTGTTTTTGAAATTACACGTTTATCTACGCAATATAGAAGAAAAAATACTTGTATTGTTGACGTATCGCAATTGCAACAATGCATTTTAAAATTTTGGCAGGATCTAGGATTCTTTTTAAAATAAGAAAATTAGTGGAAAATCACCAAATATTTTGAATGGCCTATATATGTACTTTAATGAAAGTTAGTATAATACATACTAATCAGTTTTCTATCGCTCTTTTTTACCAACAACTTGTAACATATGTTAATAGAAAAATTTTTTATGGTGATCGATGGGTTAGAATTTAGAAAATACCTTGCTTACTTAATCTCACCATAGCAGGTAGTAAAGTATGCGTAGAACATTATGCAGGAATATAAATTTTATTTAAAGGATAAAACCGTTTTGTATCGCAACTTTTTCTTTTGCAGAAAAATTCGTTAGAACGAGAATGGAATACTAAACGAAAGAAAGTTTAAATATATTGCATATATGCATACACTTGTGAAATTCCTTACGGATGTATTTTCGTGTTTCATATATATTGTAATATTATCGTAACTACATCCAATCACCTGTTCCTGTAAGTTATTCTAGATTCGGATAGCGATTGTAAGAGACGAAATGTAAGTCTTGAGGTGTTGGTACCTTCAGCTGTACTTAACGCAGTTTATGAGGACCATGCACGGTCGATGATTACCAACAGATACTGGTTTAATGAATTAAGTGTGGCCGAACATCGGTCTTTGATGAGAAGCGGCCAGGTCATCCCGTTGAGGTGACTACGGATGATATGATCAATAACGTTCATGATATCGTATTTACAGATCGCCGGGTGAGGATTGGAGAGAACCACTATGATAAACGTCTGAAATCAACATTCTTCACGAAAAAAAATGAGTACGAGAAAGTTACTGGTGAGATGGGTGCCACATCCGCTAATGAATGATTAAAAACGAAATCACGTGATAATTTCAAAGCAACGAGAAAGTGGATAGATTAGCTAGGAAGATATTGGGTATGATGGTTTACAAATCAGACTTTTGTATTTAATTTATGAAAATATTAGACTTGGCCTCTCTGAACAGGCAGACAATATTAACTAAACGGACCTTCGGATGTTTGTAGATATTCTGACTGGAAATTACTGGCCAGAAGAGCGGCAACATTTTGGACTTATGTCAAGATTGGTTGGCGACATAGAGAACTCTTCAGTACAAAAAACTGCATAATGAGAGTATTGTAGTTTAAATGCTGTTAGATTCCTAACTTTATCTTGCAGTAAGCACACAAAGCAGCCAGAGCCTTCATCTTTCTGCAGAAACAAACGTAATTGTTTTTAAATAGGCACCTTTTAAATTAATACGATATAAACAAATCTGTTGCTATGGGGAAATAGATACATACACAACGATCTACTAAAGCATCTCAAAGAAAATAAAAGACCGTATTTTCATGACGTTATTTATGTTTTGTTTATGTCTTTGTATATAATTTTGACAATTACCAATGCGGTGCCCATCAATAGTACATAAAACTTGTTTTCTATTTACATGTTTGAACGTTTGTGTATATTGTACTCCTTTAATTTATTGTATATATTAACCTGAATATTTCCCCGCACAGTGATGAGCAATTCAAGGAAGTTGGCACAGGCAAACAAATGAAAGTGTGTTACTTACGTTAACAATTTTTGGATGTCTGTACGTAGTCAGTGCTTATGTATGTGCATGCATACATATGTACAGACGAACAAGTAGCATCATCCTACATGGGACCCGATAATTGATTGGAAAGTGATATTCATATGTAAAAGTTTAGCGGCTTTAGTGAATAATTCGCTAGCTTCATATTCAATGTGAGATATTTGTTAAGAAATGAGATGTTGTTTGTGATACTGAGATATGTACTGAGTGATATCAAACTCAGGTTTAAGATTTTACAATAAAGGATAAATTTATTAATCATCTATTTGGACATTGCAAATATTAGATTTTCACTTCAAAATCGGATGATTAAGCCAAATGAGCTTGTAGAAAATTGTATTACTTAATTTTTCATTGTTGGCAGTAATAGCTCGTCTTAAATCACTAATATTTAAGTAGAGTAGGTAATATGAAGTGGTTTATTCGAACTGAATCTTTAAAATTTATTCTTTAAGAGCAAGATGGTGAAACGGATGATCTGGAAATGTTAGGTACTACTTGGGCATGAGGGAAGGAAAGATCTTGCGCCTAGCGTTTTGAAAACAATAATAGCGTGTTTTTTCAATCAATCGGGCTTATATGCATAAAATGTTGAATTAATAGTTCAAAGATCAACTTCAGTATCATTTGCTTACAGTTGTTGTGGTAACCAAGCAGTACTAATAATACAGTGCAATCTCGGTAATCCGTACATGTGGTATTCCGAAATCGTGACAATACGAAATGATCCTAAATTCAAGTGCGTCAGACCTTGAAAATCCGAAAATCGTGCCCAAACTTGTCTGCAGCGTTCCAGCGTTCTGCCTTCAGTCACGGCGTAAACAGTCGTGTTGCTGCCTGATATAAGACGCGCTCTGTGATTACGTGTACTAAGTCAACAGTGTTTGTTACAATGTCTAAACGAGAGCATAAAATCTTGTCTCTTATAATAATTAAGAAGTTAGATGACGGCTGACCACCTTTACAACTTACTGCGGAATATGGAGTTGGAGGATCGACTATTACGGACATTAAACACAAGAAAGAAGAAATTAAGGCGTACATAAAACCGCATAAAGAGGAATCAACACGGCGTCTGATATTAAAAAAAGCTGAGTACCCAGAAGTAGAATCTGCATTATACACCCGGTTCCTGCAGCAAAGAAACCGCAATCTATCAATATCGGGAGAAATCCTGCAAGTAAAGGCAAGATTTTTTTACAACAAAATAACCGGCCGTGACGACTTTAGTGCCAGTTCGGGGTGGTTAGATAATTAAAAAAAAAGGTTTAAAATTCGACAGTCAACTATTACCGGTGAAAGACTTTCGAGCAGTCAATCCATTTCAAAAGCTGTTTTTGGAAAAAGTGCGAGTAATGAATTTTAATGCTCACCAAATTTACAATGCGGATTAAAGCGGACTATTTTGGCGCGTTTTGCCAACAAAAACTTTGGTGCACCTTTAAGCCGTCTCATAAGCTAAAATTGCTAGTGATTGGCAATGCTGCACATCCCAGGGCATTAAAAGATTGTCGTCAATCTTTGCCTGTAGTCTACAAAAATAACGAAAGTGCTTGGATAACGCGAGACGTCTTCAAACAGTGGTTTCATGATCATTTTATTCCCTCAGTGCAAGCGCATTTAAAAGAAATTAGTCTAACTCTCAAAGCACTCTTGTTACTAGACTCTTGTTACAATCAACGGAGCAGCACATGATCCAGGCAATGAAAACGTATTACAGAAAGCAACTTCTCCTCCACTTGGTTTCGGAAGAAAATGATGCTTCAGAGTCGCTGGAGGCTTTTAATTTAAAGGATGCCATTTTCAACCTTCACTCTTCGTGGGAATCTGTGAGCTCTGGCTTATTACAAAAGTCATGGAACAAATTGTGGCCGGCCCAATTTCGAAAAAGTTTAGATGATAATTATGATGAAGAGGGTATGATACCTTTAGCGGAGATCAGAAAAAGTCTAAGAGCAAATGAACAAGAATTCCAGGAAATTACGTTACTAATGAATGTCGTCTCTAAAAGGGAAGATAGTAGTGGACGATACCAAAGAATGGATTTCGGCCGTTCGATGTCTTGGTACATCTCTTCAGTGGGCGATGGAAATTTGTGCAAGTCGTTCAGAACTTTTGATTTTACGCCAATTACAAGAAAAAACGGTGAATTTGTGCTTCAAAAAGTTGAGACAAAGTGCAATTACAGATTTTTATTCGCACGTGTAACTAAATACTGTATACGTATTTACATGCACTTTATGTTTTATATTATGCAGTTTATTGCTCAGAATAAAAGTTATTCTTATTCCTTTTTACTGTCGCATTAATCCGAAAAAATTGGTAATCCGAAACCACTCTGGTCCGTAACTATTCGGATTACCAAAGTTGCACTGTACTACTAAATTTCGAATATTTTAGAGGAAATAGATGTATTTAAATTTATACGATTGAGAACAAAATTATAAATATTATTATAAATATCTAGAAAGATAATTAGGATAAAATGTACTTAGAACGTGAGTCGCCAGGAGCAGACTAACTTTAGCAGGGTATTGTACATGTGAAAATAATGTAAAAAGCCCAAATGTTCTTATTTGACTTTCATTTGTTTTCAATACGTCTCAAATAAAATAAATAAATATACCCTCGCATGGACTGTCCATATAAAACAAAAGGTACATTCTACATTAACGTTTTTTCGCTTCTTACCACATATGGTATACTTGAATCAACTCATTTGAGGATCAAAATCATTTCAATAATTTGTATTGCGGCAGTGATTTAACGTTTATTTTCGAGTTTGTATGTGTTGTATGTTTCTATCATTCTGTTAGAAAATGCCACGCACTTATTTGTTTAGAGTATGCAAATGTGGTGTTCATTTATGGTTTTTGTAATGCGAATGCTACAGCTGCTGTTGAAGAACAACGTAAACGGTTTCCACATCAGAGAAATTTTGATAAAGACCTAACCGGAAGATTATGCTAAGCGTACGGAATTCTGTCGGGTAAATAACAATCATCGTGTTATATCGTGCATAATTTTTACGGATGAAGCAGCATTCACCCGTGACGGCATTAAAAAATTCGGAACTCTCATGTATGGTCAGACGAAAATCTCTACGCAACAGTTGAAAGTAATTTTCAGTACAAGGTAAATGTGTGGTGTGGTCTATAGTTATTTAATTGGCCCTTTCATTTTGGAGAATCGCCTCAAAGAAGCACTACTTAATTTTTTTAGAAAATGAATTACAAGGACCACTAGAGGATGTTCTTCTAAACATCAGAATGTAAATAGATTATTAGCATGATGGGGCTTCTGCACATTTCGCTCGTCAGGTCAAGTAACATTTGAAGGGTGTTGGATTGGTCCTCCTATGTAGCTTCCAAGATCTCCAGACCTCATTCCATTGTTTATAGGGGTGGTTCAGAAATGAAGTTTACAAGGTAAAAGTTGATACTCTAAATGCACTAAATCGGCATACCAGAAATACTACAGCCGATATAAGAAGGAATCAAAAGAGTAACAGGTGCCCTTCGTCGATGATAGATTTTTGAACATTTATTAAAGGAATGCTATGAGATTAAAAAATTGTTAATGCATCCAATTTTGTTTATTTGTAATTATGCTACAACTTGAAAACAAATAAAAATCGAACAAGAACATATTAGTTCTCATTTTTTTCTTGAATAGAAAGGACCCAAAAATCTAATTTAATATATTATGCATGTTAGATCATCTTTAATTGCTAGAGATTTTTTTTTGTATATCGTGGTTTAGTTTTTTTATACAGTAACCTTTATCTGTTTTGTCAAAAACCGTGTGTCCATACGTAACTTACTTGTTGGTGTCTACTGATAACCTCTGGAGGGAGTCTATTACTTATTATTTAGTGATTTTCGCCAGCAAACAATGTTCAAATTTTTTGTAATCTGATTTTACAGATTAGGGAAAGTCAAATAAAATTTTCCTAATGGCTTCTTAATAGAATTATTGTATAATGGTAAACAACACATAAGTATCGGCAATTTCCGCACCACACAAGTTTAATTAATTATATAATAATATAATAATTAATCCGGGACGGCCGTTTCGTTATTTATCATTATTTATTGTATTATGCTCAAAATAAGTGGTATGGCGTATGTGAGTTATCTAGCAATCCGCACTCAAATCTTTCTTTAATAATACGAACGTGGGTTAACTACGTTTAGTGTATGAGGTGAGTTATTTAATCGACCGACAATAAAGGGATCTTCTGTAATCAGTAATCGACATCTAGAAGTGTAAGGCGTATTATGTATACGCTTCGTGCAACAACATAGCAACAATATCAGGGATAGTAATTAGCTCGTTAATTTGGATCATTCTGTACTGTAAAGTGGCGTGACTTTCGATTCGGGGGCGATTTATTATACAATTATGACTTGAACAACACAAATTGGCCGTGATTAGTTTCTTAATGAATAGGTTAGTTAAATTCTTTTTAAGTAGAAGTAGGTTCAACAAAGAACTCAAATTCATTAAAAATGTAGCTATTTACAACGATTACTCTTCTGTAAATGTCGATCGCATCCTTAAGAAAGTCCCACATAGGCATTAAGTGAAAAATTCCACGAAAATCGTGAAAGTTCCCTCTGACAGCATATCGAAATGTATTATTAACGTTTTTAGGGGTCAAGATATGAACGTACGTTTCAGTTCGCGAAATACACTAAAAAATCTTCTTGGCAATCCGAAAGATAAACCGGACATGAAGGAAAAGTTGGGAATTTAAAAATTGTATGCAGTGACTGTGATAAATCTGGTCAAACGAAAAGAGTGATAGGCACCAGATTCAAGGAGCACAGTAGGTGTTAGTTACGGTAGAACAGAATCGTCAAGTGTAGCAGAACACATAAACGAAACGGGTAAAATATTAGAAAATTAGAAAACCTGAAATTGATAAGAACGTAAACTCGCCGCGAGAGTTGGACAATGACAACAGACCATTTGTCTATTTTTCTGTATTTTTCACATGTCTTAGTTTTAGAGCGTGCAGGCAAAGGAAGATACTTGTAAATATTTTTTCTTCACGAGAGTAGGGATAGAACAGGCATTTAGAATTAGGGCTTTTTCTCACACCATTTGCTCATGCGATCGATAATGAGGATAAACGCTTCCTCGAAACAGCTATTCTGGACTGATTAATGAAATTTGTGTGGTGCGGAGTGCGCCGATACCTTTTAAAGTTTCATTATATTATTTCTGCTAATAATGTTATTATTAATACGTCATTCAATATTCCTGTTTATTGTTACATATAGTATGATGGTTATTCAGTTTTAATAGAATAAATTTTGTACTTGTTATGGATTTTTGTTATTAACAACAATAGTTATTTTGATCATTTTCAACGTAGGATTATAAGAAATATCTCTATTCAAGCGCTTTTATTGTTGCAAACAATATAAATCAATTATTTTAGGTTATTTCTAGTAAATGAGTAGATTACTAAATATTCTATGAGGTGAGAATTTTCGATTCTGTTAAATGATGATAATACGAAAAGCAAATTCATTACAATAATGAAGAATACATTTTCTACGCTATGCATAATTTTCGAATGAAAGTTATGAATATGTTAAAACATTCTCATAGCATCTGGTATACAGTAGTGATTTATAGACTTTTACATTATACTAGACGTGTACTAACAAATTGCCTTCGTTCTTAAAATATTGTTTCATCCTTCGTTAATATCTTCAAGTAATAACTATAGTTTTTGTTTATTTTCCTCGCTAAATTTTAATTTAGGCTAATTAGCTTAATACGTGTCCAGTAAATCTTTTAAACCCACACATGCTGCAACTATGCACAGTTCGGAAGTCTTATTTAAGGATATTTATTTGCTTGCTATTTGATACTTGTTACTATCCCTAACAATCCTGATCTTTCTTCTACACACAAACGTACAGAAGATTACATATCGATACAAAAAAAATGTGCATATAGTCTGGGTTGTTTCAAGTGGCGGCCTTGAGGCGCCTCTTTTCGACGCAAGGACGTTTATACATTTCTACCATACTACTGTGTGTGATTACAACTACACTCACAAACTCAACATAATTTTTCTTTTAAACTAATTACTTCCGTTATGCAACAAAAACAAAAATGCACCGTTTATATATATTTCCCCTCCAGTAACACGCTCTTAAAATTGCAATTTTTTTGTAGATTTTTTTTGTCACATAATTTTACAAAATACTATTTCTCCTTGAACGTTACACTTTTTCCGTGCCGCGGCGTCGTAACGGTCTGCTCGCGTCGAAACGACCCGCTTCGCGTCAAACGACCTCGTCGAAACGGTTGCGTTAGAGCGTCCCATTCCGATATACAGATTGAGAAAGTTAACCACAATTAAGATACATGACATAATGCATGAACGAATATCCGCTCTGCCGCTCTGAAAATATCCGATCAACGTAGGTCTGATCATAGGACCGACTCTGACCCTATGTATATAACCTAGCAGTGCACAAAAGCGTGCAGAATTAAAAATCAAATGGTTTCTATGAACCCGAATACATACAATCTTGCGTTAAAATATTTCCTTTAAATTTTATGCTCAAAAGTTATTTAACTAATTTATAACAACATTGAGTACCGCGGGTGGTTTTACTGTCCGTATTTAAGAGGATAAAACCCTCTTAAAACAAATAAATTTCTGCAAATATTATGGATATGTTGAAAGATCCTTTGCCTTTGTATAGTAATATATAGAATTAGGCCGCTGAACTTAAAGGAAGCGGAACTGATTTCAAAGGTAATCATCGTCTTGATAGATCCGTTTATGTGAAGAGATCGAAGAGCTAAATGATTAACTGAATTTGTAGATATTTAAACACTGATTACGACACACATTCTTAACCATATTTTTAAAGAAAAATACTATTTTCACTGCGAAGAATAAGAGAACAACGAAACAAAATGAAATACGCTGTACAGTAATGTTTACAGAAATTTCTTGTGCAAAATGGACGGGAGGGGTCCTTATACCAATTTTTCGTACTAGGATAAGAATCTGAATGCAGAGAAACTTCCATTGGCGGACGCTTTTTTCAGCGCGGACGGTTTGGGAGGTCCAGTCAGTTTTAATAGTCAGTTCCAAATACATAGATCGATTTATCTCTCTTAAATGGAGCGGCTTTCCTCGATTTTAAGGCATAATTGTCTTTACTACATGAACTTTATTATAATATTAATTGTACAGACCTGATTTGGATGATGACAATGCGGCAAGTTACAATTTCGATAAGAAATTTCAATTACTTTAAGAAAATAATCTTATTCCAAAAACGACGTCTGAACGATTGGTTACAGTTTTATCATAATATTGTTTCACATTGAATGTTCAAAATTCGCTCATAAGTTCTATTAGTGCACTAATTTATATATATATACTTTTAAGTGTGGTGACGGCCCAACGGGGTGTATCAGCTTTTTCAAGCTTGTCATAACCTCAGGAGCCTTTTGGTTTGTAAGTTGTGCGTGTGAAGTGTTCTATGGCCTGGTTACTGTCACCTCCTCGCCGTAGAGGTTGAAGCGCAGTTAATTGTGTCCCAACTGCGCATGGTGACTAGGAAATGTACCGGACCCACTAAGAAAATTTGTTGATCCTAGCGGGACTCGAACACACTGGTAATAAGTGGAACCTTAGATGTTAACCATAATTTGGTTCTTATCTAGTGAAGTGCTTTTTAATATTTAGGTTTGATTGCCTTCATATTTATCAAACCAAGTATAGAACCAAGTCCTTTAATTTATTTCATTTATCTTTGAGACGAACTTGTGCCTAGTTCAGCGTACTTTCTTGGCTGGCTGTTTCTTAGTTAATAGAATGCTTTAGGTTAGAAATGTTGTGGCTTGTCATTTGTTAATTTTAGTTGAATTTAAAGATTAGTTCTAGTAAATTTTGTGGTGCCAGTACCGAACTGAATGTGAAACTAACAATTTACAAGGGAAGTGATTCGGAATTAATTATCAAATTAATGGACATTATTAAATTTGCAATGGCGAACAAATTTTTTGGTTGCCATAGTAGGAATTGTCTTATAGATCCCTGTCATTGAACTATTTTTATTTCTATGGAGGTAATAGATTAAAAGAATTGTAGGACAAAGTATAATCTGGAAAGTACCTTACAATTATTGGCAATATACTCCTGGCTAATATTGTTTAATTTATTGAGTTTAGAGATTATTTAATACTTAGAATGTTAATAACAATGTACGTTTCGAGAAGCAGGAGAAATACAAGAAAATTATCTACTTTACGTTATCGTAATTTAGTATGCACTACTTTTTTTTAGTAAAGAAAAGTAAACAAGCAAAAATAAAACTTACAGTTTTCAACAACATTTCTACCGACTTTTTCGCTTCCAAAAAACTGGTACTTCACTAAAGATATTGCTCACTAAACAACAACAGCAACAATAATAGAAACAAACACCGTCTTCACATCTATTACTTAGAGACGCGATGTACTGAGAATTCGTATCGACCACCTGATGGTTTCTTCACTAGCTAGCATCCGCTAAGAAGACGTCGTTTCATTGTCTCTTCCGACAGAAATTGATGACTGACTGAGTTCGATTGTCGATCACGATGGTCCAAGAAGTCTACTTTTCCGAAAGACATGACGCTGCATCGCTTAATAGAGGAGGGGCTCTTTTGCCGGCGATGATGAGGAAAGAAGAAGAAACGGTGTTTACGGTAGTGTGGGAAGAAAGGTATTATACGAGGTCTCGCGCGTAAGCTACACTCTCGGATCTACCAGTGATCATAATGAATTAAAAAGTTCATTAGAAAAGAAGACGGCTGCTAATGTAGGGAAATATTCGTGAAGCTGTTGTTAAATATGCAAAACATATTTCCTAAATATCAATTAATCGATTTCATCCATTTTCAATTTTCTCTAGGTTGTTGTAAGTGTAATGCGACATTCGTTTTTTATTAAATTATTACAAGTAGGTAAATTTATTGTTTTCGGACGATTTCTACGGAGTGGTTGTGTCTATAGTAGAAGATTGATTGAATATACACAATCGTACATAGGTTTATGATCTCTCTTTAAGAGGAAGGCAAATCCTCTGATCTTTTTTCGAATAGTTGGTATTAAAATCTTTCTATTACAAATGCAGTGGGTTTTCTTTTTCTATTTTTAGTAGCCTATGTACCCTATGTAGCCTATGCACCAGACAAAGAAGAATGGAAAAAAGGCCTGAGGTACACAGACTGCTCAAAGACAAAGACTGGAGTCAGAGCCGGAATTTATTAGATTAAATCAAAAAAATTCTAATTCACTAAACCTAATTTTAACCGCCACAGTATTTAAAGTCGGCTGTGCTGAGGTATATTGAAGAATTAGACACGCAAGAAGTTAATTATTGATCAGTACTACTTATTCAAACAGTAAACCAATGATAAAAGCATTAGGTGAAGCTGAAACTGGTGCGGGACTGCATGAATGCGCTTAATAGTCTGGGAAGCCCAAGGTTACCTTAGTTCGGCTTCCTGGGTATTGGGTGCAAGCACACAAAGGTTATCGAGGCAATATCAAGACAGACGAATTAGCTCGAATAGGTTCATCAACTGTTGACAAAAGCTCAAGGCTCTATGTAGGAATAGCGTATACGGTAGTTTAAAAGAACTACTAACCAATGGAAAGATAAGGAATTTCAAGACTATTCAAGAGTATTCAAGATCAGAGACATGCCAAGCAATTTCTGATTGAACACAGGCCTACATTTACAGCAACAGTGGGAACAATAGTTGGGGTACTAACATGAGTAACCCAGATCTGAAGGAGGAAATAGCATGCAGATTCTGCCAGGCGGAAGAAGATACTGTGCGACTCTACAGCACTGGTAGGAATATAGCTCTCAGAAGTAGGCTCGAAGTTTACAAAGGTCGAAACCTACGAAAGATCCCTTGCAAGCCTTCTAGGTCTAGCGCAGGAGGCAACGCTAGCTAAATAATCATTTTTATATCTAGTTTTTTCCTCAAATTAAGCAGCTGCTTATTTTTGAATACAAAAACACTCACGTATGCATATACCGTGTACAGTTAAGACCGTTATTTTTTTTTAATGAGAACGCAAAAACGAGTGAATTTTAGACTCCGAAGTGATGTAACGCTCTCTTCTGGAGTACGAATACGCTATCGACCTCAGACGAAGGGTCCCTAATAGCAGTTCCATATCTAATAATCGAAACTATACGGTTCTCGTCGCAATCATCGCAGTCGAAGATTCGTATCAATAACAAAGTTAACAATGATTAGGATCAATAGTTCCTTCACAAACATTAGAAATGAACAGGGTCGAAGGGATACCTCATTGGGGAAATAACCATAGGATTTGAAAAAATATCACTCTGAGATGAGTTCAATTTTACAGTCTGTTGCCGATCGTACAAATACGATGCAAACCAGTCGTAAGTAAGACTCTGGGCACTGTAGTTATAGAGTTTACTCAGTAGAACCCTGTTAAACATTAACTGATTCTAAGAACAATCTCACTGTTAGGTAATTACTTTCAAATGCCTCCGAGATATACTTAGTATACTCGAACAGTACTATAAAAGTATTCTTGCTAGATACAAAACCATGTTGATGTAAATTGTGTTTTTTAAAATGACCAAAAATTGTTGATATACAGTCATATAGGTCGGTAATTTTCAATTTCTTGCTGATGTCCCTTCTTATGTGGAGATCTGGCAATGGCGTACTTAAAATATGAGGGAAAGACACCTTCGGATAATGGTAAGTTGATGATGTCACGCAATGGACCACAGATATTGAAAGAGCTGTAAATTCATTTTAAAGGAGCTTCATCAATACCATGGAATTTTGTTTTCTTTATGTACACATCGTAGTTGGTCGGACACCGCAATCTGAGCGAAGAAAGTATTAAATTTATTTGCCGTGACCTTACGCTTTCTATCAAAACATGTGATTTTATTTCGTTTACCTAATACTTCATTCGCAGGTTTGAAACCTATTAAAAGAGCTAAAAATTCTCTCCTGGTTTCTTTTCTTTTTTGCCTGTGTTAATAAGTTATTGTAAATTTTCTTCAGAAATTTACCTTTACATTCAGAATGATTCATTTTAATAAATATTATTTTCAAGTATTAAATATATTTTACACACCAACCGGAAATTGTCGGTATTTTGTCTTTTAACTAAAAACTAACTTAAAATGTTGCCATAAGTAAAAGATTTTTAAGGACTCAATAATGTTTGTAAATTTCCAAACTGTCTTCTGACAATCGCTTAAATACAGACCCCCGTACACACAACGAAGATCGTCTCTGTGTTGTTGTGATACCTGACTTATACGAGGACGTGCGAGTGTGTGTACAGTGTAGAAAGTTGTCCCGCCTCTGGGCCTCGGCGAAGAATGTACACACTTGAGATGCGAACGCAGTCAGGAAGACTTTTTTTAAGCGCTCTTCTGGTTCCGCGATTCTAAAGTGACCGTTTCCATAGTCACACGATTCTTCATCGCGATTGCCGTTAATAAACATTTATACGATGTTGTTAATACATCTGGTATGACGCGGTGTGAAGATGCAAAACCAGCCGACAATAGGCAGTCAAACTTTTCGAAAGCGTTGGCGGTTTTTGGGTTGTCGAAATTGAATTTGTAAATATGAATAATGTCTACCTCAACAATACTATTGGACGTAATGCATGTAATATCATGAATTTCTTTTACTGTGGGAACAATACGTCGAGAAAATGTCTAAATGGTAGTAAATTAATCTGTGCTGTTAACCTACCAATTACCGTAACAATGCTGCGGAGATGTGCAACGCTTGTGAGAAAAATGTTGCAAAAGGTTTCACATTCATTTTATTTTGTCGTATATATTAGAGCTTATACAAATTGGATTTACTTTAACAGATTAAGTATAGAAGTAATTAATAAGTTGAAAAATTGTGCTTACATAAAATTGGCGGCAAGAAAACAAGCAAAACGCTGAAGTAAGGGTAATAGAAGAACAACAAGGAATAAATATGTGCTTAAACAATAAAGAAATATAGTAAGTTAATCCAGTTCAGCGTCTGGAAATAGAAATCAAATACAGGAAGCGAAGATTAATAGATGAAGTGAAAAACGACGGCAAAAATATGTCACGTCACGACGAAAAGTTTTATAAACGTATATGAAATTCGGATACCGTCAACCAGGGGGACCGAAAAATTACGATTTTTTTTCAGATGATTGAGCAACGAATGATTGTCTTTTAAAGTAACTAAAAATATAACTTCTCTGAATTTTTGGGCTGTCATTTGGTCAATGGATCAGAGTTGTGGGTGAGCATATTTTTGAAATATTCCTGGTTAAAAGGTGATCAACTTCATTCTGAGCTCGTCTATTTAAATAATATACGCGGGTACACAGAAATTTATATTGCTTTTTCCCTGAGTGACTCCACCAATAAGATGAGTAGCTGTATTAACAGCATTATTTTGACTGTCTCTAGATAAGCGATTATATTATTCACTGATCCCAGGAAATTAACACAGGTACTACAATTTACTCGAAATACGTATGTATGCGAAACAATCATTATATTCTTAATAATATCAGATCCTTTCAACAATGTATTTAAAAAATCGATCGCTAGCCCAGCGGTAAAAAGGCCTGTTCCTGATGGTGGCAAAGTTAAGCCGCTAAATATTCACAATGTTATAAAAATAAAAAATTACTCAAGAAAGGCATGTCTGTCTAGAATAAGATTACCGGACATCGAGATTGCCCCAGATGTGTCCAGAGATTTAGCATATTTGGAGAAATTCGGCCGGGAATGATACCATCGTCCGGGGAAATCCATCTGACTTTTTAAAGGAAAAAAAAATGTTTGGCTTGTGTATGAAAACCAGTGAAATAGATTAAACTTGAAAATCTGCGTTAAGTAAAAGGATACCTTTCATGGAGAAGTTAAATTAAATCGAGTGAAAATGTTATATTCGGGTCTCTTCACTGTTTGGCGTTATAAACTTTCTAAGGTAGTTTTGCAAGTTAACGTTACATTTAAAAGGGAAGTATTAATTTTTAGCATTTAATTTTGTGACGTTTAATAATATAAATTCAATTTTTGAAGAAAAAGCTGAATTTATACAAAAATGTTACAGTGTCTAGATTCTGATCGGATTTTTTAAGACCACGCGTTCAGAGATCTGTTGAATGCATCTAGCATTTCCATTCCAGAAGAACGTAAGAATTTGCCCATGGTGTAAGGCGCCTTTATATTGGTCTTAATAATAAATTGTATGTGTGAACGCTTGTTGTTCTTTTTATTCGAAGCAACCAAAAAGATCTACTATGTATTTGATATTTTTATTTATATATTTTTTCCTTTCTAGTATGTGATTCTTAAGTTGCGTTTCGTAATGATAATCAAATGTAATATCAAACTTTGAAACAGTCTATGAAATATTATTGTTTAAAGGTTTCTGTCAGATAGCATGGTTTCATCTCCGGGTTTTTTTTTGTTTTTGTTTTTGCATAAAACGGTCAGGTTGATAATTTTAACACTTTTTGTGTCGATCTTTCTAAAGTCTTTGATCTAATTGATCATACAATCTTATTGCATAAATTGGCAGCCTTCGGTTTGGTTCCTTCCTTTCTCGAGCTGATACGCTCATACCTGCATCAGTGTAAGTGCTACGTGGTTTCCAGTGCATACGTTTCTGAAGGGTTTCTGTTAATCATTGAGGCCTCGCAGACCACTCTTGTTTCTACTTTTTATTAACGACTTGCTCCTTCCCGTGGACTGTTCTGTTCTTAGTTATGCCGATGATATTAAGACATTCTTTGAGATTGCCGCGCCCTAAGCTGAGTGATTTTAACATTGACAAATGTCTCATAAGGATGGGTTCGTGTTGCCTACTGCTTTTCCCGAGAGTCGACAGAATACGAGTCTGTCTAGTCTTGCTAATTTCGTGAAGTGCGCCGAAAGTGTATTCGTTTCTGCAGGCTTATACAATACTGACGACAGTCCTCGAATGCGTAACACTGCGTTTGTGGACCTCGGAATTGTACAACCAGAATTACTTTATACTGTTACACATCTGCTGTTTACAGATACTATTAAGATATATTTATATGGCCATGTTTACATGTAATATGCATATACATTTTCAGGTGTGTTATCCTGTTATTGGATTTAGACCTGTTAGACTTATTATTATCTTTATTATCGGCGCCATTCAGTAATGACCGAAAACAGACGAAATATTAAGGCTTTAGTGTTTCTAGGTCGCAACACAAAGGGTTTGGAGGGCGAAGTTTGTCTTTACTAATTTACTACACAGCAACTCTGCTTCTCAAAATATTAATCAATAATACGATCCATTAGAGTAGTGTATTAAATTGATATTACCTACATATACAAGCGAAACTTTGCAAGCGGTCGCGGACATTCACTTAGTAGTTGATGGCAACGATAACCTACGTCCAAAGTTCATTATTTCACCAATGTGTTACAAACTTTAAACTTCCATGTGGAGCACTAATTACAATATTTTGGAATATACGTGAAAATATTACGAGGGGAATTGACCGATCCTCTGGGTGTATTTGAGGGAGAAGACTTCAAACAACGATGGATTCAAAGAATGTTTGTTATTGATATTTTTAAAATTAGTTGAACTCACTTTTTTAGTAAGCCAAACTGTGTATATCTCCCTGACATATATTATGCGTTGCAAAATTATGGAATAAATTCATTAAATCTGAATTAATTTGTTTTTCAATGGAATGTTTGGACAAACAATTCTTTTTATAAATATTGCATAATTTATAATTTTTTTCAACTTCTGGTTTTAGAGTAATTTTTGATAGATCATTTAATTGTCTAAATGGCACCATTAAAATGTTTATACCTCCCTTAACAAAATTTTCGAAAAAAAGATTTGAAGGGTGGAAAGCATAAATTCTATTAATAACAGAAAATAGATAGATAAAAGATAAATGCTGATATTCAAGAAATGAAATAATTATTGCCTTTAAATCAAATGTTCGAAGTGCTGTCCACAAAAAGCTTAGCGAGAGGTAAAGATAACTTTTTACAGATCAACTAGGTATCAAATACTTGGTATTACTAAAAAAAAATTTTTGAGAGATAATTAGGTATGGATCGTGAAGATGATCGTAATTTCCTAAATGGCGATATTTGGTTTCAACAAGATGGTGCACCCTCACGCTTTGCAGGCCCTATTTATGAGCGTTTAAACAACTACTTTTTTGGTATAGAGTGGCCTTCCAAGTCCAGATCTTTGATTTATTTCTTACTTATTTTCTGTATTTAAAATCAAAAATGTATGCTAAGGTATTGATAGACCACAAAATCTAGAAGATTTCAAAAATAGCGTTAGGTATAAAATCGAATTAATCCTGACGTCATTTTGCAATGTACAAAATGAATGTGTCCATAGATTAAATGGCATTTCGAAGATTTGATTTAAGGAAAACAACCATTTAATTTCTTAAAGATTTATGTTTGCTATTATTAGAATTTATGTTTTCAACTCTTTAAATATCTTAAATCATCTATCAGCAAAAATCGAGAGTCGATGACGTCATTATTTGAAAATCAAGAGCGGTGGAAATTAAAATAGATGTAGACATTTTTATTAAAAAAAATAGTCCTAGCATTTTTTTGAAACACAAATTGCTTTAAATTGAATGAATTTATTCCATAATTTTGCCCTGCAGCTAACATGCTTTTGAGTAATGGTGTACAACCTCCTCTAATGAATGCTGCAGATTTTCCGGCGCAGCGGAATATATTGATCAGTATTGTACTGTAGGTTCAACTTCCTACAATTGATGAAATGCACACACTAATATTTAGTAAAGTCAATAGCTGGAGTAAGTAATACCTCGTTGCTTGCAGGTCAAGGTTAATACCAGTTCTGTATTCATTTTACGGTTTGATGGTCCTTGTCGTCAAGTCATATGTAGATGAGAGGTAGTTTATGTATGCTAATACATCATGTCAGCGCTGTTTCACTGAAAGGATTTAACTAAAATACATAATTTTTTAAAAACTTCTGAATCGATTTTACGCGGTTGCCGTGTCAAAAGTAGATGATGAATTATAAAATTAGTCACTAAACATTTTCATTAGTCAAGCTACTCTAAGTGAGTTGAAGTCAAGTTATTTGAATTCGAGTCAAATTCATACGTTACAAACCACTGCTTGTAATATAAATCCATAATAAGATTAATGGACGTCTTGTTTTCTAGTCGGTTGTTGAAAACTAGAACGAATAAAGTTTGCCAGTAATGTGATTGGACTTTCCTTGAAAAACAACATTTTATATCAACCTCTACTTTATTTTATTTTGTTTCGCTTTTTTATGTTTTACATTTATTAAGAAAATATTGGAAATGCGTTTTTCTCTATAACTACTCTATAGCGATTCAACCATAGCAAATACATTTTTATAGCTTCATTCAATACATTTACTGCAAAATTAAGTAGGTTGTAACAAAATTTACTTTTCTTAGAACAATCCACACAAGCTTTCTAACAAAGACTAGCTTTCAGTGTAACTTCCACACACTAACGTATTCTTTTTAGAACTTACCCTAGGTTCGTTGAAACAATGTGTGTTGATAGTCTTTTTACTTATACCAACCCTTTTGGAGCTTCTACTGAGTGTATTTCTGATTTTTATTGAACACCCTCCAGTATTGGGCTAAAGAACATGTGTTAAGAGGACAGTCATGTATTTTGTCTCAAATTGCCAAATGTTTCATTAAAATTAATTGTTCGTTCAACTAACAACTTAACATTTTAAACGAAATATATTTAAGTGTTTATTTAACTTTTCCTAAGTTCATCAAACGTTTAATTACAATTACAAGATTAAAGAAGCGATAATTAGCAGCTCTATTAAGAGTTTTAGTAACCAGGATTTTTAGAGTTCTATAAGAATACCTTGGAATGATAAAGGTAATTACAAGATGTGTCCCACGAATGTTTTTGCATTTCCAAATGCGTGTTCGGATGGAGACGTGTGGACAGATTTTGGTGCTTTGGGGAGACGAATCAGATTTAATTACGAATTGGAGATGAAACCTGAGTCCATCACCTTGACCCTGAGTCGAAACAAGAATCAATGCAGCAGCACATTAAGGGCTCCAGTCCTCCCAAGAACATTAAAGTCACCAGTCCACAAATTGATACTTTCAAAAGCTGGTATTGCTGAATGTAGCTTCATAGAAATTGACCAGCCGTTTTAAAGTCCAGATCTAACTTCCAGTGACTGTTCTTTGTTGTGAAATCTAAAAACAAAAACAATAAGGATAACAAGGCTTGTATCCAAAATCAAGAGGCTTACATTGAAAAATAAATTTTTATTGTTCTAATTTTTTTTTTCATACTTAATCCGGGAATATAAAAACGACCCATCGTAACATTGGTTCAATGATTTGTTTAAATTAAATAAATAAAATGTGTCAGACATTAAAATAAATGATCAAAAAATAACATATAGTAATGTTCAATTAAAAATATAATTACGTGATATTTACAATACAATACAATACAATGAATGATTGCTTGAAAAATGCTTTTTGGTTTGTATTTCAATACAATGATTTAATGAAATGTATACTTGTTCTTGGAAAGATTGATAATCCGGTTTGAATTGTTTTCTTGTAAGAATTAGAATTTATGATACTTTCGTGCATATTTTCTTTCAACAATAAGACACATCAATTTTCCACTTTCTTTGTTCCGTTGCTCAATTAAAACAAAAATTTTGAGTGCGTTTACCAACAAAAATGAAAGTTTTCATTAAGAAGCTATTCCACTTCACCCACGTCACACTAAATTAAACATCGCTATTATATCAGAATTTCGTACAATAGTAATGAGTTTTTTATCCGTTAAGTAATTTTTTTAAACTCTAACTAAAAATAATTTAGTAAACATCAAATTCGGTTAGTCTTTTTATTTGTTTTTAATATCTTCGTGAATTTATTTGCTTATAATGCACAGAAAATATTACTTTCATTTGTTTCCTTTTATCGTGCACACATTTTGTTTTAGAGTTAATGGTTAATAACTAATGTGCATTAAACTATACAGAGTATTTCACAGAACTCGTTAGTTACAAGTTTTAGTGATGTTATTATATATGAAAATTTTGGAATAGGCAGTCACAATGTTGGATCTATTAATTTAAAATATTTTCGCCTGTTAAGTATTTCCGGCATTTGCGAAAACAAGATACTTTTTAATCGTACAGTGATGCCCTATGTACAACGTAACTAAGAGCAATTTTTACATTTGGCCACACAATAATCGACTTTAGATAGGATACAGCGAATTGCTATGGAATTAATGGGAATTAATAAAATTGCCACGTCGATTTGATGTTAATAAATCTTTAGTCCTACCATATGAGCAAATAATGCTATTATTACCCACCACCGCGTTTACGTGTGGTGTTCCTGCTCACGACGCATCTGTAGAACGGAATTAGTTTCTTACCCACCACTAACACCAAACTTGATGTTTATGGATTTCTATTATTGAAAGACGACCAGAGCCAAAACGCATGATCAACTTTTTGAGTGAATTTGAGATGCTACGGGCATACTTATATGTTCGGCATTGTTACACGGTCACTTCAACTGTGTCTTTTGGATATAGTAAACATTTTTGGTGAATTTTATTCGCTCATAGTGTGTGTTAAATCAGAAGATCTAGCGCTTTATTAATTTATAAACAGTATTGCATATAACTTTCCCTTTTATTTATTACTCAAAAATGGTTCGTTTGCGAACATAGGTCTATTAAGATATTTTTTTCGGAATTCTGTAATCCTTACAGTGAATTTGTCAAAATGTCAAATGCCAAAATTTTGTTTTAAATGTAAATCTCTTATAGGAAACGAGGAAACGACAAAACTTAAATGATTGTTTTTGAACCTTTGAACTTTTTGAACCTTCTAACTGCTGAACAGATCCCATTGGGGAGGATCCTAACGAGAACAGTCTGTATAACAACAGACGCTAGTTGAGTATACAAGTTATATTCTTTCTCTATATTTCCTTAGAAATTACAAACAATATTTATGTAATTTGTTTCAAATAGAATAAATCATTATTAAGATCTATTTGATATTTAAATTTAATAGAATCTGCTTAAATTACTTTATTTTGTAGATATTTCAGACGTTATTCACTACCCTGCTTTATTAGTAAAGAAGAAAACATAAGAAAAGAAAAACCACGTTTCTTTTCAGAAATTCACCAAAATTGAATCACAGCAGATAATTTACTTCAAGAGAGTTTTAAATATAATTCTGGCCAAACTAAAATATTGTTCTTATTCTGTAAGAGTTCTTTTCCATTAATAAAATAATTTATACTGTACAGTATGACTAAAATTACAAAATTTACTTTATCTAGCCTAACATGCTGCTTAATTAATCTACTGTCTAGACTGTTGTTCACTTAAAGGGACGCTCATGACTAAAAAGTCGTCGAACATCTGTAATATACATACATACACACAAATTTAAATGGTTAGAAGGTATGCGATGCACTGCCCAGACAGGTTGAAGAGAAGCGCAGTCACTCATACGTGACATCATGTATCATTTTACACTTGGATTCTTCTCTACCTGCTATCGGCAGGTGTTATGGCTGGAAAAAATTACACGCATAGGTATATTAAGCTTATTTATGGCTTTTTCTCTCACATTCAGAATGGTCGGAGTTTTATATTTTATATTTACCTTCAGTTAGTTCAGTGTCCATATTCTGATGCTTTCATAATTACATAGTACGTAAATAGATATTTATGTAGCATTAATTAAAGCAATTACAACTATACAATTTATATACTTGCAGTACTACGTTAGATTTTTAGAGTTTTGGTTTATGGGAGGGTTGTATTTTAAGAAGCTTAACTGCAAAAGGTACGTTTCAGTAAAAAGTAAAACGTAGGATAACAAATAGTAAATAAACCAACATTTCGCTCATTCAGTGTGGGATAAAAATTGCAAATCTCAAGTTATAAGATATAATACATTGAAATGTACTATACATACATCCTTGTTGAAAGTATTGTCATATGCGTAATAATTTCGAAGGCGTATGTTCGTCTTGTATGATATTCGCTATACCAAAGATGTATGTGAACACATAGAACTCCAGAATAATTCGCATAATTTAATTGGTAAGTATACCCAAGGTGTATGTGATTTTACATACAACTTTGTCAGTTTAGTGTGACATCATGACACCATTTTGTTGGGTGTATTGGGTCCAAAACTGAACATTTGGAAAGCATTATCGAAGAAGTTTTTTATTTTATTACAAGTAATTGCTAACAAAAATATTGCTGTTGCAATACAGCAACTCACGGTATTGGAATCATTCACGGCAAAAGCAATGTGAGGAGAGAAAACGCTAACCAACGGACATGTTTCCGCCTACCCGGAGCTGTCAGCGTTGTTTCGAGCTTATCCTTTAGCTCAGATCGCTATTTCCCTCTTGGTTTACATCACTCACTCTTCTTTGAAACGATGAGCCAAGTATATCTTTTGATCCGTTGGCTAGCGTTTTTCTCCTTATATTGCGTAATTCCATCAATACCATGAGTAGCTGCATTGTAGCAGTTATGAACTATTTACTAGTTGATGAAACAGCCAATAATACGTATATGGTATTGCAACGAATTTATTTCATTTATTAAAAATGTTTCAAGGATATCAAGAAATATCATGAAAGGATTAATTGGCGTTGCTCCTCATGGCATTATTATATATGAAGGATACATAGGAATAACGATCAAAGTCATATTTTTATCCAATTTGAGATATTATAACTGAGTCAACGTAATATAGAACAACCAAACATTCTAAAAACGATCACAGTTAGTCACATACATTTAAAATAAGGCATTGTTTGAATAAGCGATCAGAGTCCCTGAGTTAATGTAACAACGATCAAGTACCATGCTGTTCTAGAGGTCATTTAGCATATTACATAATGGAATGCTTTATGTTTGTGTAGAATTGTTTCTAATCGTGTTATTACAAAATATTTAGCAAGTGTTGATGAATTTAACAGTGATTGCAGTGACGGTTGTTTGGTCGTAAGTAATTCAGGTAAGAAAAGGCATAACATCGAAAGAATTAGTGACGCAATTGAAAATGTAATGCCAGAAGAGCGCTAATCCAACATTAAACGATCTAATTTTCTACAAACCAGAGATCAATAAATGAAGTATCTGTTGTTCCGGTAGCAAGAAGAAAACCAAGACAACCTGGGGATATGATCTCAGTTATCAGTGTAAAGCACAAATAGCTATAGATAATAAAATGAAGAAAATTAGAGAATTTCGCTCCATTATGTAACGAATAGAATACTTTAACCTTAAAAAAAGGTCTCTAGCAACAACTGGAGTTGCACTTATTGTCACCATAAAATTCCCTCTGAAACTGAAGAAAATTTCATTTATTTCTGATAATCCTTTGTTTTTTTTTCTTTTTATTTAATACCTTTTTATTTTTCATTATGATATGTAATCTTTTTGTTTGGTACTATTTACCAGAAACTAATTCATTAAGTCGTTGCGTTTGTGTTCTATACCGTTTCAACTAATCAAACCTGTATTACTCGAAAAGATGCGTGACTTTGAACATTATTCTCGTGTATCCTTCACTTGTTAATGATCTGTTCTCTGGTTCAATCTTAGACAAAGAGATGCTGATGATTTAAATTGCAGATAAAGGGGGTTAGATTCGAGATATACTATCAACTGGAGTAACCTTAAATGTTTATAGAACAGATCTATAAGACCGAAGCAATTGCTAAGGCACAAATTCATGTAGAAAGAGCGATCTAAAGAGTGAAGGCTTTTAATATTTTAAGTTATGTGCTATAATCACTGCAAACTTATGCGACAATTATTGTTAGTTTTAGTAACATTAATTATTTACAATATCCATTATCTAAGGAAGTTAAACAACGCTATGTTAATCTATAATGTACAAATCGTAATTCATGTTTATAAATGTTTAATGAAATTATTATTATTTATCCACCAAAAAATGTTTTAATTCTTGAAGATTCGGCAACCAGTTAAGAATACCTTTTATTCTTTGGAAGTCTACAGAAAATACATATTTTTTTCTCATGGTTAAATATAACTCTCGTTGCACTTGGTGATAATATGCATGATCTATATTCACCACAATACTATGCTCCTTGCAATAAAAAAGGAATTTTCAATCTTGCAAGTCCGTCTCTTAATGTAACCCCCCGAAACTTCGAGCAAGGAAACCTGATGCATCAATCCACATACCGGCACACGTAACCATTAGAATCACGAACTGTTTCATTTGTCTCTTCTTCATTGAACTGCTAAGGCCTTCGACGTCGAACATTTGAAAAATGACAGAGGATATTTATTTCTTTGACATGCGCTTCAAAGTTTAAAATTTACTGCTAGGCGATCTTGTTTTCCTCAATATCAATCACTTTTCATTTGCAAGCTGTTCTAAAATTTCTTGTGCTATTTCTTCTATCACGAGTTGAACCAATACGTCCAATAATAATTGCCTCATTGTTCGCTATCACAATATGTGAACTATACAAGTTGTGTTGTGTGTGATTCTGGGGTGGGGTTGGTGTTTATGCAAGCATATAAAGTTACATCCTCTTCAAGAATGATGCAACAATAATGGCTTAATATTGAATGTTCGATATATTTTCGAGTTAGTTACCATGATCAATCCATTCCTGCATGAGAGCGCCAGGTTCTTAGGCATAGAGGTTGCCTCTCAGCTATAATTCGAGTAATACTTCGATGATATAACAAATTGTACTGCTTATTATTGTGTGAGGAATCTGCGCTGCACTGTCGGCATCAATACTCAGTTTTATTTCTCTTTCGTCCAGTCTAGGTTGCGATACAGAATTATTTTTCAGAGTTCGGCGTTTATCAAATAAAAACAATGTTAGGTGCATGGTTGGTGCCGTTGTCTACGGCCTTATGCCGCCCTACACTGCCCTTCAGTGAAGTTCGGTCAAACAATAAAAATCTATTATATCACACTGTATACAATTATTAATACATAAAATAAGAAAAATAGCACACGCACACGCTCTTTTCTAAGGGATTAAAGCCATAAATTATTATGTAAAGTAGAAATATTGCGACAACCACAATAAAATCCCTTTTATTATTATTCCAAGAATTTCTCGGAAGTACCGATCTTTTGAAACGGGTCGTTTGGGGATTATTCACGAACAATACATTTAGGAAATATACCGCAGTATCATTCTTGTTTATTTATCACAGGCGTAAAGATATAAATTTGCTTCATTTTACTGTTAAACGTGTGTTGGTGTGCATCTGTCGTTTTTGCGCGAAAATTTTAAGAAAATTTACTTCAAAATGGCACGTGGCAAGCCTACCAGTGTAGAAAAACGTTCACGTATTATTACGCTGTTTAAAGAAGGATATTCGGGGCGACAAATTGCTGAAAAAATATGAGAGGTTCAACAGTAAATGACATCATAAAGCGATATCGGACAACTGGAACTATAGAAAATCGTGTTCGTCCCGGAGCATCTAGGAAAACAACAAAAGCTGAAGATTTGAGGATTGTATCACTAAGCAAACGCAATAGAAAATTAACAGAACCACAAATAGCAGCCGAAGTCAATCGCGGCCGCGAAGAACAAGTTTCGGCGAGTACGGTAAAGCGTCGACTTCAACAAGCGAACCTTCATGGGCGCATTGCCATTCGAAAACCCTTATTACTGCGGGGCAACAGAGCAAAACGGCTACAGTGGGCCCGTTCTCATCTAGATTTGTCGTTAGATGATTGGAAACACGTGCTTTGGACTGACGAGTCAAAGTTTGAGGTTTTTGGGCAAAATCGACGAGTTTATGTCCGAAGATCTAAAACCGAAAAAATGATCCCGGACTGCATTGTGCCAACAGTGAAGTAAGGGCGTAGTTTTGTGTTAGTGTGCAAATGTTTGTCGTTTGCTGGGACGGGAGACGAACAGCACACCCTGAAAGTAATGACATGGCCCCCACAAAGTCCAGATTTGAACCCTATAAAGTTGTGGGATGAACTGGACAGGAGGATCCGAAAGATATGCCCAACTTCACGAGAACATTTACGGAATATTCTGCAACATGAATGGATTAATATTCCACAATCCCTTTTAACAAAACTTATCGAAAGAATGCCTGGAATAGTTTGAGCGGTGATCAACAGTAAAGGTTTTTTCGATGAAAAAAAAAATAATGTTCAGTATGTTATATTAGGCCAGAATAACTTTTTATTTATTTATTTTTGTCTTTTTTACCTGTACATACAATAAAATTGCATTTTGTTTTTAGTTTCGTTTGTTTCTGTAACCTTTTCATGTTTTTTACTAACCGACCGAACTTCTCTGAACGACAATATACATCTAAGTAATTAAAGATCATGCGCTTGTGGTCATTGTATCTATTGAGGTACTATTATTTTATAAACGCAAAGAAGATCAATTTACAAAAAACAAAGACGTATATTATTGTAGTTATAATGCGTTTTCGCGGGACGGCATTTTACGAACGCAATCCTTATTATAGATCCCTATAACTTAGTAGTTCTTCGACCTATGCTAGCCACAAAAAGAACATGAAAAATGTATGCCTTAAGTACTTGCTTTTATAGTGTCGACGAATTTCTAGCTGGAGCGGATTGTTAGTGCCTTCGGGGATGCATTTGGTGTTACTGGTTTTATTTTACCTTGTTACAAGAAAATATAGGGTAAATATGTATAGGTGTAAGTCAAGGAGCATTATGTAAAAATGACAATGCCTTTGTTATTCAACTGAAGACAATAAAGCTTATTACTATTGCCATTCCCTTTAACACAGCACATTTTTATTGAAAATTGAAGTCCACCTGAAGAACGACAATAGGTTGTGATAGTATATTTCGGTAAGTTTTTGTAATAAAGAGGATATTTTTGACGTAAATATAAAAAATATTTACTAATATATAACAGTTATCTTTGATTTATAACTGTTCCTAGAACAGTTTCTTTTTCTCTCTAATTAACTTTTAAGATGATTTGGAGACGGAAAATACCCTATACTTGTACATAGAGAGAAGTGTTTGAACTAGGCAAATCGTACCATCTTGAAAAACGTTATAAGTTATCTTGGGTCTTCACGCGAGTTAATCGAACGTCGTTTGTTTAATTTATAGTATGTCGGGCGTACAGAAGCGCAAAAGGCGACCACCGCTTGAAAATGTGAAAAAGTATATCGATGGATTTCCGGATTTATATTATGCGCTAAAATAGTGTGTTTGCGATAAATCGTTATTCTGCTGGCACAAATACGACTGCACAAAGCATGTCAATAGTATACAGTACACAAATCGAAAAAGTGGTGCGCCATCGAGAAAGCAATTTATGTTGGATTTATTGTCCATGTTTCTCGAGTGTGTACATTGTATATGTTACAGTGCGTGTATCGGAACCCTTTTAACCGAATTTTCAGTTCAGTCAGATAAGTCTGGAGACATACAATTTTTCAGCAATCTTATTCTTTTTGTGCTATGTATATAAGGTAAGTAGGTTATATATAATATTTATAATTAAATAAATAAATTAACATTACTCTTTCCCGATATATACTTGCGTTAAACCCTGATGAGTAATATAGTAATACAACATGTCTCCTGGCGTGCAGACAAAAGTGGCCCACTCTAGTTATAAGATATTTCCTACGTTTATTTTGAACAGTGTGGAAAGGTCAATGGTGTCATGTACAAAAAATATAAATAAGCAAACAAAAACAAACATCTATACCTATCAATAATACTTCTAGAGCATTTTTCCAATTGCCCATATATAAACATATTATATATGGGCATATATATATATATATATCGATAATTGATAAGATTGGATACAATTTACTCTATTATAATTGGCAGGAAACACCAATAAGGAAATTGAATGTTACATTTTGGAGCGTGTTTGACTAAGCGATTAATTACTTTATGTGTTTGTATACCAAGTTATTTATGTGCTAGAAAAGAATATCTCGATATTTAATGACACCCTTTAATAAGGATAACCATTAACTAGACGTCAACTTTTGGAATTAGAAAGAGATTATACGCCACGCATTTTCATTAACTTAATTACATGCTGGAAGTATATTGCTCTAAGCCGTCCAAGCGTTAAACTTCATCTATTATTATTATTGTATGTACATATGTGTGCGTATTCATAATTACAAATCGTATTATCCACGCGAAGAGAATTCAAGGATTCGAAAATAGCAATAGAAAAGGTGCAATATTCAGATAAGTAAAAGGTACAAGTTACTAATATAGGAATTGTAGAAAACTATCGAGGTCAGTGGTCCGCCGATGAAATATCCTGGTACTACTGGCGCAAGTCGGCAAGCTAATATCTTACTAGAATACAGATTAAATAACATCAACTTTGTCGAACTTGTACGAGTACGAATGACGTAAAAAACTGTTATATCGGGTTAGCGAATCTTAATATCCATAAATTTGATTGCTAATATCCATTCATCTTTTACGTTTGCGAAAAATTACTGTTATTAGTAATAAAAAAAATACAGTTAATAATACCGTAAGTTTTGTCACTAGCAAGCATTGCACAAATTAAAATCGCTCAAAAAATTATATATGCAAAAATTTTTATATTTGGTACATATATTCTCATCGAGATATACGAGGGGCCGTTTGTATACTCCTGAACTAGGCAGGAAAAGAAAAAAGATTAGAACATTAATAAAAATGTATTTTTTAATGTACGTTCCAATAACATCTTTAAACCGTTATTAAAAAATTCCTTCGGTTTGTTTGTAAAATACTTTTCAATAGGCGCTATAAGTTCGTCGTCGTCTATAAATGTTATTCCTATTTGGTCATGAAAAATAGTTACAGGGTCTAGACAATTCTTATGAAGCCACATTCAGCAACGGCAGCTTTTGAAACTCTTGACTTATTGAGTGGAACAACAGGAGACCTTGCGTCAGTTTTCCGCGTCTAATAGAATCCCTGAGGCGATGCATTAAATTCCTTGACAATCCCAAAAAGTAGTTGCCATTATTTTTTCTGCAGATCGAGTAACTTTAAGCTTCTTGGAGGGGTTGGACTCATGCAATGGCATATTAAGATTGCATGGATTCTTGTTTTGACGCAGGGTCAAGCTGATGGACTTATGTTTCATTTCCGGTGACAAGCCGATTGGTAATTAAATCTAGTTCGTCTCCATAAAGAGCCGAAGATTGTTCGTTTACAGAATTCCATACGGATACGCATTTGGAATGGCGAAGGCGGAGCTCGTCTTGCACTAACTTTACGAATACGTGTAGAATTCTGAAAACTCTTAATAAAGCTGCTAATTTTTACTTCTTTAACCTTGCATCCTCCAGTACTACGCATTTGGGGTTTTCACTAATATCGGAAATGATCACGTCAACAGGCCGACCTGAATGAGTATTACCGTCCAGTGATTCTCAACCATGTTTCGACAATTTTGACCACTGGTGATTAGTCGACTTTGAAGAGCAGTAATACCCGTTTACAGTTTTTCCATGAATAATTTGGGAGGTTTTCTTTGTTTTGTTAAGAATTTTATAACTACTCGAAATTCAAGATTCTTCATTAAATAAAAAAATAAAATTGTATTGATTATTGGCCGGCTGGGGCTGTCATCAAGCCTGGATATTTTATTTGTCTTAAGGTAAGATATCCAACTTTAATTCATTCATAATTCATCATCATTAATCATAGTTTACAGGGAAAGGTATTCAACTCCTACTTACGAAATTTACTGAAACTTGGGTGGTTTGTAGACTTAAATAAATAAAATGCCGGTTTCCGTTTTGGGAGAGAAACGGTTTTGGAGGGTGAAATCGGGTTTTGAAAATTGGAGCTTTTTGCCTCATTAATTATTTCCTATTAGATGTTCATAGAAATTATGGATACATTTAGGCGTCTAGCGCTTTAAAAAACTCATTTTGCCCACTGACTTCTAGTTGCTAGCGTGTAGTGTACAGTCAAATAACGCCGTAGAAACGCGCTGGCCTTAAATATGTCCTAACATAGTGAAATTATCACGCGATTCCGTTTATGATCAATCGTCAGCAGATCGGTATCCATCTCGCCGATAGTCGTCTCATACTCAATTTTTCGTGAAAGGGGCTCTGTAAATGTTCAATCGAGATGTTTACCACATCAACAATCTGTAATCTAGAAATGTTTTGAAGTAAAATTAACAACGCATTGGATTACATCCACATTCCTTGATAAGATTTGTTGTTACGTTATTGAACAAAAAAATTTGTTCAACTCGGTTAAATTTGACAAATTTTGCTAGTTCAGTAAAATTAATTTAGCCGAGTTGATTGCAGCAAATCAGTTAGTGGGTAGTGCATATGCTTATGTCACTTGCTTAAAACTTAATTAACTCAGTTAGAGGGGAAGAAGAGAAACAGGGTCGACGAAAATAAAGTAGAAGAATGTTTTTGATAATTGGCATTTCCGGATGATCAGCCTCAGCTTCAATAGCCTGTAGATGTAAAATTCAGATCAATTTTGTAATATTTAAAGTTATATATAGGAATACACATCTCACATCACGGAGCCTACCGAGATAACCAACACCTTCAAACATAACAAGAAAACCAGACTATAGTTGACCACATTACCATATATGTATGCATTAGGGTAATTAGATTTGATGGTAAATGAATGCCATACGAGACCAATTGGAATACAAATCCGTGCCCGAGTTTTATACAAGCAATTGCTGCTTTGTGGACAATCCCAAACCATACTATTGACTGTTGGTTCAATATAGGAATATTGGATCATTTTGGTGGTACACGTTTTATGCCAAGAGTTTTTCCAAGTGCAATGTCCTATTTCTTCATCTATTAATTTTAGAAATTCGCTACCACTTAAGATATGCTTATACAGAATAACAATGATACAAGCTACAAGTCCACCATGCATAGACCCGCGTTTCACTATTTACGACTCGTCAGTGTGCCATTGTGGAAGGCGGTAGGGTTAGAGTAGGTGGGTGATCTAATTAAAGATGTTCTAATCACAGACACTATATAAACTACTATCGCTAAACACTATGCCGGCATGGCATTTAACCTAAAAAAACACTTAATTCGTTTTAACTCCGTAGCGTAGTACTCTTAAAATTACAATTACTTCAGCGGTAAAAATAGATGCATCATTGTCCAATCTGAACAACTTTTGATATCCATCGCTACCGTTCTCTATGTAGGGTAGCCGCAGCTATTACTACCTTGGATCTATAGGTGAAAATGATTAAAACCTCTGTACAAATTTTATTATGATCTTGTTATCCAATATAGGATGGGACGCATTGAAAAACTTTGCGTAATGGAGGCGGTTCTTTTTTCTCCATTACGGTATGTTAAGTATAATCTGCTAAAATCAATAAAAATAAAAATTAAGTTGAGGATGACGTAGTACATAATTAGTATTAGACATTCTATATCCTTCAACCAGCCATTATAATCCGAGAGAAACATCGAGCACAGATGTAATTGCCGCATCTTACGCAAGGCAAGGCGTTTATAAAAATAAATAACAAGGAGCATATTTCATTAGATCTCGTTCGTGCCTCCGATACCTCTAAGCGTCGCTTTTGAAAGGTAATAAATGCACGTACTTGTTCTTGTGCAACGCGTAGAAGATGGACATCTTATTTCATAATGCCCTGAATACAGCGTAATCCTTTCAAATAGATTACCACATAAGAGACTGAACGTAATACAATATGCAGTCGATATGTGCTATATTTGGTAAATGAATGCTATTGCTATTCGTGTTAGTTTGTCGGTTTTGTAAAAAGAAACGCATTATATTTAAAACAATGGTAATTTTGCTTAATGCAGATTGGCAGATTTTGTGTTTAGAAATTGTATATTGTACTTGAAAATAAGCATTTCAATTTTTTTTACGTCTGAAGATGATATTTATCATTGTAATGACTAGGGCCAAGACATTTTTCGGCAGTTCACAACAATAGTGTTCACCACAGTCAGCGGTGTGCTTACGCGATATAACTTTCTAGACGAAGCGATTGAGCAACTTTGGATCAGGGAAATTATTTAAAAAATTGCAGGAGTTCATTAATTAAGAGACTTTCATCGTATATTAGCGATTCACATTCAACTGAATAACTAAAAAAAAAGCATAACAATTGTAAATGCTCTAATTTGGACGCTAGTCCCTTGGAAAAATGTCAAACCGGAGACAATTAATAAGTGATCCTTTAAAAGTTGGTTTTGGAGAGTGGAATGGTGCCAAAATACGGAGGATAGTGTAGGAACTAAGAATGATGATTTAACTGTAACGGATTGTGTTCGCGAGTTCCAAGGAAATAGTTGTCAAGTTAATCTAAAAAATGAAAGTGATGTTGAAGATAAAGATGTTGGAAATTTTAATAGCTACTATTGCTGATTACTCCTTCTAAACTTGCAGGCATTCTCCATTTTATTTAGAACATGTAAATAAAATTTAAATTAAATTTAATAAATCAATAAATCTAATTCAATGTGTATTATTTAATGTGTTTTCATCGAAACACACAAAATTCTTTGGAAATTATATTTAACCGTTGCTCTAGTTAACCCTCTTTGTAGCCAACACAACTCCTCACAGCACCCAATAGTCTCTATCCCGCAGTTGTCCGTTGTTAAAAGGTTTTATTGTATGTAAAACCATTTGTTTTATTGTAGTTCTATATTAGTTTTTTCTATGTTTCTTCTTTTATGAAAATAAATGCATATTATTATTATATATGACTTTTTACAATACAGCGATACGTGTAAAAATGATTTTCTGAAACGTAAATATGTCTACGTTGAGAATATATTATTTAATGCATTCTAATATTTCAGGCGCGATAGCAAGAGCAAGATAGAAGAATTTTACTCAATGATATTTTCTTTAATGAGTGCCTCATTTCTTTTACCTTTTAGGAAGGACATACATGACGCGTTTGATCTTTATTCGTTAAATACGATTGTGTGTTAGAAATATGTATGGAGGTAGAAGGTTGAGCTGTATACTAAATCGGTATAATCCTACAAAGTAGATAACATATTGGCAATCTACTTGTTCAAGACATAACGTACAATCTACCTCATAAGACATCTGTGGCATCTAAATCAAAAAACACACACGCATATCATATAAGTCGCAATAGATTGAATAGATATAATCATAAGGCTTATTTACAAACATGACACTGTGTGATCTTCTAGCTTTTGATTAACACGGTATCTTTACTGCCTACTATTCGCACACTTGTTGGTGCCGTGATTACCCATATCCAAAAATTGCTGAAAAAAAGTTTTTTTTTTCTTCAAGTAATCATAATCGAGCATGCTTATTTAAAATCATCTTTTGGTATAACGATGAAGTGCATAATTTTTCTTCGGGAATTCTGAAAACTACTTCTCAAATTGCACTTCAATTCTATTTGTTAAAGCAATAAAAAATATTATATTAATTAATACATTTATTACAACGATGAATTACGTTTATCAAATTAAAACTAATTTATTAATATAACAAATATTCGTTTATTAGCTTACTTTGTAAGAAGCGAAAAGCACTTTAGGGATTTTTCATTAGACATTATTAAATGTTATCTTTATATAAATAAATCCGTTTATTGTATATAGAGTATATGCACATGTATGCGTTCATCGATATAATAAACAGCCATTTTGATAAAAGAATTGTTTCATTAATGAACTTTTTTATCAATCTGTACCTGAAACATTTTCGTCATTACAAACGTATCTTAAATTTTAAATTAAAGGTAATAGTTACAAAAAAATTATTTTATTGTTTAAAAACACAAATACATCAGTATTATACAATCAACAAGATATTTCCTATCAAAAGTTTATTGTTAAGGACCAGATTTTAACAAAGGATCTAACCGGCTAACCAATCGTCTCCGTGCATTAGTCTCACTCAAAATACCCGTACACAAATTCTAACACCTTTGATATCACACACAAAAAAAAGATATAAGGGAGAGAACTCCTAGGATTATTACAAAAAAGAAAACATAAATACGTTAAATTTGACATCATGAAGAAAGTGCACTGCGCAGTGTACTTGGTTGGTTTAAAAAATGGGGTCATACATTTTCTTTTTGCTTCCCCTAGAATTGAGCAAAAAATTATGAAGGGTGTACAACGTAGGACTAATGTATACATAATATTTAATTTTGGTTTCATTCTATCTCTCATAATTTTAGAGAAATACGAATTTATTGTTAGGAGTTTTCTCCTTCATAGTTTCGTTATGGTGTTAGGAGTTTGTCATTTTTGTACGATTATTTTGAATGAAAACCACTAGACAGAAATTAACAATTCTTAAATACACGTTGGAGCATTCTTCAATTGCTTAACTTGCTAGATCCTTTAACAAACATTAACATCTTCATTAGGATGCCTATTGTTTGGCCAAGGAAAAACTTTTTGTGTGAATACTTCCAAATTTCGTTCCATTTGATCTTAGTGGCTGTAATTTTAATTTTCTGATTAGCTTGAGTGGGTATGTTAACCCAAAGTGACTTTGTTTTCAGATTTAAAATTATAAATTGCATTAGAAATAATGACTTGATTAATGTAGCCCATGCCCATTATATGCAGCCGACGCAAAATTAATACTTTTTTAATTATTTCAGATATTTTACATATTTTGAAAGCTTCTTTCTTATAGTCCAGGTAAAATCATATATCTATTGCTTATACACATGCGGTGAATAAAAAATCGAAAAAAACGAAAATATTGTTTATTACTACACGTATACCGTTCTGTTTTGCCGGGGTGGATGTTGTTTATAACCGCCATTCTATAAAAATATTGTTCCGCCTGTATGGATTTCTGCGACTTTATCTGGATTATAGGAAAAAGCTTTGGAAACAGTATCATCCATTTGTTTTCACTGTGTTATTCAATAGGTAGAGCAAGATTTGAAACAAGATCAAATGAGCTAACTGGAACAAAATTTAAGGATGTGTAATAAAAGTAAATATTTTTAATCAAACAATAAACACTCCAATGTACAATATTATTAATCACAAGTAATAATAACAAACAAGTACATACAGTTGAAATTCAGGCATTTCTAAATAACAACCATAAACATTTATATTTAGGGAACATATATATCTACACTTCGTCGCAAAATGAAGGGATCATACATTTTTTTTTAATTCAAAATTTCTATAAATAAGCAATTTTTTATAGATGGAATAATTGGAATGGAATTTTTTTATTGTGATAGCTGAAAATATACAAAAAATTGATTTATTTTAATTGAAAATTACGAATAAATTGCCAATATGCTTTTTTGATTTCTTTTTTGAAACCAATAAAAATAAACTACAACGTAAAATGACGTGGCACCGTCAGCACCATAATCATTTATTAAAGGCCAATGTTGTTTACAGAGTCTTGTCGAAGAGGGCCATTCCCAAAGGGAGGTTACTGCAAAATTTATGTATCACAAAGTGTTGTGAACAGGGCATGGACCAGGTACCAGGCGACTTCAGAGTCGTAGAAGGTAGAAAAATGGGAATAAACCCCACAGAAGTCGTTTTGTACGCGTAACCTCAACAGCCTTAAAACAAAACCTTTACCTTGCTACTGGTAACGTAGTCAGCACGGGTATGGTTTGAAGCTGTATAGGATTATCACGGGTCTTGCTTTAACTACAGCTAACAAATGAGCTAGATTCGAATTGCTACAGAAAAATGGAGATATGTGTTGTTTACTGATGAGTCAAAGTTTTGTCTCTTCGCCAATAATCGACGAAAAAAAGCTTGGAGTATGCGAGGGAGCGATTTATGAAATGTATTGCCAGAGGAGTCGACAGATTTGGCGGAGCATCTGTTATGGTGTGGTGGCAATTAAGACATAGAGATGAGGTTGTTATTCCTATTGTGAAACCTTTTGCAACTCTTTTGACCAGAGCCAGTTTCAATGCATGATAACACTCTTCCGCATATATCGTAATACATAGTAACAGATGAGCCTATCGCTGTGAATATCAACGTTTTGAACTGGTCAACTCGAACTTCGGACGTAGTATTTATGAGATAACATAGGTAGTAAGGTGTAGGGACATGCGAATGCTCCAAAGACGTTAGCAGAACTCTTGGAGCGATTAGAACAAATATAGCTCAAAAATCGAGGAGAAGAGATTGCAACCTTAATCCAAAGGATGTCTTCCAGATATCACAACAAGATGTGGTCATTAGTTAATTTTCTCGTTTTTTGCATCTCTACTACATCAACGTTGAAATTGTTAAATATGTTTCGTTACTTACATATGTACAAATATTTAATGCAATTAAAAGTAAAAAAAAAATGTATGGTTTTGGTTCCTCAATTTTGCGGCGAATTCAATTTTAATTTATATTAAAGACGTTATGATCACTACTTCCTATATTTGTAGGATTTTAGGAAAAGGATCAGGTACATATTCCTCGTAGACTCATTTAAAACAATAAAAGCAAAGAACAAAATGAATCCTTGCATTCCGGCAGTTATCGTAAATAAATAAGCACATGCCACGCTACTGAAAAATTCAGAAGCGAATCCAAAAATCCAGCTTAATCCTAGAAGAGAGAATAGAACGCCTACCAATCGCAATTTTAGGACCAAAATGAAATCGTGCCCGTACATATCGTTTATCTTTTCGTGGAAGATATTCCAGATTATCACGCAAAAGAAGGTCAAGTTTATAGAGGCGATTATCAGGACTGGAATCAGCAACCAAATTGTGAAGCCGTCACCTGTTGGATAGCACATTCCTGTATTGCCTTGTACATAATTTTGTGGGGTTAAGGTGCATATATTTATTGCTACAGGAAATAAAGGTAGGCCATATCCGAAGAGACACGATTTCAGCATAATCCACTTTTTAGGTTTGTCAAAAACTAAAACAAATCGTTGATAATGCAAAACTCCCATGATTAACATCCAGCAGAATTGAGACAGTACTACGTAATGAAGGCTTGCCCCAATGAAAATACATAAAGACTCGACGGCATTGGAATTCCGCGCATCATTAGACATAAACAATAAGACAAGCTGTAGAAGAGTAACGGTACTGTAATGAAGTAATATTTGGTTACCCTTATTTTGACGCCATTTTTTGAATAAGAAAGCGGTGACAAAAATCCAAAATATTCCAAATACTGAAAAAGCGGATTCTATGGATGTAATGATGTGTAGTATTGTATTGTGTTTAGCGTAGCTTGCTTGCTCGTCCAGAGAAACGTCAGCTAATATAAGCAAAGCAAAATGTGTAGTATGTTCAAAGTTGCAAACCCTTACACAGTTCCCGTTGGGGGGGATCTCTTGCAATTCCCATTCACCTTTAGTATTTTCAAAATTGCTAATGTAACCATAGCGCCAGAAAGCGCAACGTTCAAGTGTATCTGATTGTGTAAAGTTGTAGATAATTTTGACAGGAGTTTCATATTCCTCGTCAATTGTGGGAAGTAAAATTCCAAATACGCTTTTGTAAGGTTCCCTTGAATTATTCGACGGGTATTCATTAAAGAGGTAGTCGTTTAAAAATATGGTTATGATGACGATCAGCGGTTGATTCCACTCTAGAGTTTGATTTATTTGTTCTATAAGAGATTGTGGTATGTAAGTCGCCACCTCTAAACCTTTCTTGTCTATGAAATCAGTATCGGCTACACCATCTTTCAATTTCAAAATTTCTCTTTCACGATTTATGTTGTATACTGCGATTCCTCTGACGTTAGTTTGTTTAGCGTCGAATACGAAAACCATTAGATTCTTGGTAATTATTTCGGTAATAGTATCTTGAGTAGATCTCGCCTTTGGTTGTTCAATAAATTTTTGCAAAAGAATATCAAAATTGTACAAAATCCTGTCGGTTGAATTCAAGATCTCTTGCGATTGTTTTAAGGTAGATTTTTGGGCACCTATAATATTATCGATCACTACGGTCACGTTTTCAACGCTTGATGCGTCTTCCTTATCGGATTTATCCAATATTTCCGCGATGTAGTGGATGTCCACCGGAATATATTCCGAAACATCTTTAGTTAGTTCGACGAGACTGTTAGATTTTACCGTCAAAGAAGCGTTCGACTGTACCAGTTGGTACAACTGAGCTGTTATTGAGGATTGACGTGGATCATCGGAGCAAGTACCGGTTACTTCTGACCAATATGCACCGCTGAGAAAATCCCCAGCGCAAGTTCTTGTGACCGGAAAACCATCCTCATGCAAGCAAAATTCTTCCGGTGTAACAGTAGAATTAATTTTGGTCAATTGCCATTGCAGACTAATTCCATTAGAAACTGTTTTGTCGGGTAAACAATAGGAAACGCTGCGAAAATTGGATACGCCATGAATGGAAGCTACTTCACCCACGGTGGAAGCAATCAGAGCTTGGAATTCTGCATATTCTTCCTCGACGTTAGTGAAATCCTTCGATGTCATATGCATTAAATACTCAATTGTTTGTGAGGTCTCGTTCAGGTTCATTATTGACACCCACCGTAGAAAAAATGGAAGAGTGTCATTGCCACTGGATAAATGCTCTTGGATTGAATCGTGTATTGCCGTATAGAAAGTTAATGATGTCGGATTCGTTGAATCGTTATATTTTACAGCAATAGTAGTTACGAACTCGTTACCGTAAATATCTTGGTCGAAAACTAAAAGACGGTCTGTGCTTATCGTATCCAAATTTGGATACGAGAATACTTGACACCAATAGTGCCCGGGACAGTTAGTTGAATAAGAGAAATAATATCTAATTCTCGTTTCATTGACAGTTTCGTAATTTTCATGTTTTATCAATGTATAAGGATGAGAGGAAGTGCTCGAGCTAGTATCCGTGAAGCAGAATATCCCATCACTGCCTGGAGGTACATACAGATCGTTCGGATTATCAACAATTAATACCAGTTTTTTATTTTTGACATCCAAAGTTAAAGACAATTGTATGTTCGTGTAAGTTGTATTCTCTTCGCATAACATGCAATTTATTTCACTTTCATTTTCGAAGTTCCATGAATTGTCTTCAGTTAAAACTCCGTATCTTTTGCTAAAGTCGGTTCTTCGGTTCCAATTTGTGTAAGAAATCTTTTCCCTCGAATTTGTCCAGAGAAAATCCTCTGCCAATTCCAAACCTATCCTGCAATTGTTTCGTTCTGCGGGTAGTATAAAATTCTGATACGGTTCCCTTAATTCCGCTAATGTATTGCAATCTTCGGGCTGTTCCTTGATACAAAAACACTTAGACGCGTTTAAATTATATTCGCTGTAGTAACATTGCTCGTCAATGTTCTTACTGCAATAGGTGTTGGTTAAATAGCGCAAAGATTTATAAGCACATACCGCATCGTATCTAGATCGGCAGTATACCATCTCGAAACTTGAAGACGAGTACGATATAAGACAATCTTTATAAAATGAGCCTTTCCACGAATACTTAACCGTCACTAAGCTTCCGAAATACCTCGTTGGTTCCTTTACGATCAAATGACCTACGCCATAGTCCTTGACTCGCGTCGCAGGATACCATACTGGACCGGGTATATCATTTCCAATCAAGAAGGAGTAATCGTAGAATGAAATTACGTTGGTGTAAGGGCAGGACGGTGGAAACGTTTGATTGCTGACAATTGTATAACAAATTTCGCTGTCTTTATGGTAGATAAAGTTCTCGGGACATGGTGAGAATTTTTGTTGAACCTGGAAACATCTGGGTTCGGGATCCCACGCGTTGTTCTCGCATTTCCTGTGGATAATCGTGTAGTTTTCATCTAGACATAATGGTTCAGAGATGTACCAGTCTAGTTCCTCGTCTGAATAGTTTCCCCACCATAAGATATTGCCTTTAACTTCCTGAGTAATCGGGGCGCACGCCTAAAAAGAATAATGAATCGTTAGCTTTACGTATTAAGTTAATTAAGTTAAGAATAGTAGCTGCAGTACTATAGAAAAGATAACGTATTGCATTGCATTGGGTCGCATTGCTTAAGCGATAGTATAAGGGATGTTTCCAAAGTTCTGGAAATTGCGCTCCAATTAAATTACACAGAACTGAGGCAATGCTATTGGTCATGTTTATGCAGCTATCCAGTGCAATACAGTTCAGTCTGAGTCAAGTGTTCGATTGACATAGACGCGTTTTCGTAGCTCTGTTTTAGCCCAGTTTTGTTTTGTTTGTTTTGTTTTGTTTTAGCCATTAGCTGTTTTAACCATAGAAGACGCGGTTAAATCTCAAAAAGCAATAATTTTCTTTTTGTGGAAATAGGGTGTAAAAACTTAAGAAATTATTCAACGTCCGCAAGGAGTGTTTGGTGAGTCTGTAGAATCTAAAACTATTGTATATCGGAGAACATGATCCATGCAGTGGTCGCCCCAGTACGTCGGTAAATGAAAGAAACATTACTGCCATAGAGGACCTACTGAAAGAGGACAAGCAAATGACTATACGTCAAATTAGTGTACGCATAGGAATAAGTACACGACAAGTTCACGATATCTTATGTATATGATTGTTTGGGCGTGAGCAAGGTTTTAGCCCGCTGGGTGCTAAGACTTAAAGAACTGTTAGCCCGTTACGGTGATGAATTTTGGCAACGGATAACAACTATTGACGAAACGTGGATTCCTTATTTCAATCCTCAGACCAAAAGTCAATCCAAATATTGGCGTAAACCGAGAGAATGTCCTCCACTTAGGGCGCGTGCAGTTCCGTTTGTTGGAAAGGTAATGCTAACTGTATTCTGGGATTGCGAAGGGATTACTTTTAAGGATTATCTGCCAAAAGGTACTACATTAACGCAGAACATTATTCGAATTTATGATCCGGATCACTGCGGCAAGCACTTTTCAGAAAACGGCCTGCAAAATTGTGTAAATGTCCGTTAATGCAACAGGATAGTGCAGCACCCCATACCGCAAGAAAGGCAAAGGGTATTTGAAACGATTTCGATAGGAATTGCTTCCTCATCCACCTTACTCACCAGACCTCGCACCCAGAGATTTTCATCTGTTCCCAGTTTCGAAAATACGTTTACGGGGTGTTCGATTTGAGTGTTTAACTGACGTGAAATGTGTCATACATAGGTGGACTGCGGCGACACTGAAAAAGTTCTTCGAGGACGGCTTAGAAAATTAGTTTATCGTTGGCATAAATGTATTCATTAAATGGAGATTACATAGAAAAATTATATTGTAATATTGATAATAATTGACAAAATAAAAAAATTACAGCGAAATTCTCAGAACTCTGGCAACATCCCCCGTATATTCATCAGATTCTCTGGTTTTGTCTTATGTTGCATAGCACAAAATTAATTACAAGTTATTAAATTCTTATTGGTTGATCTATTTTGTTGATATTAACAGCGAATCGTAAATCTAATATGTTATATGGCTATAAAAGAGGCGCCGAAATAATTATTCTTTGGATGTAAAAGATGTAGAATTAGGTGATTGTTTTTGTTTTATATTTAAAATTTGCTAACTATAAAGATTTTGTAGCACTAAAATAAGCAGGCGATAAAAAGCATTTTACTTGCATGCTATTATAAGGTTAAGAAATTGATGTAAACTATATTCTACGTAATATTATTGTAAAATTAAAAAGTCAAAACATAATGATTTATTTTTAATTTTTGTTCATTAAAGTCAGAAGACAGTAACAAGAATCAATGCGATCATAAATCTAAACCCTATTAACACTTTCATTTATTTTCTACCCACAAAAGGATATATAATGTAGCGGGTATGAAATATTGTTAATTACTAATAAAATATTCGAAGGCATGACATTAATGAAGTAGCAGATAATGCCGTTGAAAGCTATAATATATGGCTTATGTTTGCAGCAATGAAAAACATCTATATATAGATAAATCTGTACGTTCACATAAATAGATCTGGTTTAATAATTGTCTATTGACATTTTATTGAATCTCTGAGCAGCCAAATCTGTGCAGTATACTATATGTCATTGTATATTCGAAAAAAAATCAACGTGTTATTGTATACCATAATAATAAAAGCAGACATATGATGAAATTATACCCCCTAAAAGTAATGTATTTTTTAATATTCGTTTGTACAATCGTATAAAAAACTACTTGTTATATAGTAGTTATTACCTCTGTACAGATTGTAAAAATATTGACATAAAATCCTGAAAAAACGAACAATGTGAAATGTTTGATTTTGAAGATAAGTAGGAACAACAAACGTATGTACCTCTCAGTACTGTTCTCTGGTACTATACTGGTTTTGCTTGAGAACAGGCCAAAACTATTTTCACGTTTTATAGGCCATAAGAAGAGATTTTTATTCGAGTTTTAGTGCAGAAATCTCATAAGCTATAAAGGATTAATGGGAAAAGAAGTAAAGTTTTACAAACTCAATTTAAAGTAACGTTCTCATATGTTTAATATCATTCATCTCTTTTAATATTAAATTTAAACAAATGGAGTAGGATAAGACGTTTTTATATTCATATGTTGAATAAGGATCTCGTGTCTTGAACTTACACAAGCTAAATAAAAGTATTTTTATTTAGCTTGCGAGTTTGCAACAGACATCATAGTAAAAACTACTTTTTTAAAAACTCAGAGGAATATTAGGAAAACATCCTTGAAAAAATTAAATGATATTAGTAGGATATTAATTATAATCTCTAATGATGTAAATAAAAGTTTACAAAAGCTCAGATTGTAAAAAGAAATTCTATTTAATTTCTTCGCGGCTACTTTCACAATATTCCCCTGAGTATTCAACCTGACGTGGTACAGCTAGTACTTCTACCCAACTTATTTTTTTTCTTTCTATTATGATGATAACGATAAGCTGCAGAATATAATAAAAATCAAACGAGAATGTTGTTACCGAAAATTGGCATTACTGCAATGAAGTGTCCATAATACTAGCGATTTACTAATCGATTTCGTAAATCTAATATTTCAAAACGTTTTGATGCATGCGACAGTAAAGTTCTAAATGCCAACCCCTATCTGCGTGTAGTTACTTTCTCATTAAGGCGAAGTGGGAAAACTAAATAATTTTTTCCCACTTCGCTACTTCCATTTTTCTAAACACGGAATTGATGTAAAAACTCTCCACTTCCTATTTATTTTACTACATTTGTACTTACTAAATAATTTCATGGTTTGTCAAGAATTCGTAGAAAGCAAAAACATATCAATGACACAGTTAACATTTTTATTTTAATTCATCCTTTTATCTGGATATGACAAAGTTAGCGCCTCTCGCAGATAGAGGATTCATCAGTACTCCAGATGAATTCATTAGAGGCTCCACAACTTACTGCATTGCTATAAAAAAAAGGAACCTACTGGTACTGGTCTACATTTTTCTATTCATTCTAAATGACTCAAGGATAATAAAACACATTCGATTCCAAACGTATTTACGTCGACAAATACACAAGATTGAAACCACCATACAACATTACTAATTAAACGGTATTACTAGTGCGATCTATCATTGCATGTACAAGGTGAGGCTTGTCTGGGAGTTGAAGCTATGAGGATCAATTGGGCTGCTTAAAGTTACATTGGAACAAGCAGCGCGTCTCATAAGTTCGTAGTTCCTTTTTTTTTAATGAAACGATATATATTATTGTATTTCACGTTAAATTGTAAGCAAAAAGATAATAAAACACCATTGCCCAAAAATAATGAGTTATTAGAGGGAATAATCAAAACAATCATCTACGGTAAAAGCAATGCAATGATAGATGTAATGTAATGTAATGTACATGTTTCTGCCTACCCAGCATCATCAGCCTGTCCTCTCTAGTTCAGCAGTCCGAGAACTGCTCGGGAATTGGTTGAGGAACTGTTCCCGCTTTTTGTCGCTATTTTCCAGATAGCATCGGTGTGTATCTCTTGGCATTGAATGGGGATAAGAAATATACATGGCTCGTCATTTCAGACAAGAGTGATATAAGCCGAAAGAGAAATAGTGATATGAGGTAGAGAATACGCTGGTTAGCGTCTTCTCTTTTCACATTGTTTTTGCCGTGAGTGATTCCATCAATTCCACAGGCAGTAATTGCAATAGCAGCATTATTTTGGTTATTGTTACTAAGCACTTTTTGATGAGTTACTAGGCTTTTTTTAAGTCGGTATTTACAGAAACCGACATTTCTTCAGAAATGCGCCTCAAAGATATTTGATTGTTGGTATCTAGGTTAGATATGAAAGAACCAATGCAAATTATGTGCTTCTAAATTAGTTATAAGTTGATATGACATATTTTTGTTAAAAAGTTATTTATATTTATTGGAATATTTACGGATATGAATTTAGTTTTTGGTGGATTCTAAAAAAATAAATTCTGGTACTTATGTTAGTGGTCTAAAGTCAAGCAATGAACTGCTGTCAATATTTATTTTGTCGGTTCATCTTTGGAATAATTATAGAAAAATGATTCAAAATTGTTACTGTTTAATTCTACATTAACTTAAATGCGGTAAACATGGTTTGCGTGTGCCCACTTGACAATTTTCAATTACTGCCATAAAAACTAACAGATGATTCTCTTCGTTTGGGACAGGTTTTTGTTCAATTGTTTTCCGCTAATAAACATTACTCCTAATTCTAATGTTTTTCAGCAGTCATCTAAAGGCTGCCGACGAGATTTCTTCCCGGTTAGCGTTGACGGCAAACTCTACTGGCGAGTCAATTACTCTTTTATATGTTTCCAACACAAAAGCAGTTGCTATAGTTTTTCTTTCGATAGTTTCATTACTTATTTCTGGGCAGGAATATACTGCCAATACTGCATGTACTCTTCACAAATGACATCTTTAACTGAGGATCCACGGAGAAATGTATGCGTACGGGGTTGACCTACGCACCGTATGTACAAGAAGAACGCACAATCTATTTTCAACATCCCGATCAAAAGCCAAATTATACATTGGATAAAACAAACAAAATATGTAGGATTATCAATACAAAACGATCTAAATGGGATAATCGTGTAAGGTACCTAATAAAAAGAAACTCTATGGTGATAGCAGGGATTTATTTTAATACTATTATATTATATTATTATATTATAATAGTATTAATATAATATATTATATTATATTATATTAATACTAGAATATATGAAAAAATAAGTGTATAATAGTACATTTACGTTAAACATGAACAAAAAACGTATACAAAGAAACGCAGGAACTGAACTTAACTGAACAACTTAAACTGTTAACAAATCTTCCTAGAATACGTAAAATTGACAAAAGCCGACTGCAAATTAATATCAAATGGAGTAATACGCAACTGCAAAATACGAAGACACTCATACATGAGAGCAGGAGAAACTACAAGTAACAAATGTGAAAAATTTCTGACACCTGATACAATGTCACCAAAAGATACAACAAGCTTAAACCATATGAAATACAAAAATACACTTAAAACGGGCATATACTAACTAAGAATCATGGAACAAACGCTTCCAATTGCGGTAATCTGAGAAGAGATCAGCTTTCTCACAGACGCTGATGAAGACAGAAGGCAGGAAGCGGGGTCTGGCAACGTATGCTATGTATTCGGGATATTTATCCTTGTATTTTGTTGCACATATGTTGTCCAAATAAATATTCCTAAATAAATAAATAAAGATTCAATAGTTCTTCGAATGACTTATTTGATACTATTATGGCAAATATAATGCAATGAGACTCATTTGAAAAGAAATGAACTACACATAAATACTACATGCGAGTAGTAATACGTTCACTGATACACAATGGATTTCGTTAATTTTAATTAATTAATAAATCCGGGGAAGAGGTTAGCGGCCCTGCTTCGCCTCGCAACCGTATGCAACAAACAATGTTAACAATCTCATTTTCAAATGAAAGTAAATAAAAATAGATACACTTTTGAATAATTTTCACGATACTTCTTAACAAAAATATTACAGCAACTTAACGCAATGTTACGTACATTTTCGTAGCACGTAAAAGAGAATTTCGTCCTTTCATCTACAAAAAGTCATATCTGTTTAAGGCGGACCTTTGAAGAAATGGTTTCTGTAAATATCGACTTTCTTAAGGATGAAAAACCCTTAACTTTAGGACAGTAATCCTTTCATAGTACCAAGTAAGAAGATATTGAACACATGTACAGGGTGAATCGGGAGGAACAAACCAAATTCCAGGAATGTATAGCATACGTGAAAATAATGTAAAAAAACTCATATGTACTTATTCGATTTTCATTTGTTTTCAAGTTATGGCGTAATTAAATGTTTTGATTAGCGTTCTTGTAAATGGTCCAAATTCTCGTTTGTTCTAATAATAAAAATAATTTCACAGTGATTGCAGGATGTTAGGTACGTTCTATATTAAAAGTTTCTTTCGCTTCTTGTTACATTCGACGTATCGGCTGAATCAATCCTTTCGAGGCTCAAATCATTTCAATAATGTTGAATATATATGGGTAAATGTAACAGTGATTTAACGTTTATTTTCGAGTTTGTATGTACATTATTTTGTTAGAGAATGCCACAAACTTATTCAAATTTACAATATGAAATATAGTGTTCGCTTATGGTTTTTGTAATGGGAATGCTGTTGAAGAATATCGTCAACGGTTTCCACATCAAACACTGCTAGACCGGAATGCTAAAATGAAAACATGAAAATCATCAAATACACCTCTGAATTTTAGCGCGCTCTTCCCCACTCACCGTGTACAGCATGTTCTATTAAAAAAAAATCGAATCTTTGGGTTGCTCCGAACTAATTAAGCATCCTGTATGTTTTTGTATAATAGTTAAACCACATCCCCAGTTCAACCTCATAACAAGTTTCCTGTTCACCAAGCCACAATCTGCTGAGGAGATGACCCTCCCCGTACACATAGTTTGCATTTACACCAATTTATTTTTCTGTTTTTTTGTTATTGCTTTCTGATTACTATACCTATTACAGATTAAGGTTTATACTAACCGTGTAATTGCTAGTAGACACATCCACAATGCGAAGCGGCACATTCACAAATACGACAAAGAACAAATTAACGACAAAAAAATTTCGTCGCATTTTTTTACACCGCTACCGCTTATTAACGCTTTATTTTGACGGAGAGTGGTCTAACGATTCAAGTGCGTGTAATATCCGAAAGCAAGAGAACCCTATCACATATCTCTTATCGCTTAAAGCATATTTGTTGAACATAGATGACTATGCGAACGCTAAAATAATACGCGAATTATGTAAATCGCGTGTAATACATCAATTTGTTTGTATAGATTATATTCGAAACTGTCGGGTTGCGATAGTCCATTTTGCTACCTACCATATGTGTACCTCTACCATACATTATACCCATAGCGACCGATAAATTTATCATTATATCGACAATGATGCGAGAAATATCCGAAAAACATTGAGAGCTTATCAGAAAATCGAATAGAAAACATACTCCAGGAAAATTATGTGGCACTCACTCAAAAGTTGATGGTGTATTATCTATTAGTACTTCCACGAGTTAATGTTTACAAGTACACATTACAAATGTTGGTCGATATTAATCTTTTTTTTTTATTAATATGCTCTTGTGGGTATTGGGATAATTGCCCATTTTACCATGTTACCTACAAATTTAATAAACAGAGACTACTTATGATAAAACTTTAACGAATTAAGGTTCTTGAAAGACGCTTTACGCAATGCTAGGGCAACTTTCACAAATATAACCCTCACAAAGGCGAGAAATGGAAATCACGATTAAAAAATATGATTTGTTTCCCCTCTTTTGTTTGCTCTTTTCAGTTTCCTTTTATTCAATAAGTTGTAGTTTAGTTTTTGTTAGTAAATAGTTACTAGTTAGAACATTAGAACGATTACTTGCTCTAACATTTTGTGTGAATTTCCTTTCGTGAACTTTCTTTGTGACTTGTCTTATGTCCATTGGGGTGCAGCAGTTTCAAAACGTCATCCATAACATCAGAAATGACGTCGTTACGCAAACCACAAAAGTATCATGTTGTTGAATCGGCATTTCTGTTGCAACGAGTAAAGTGAACAGATAGAAAACCATACTTTTTAACAACAGACATTTTTCGAAGAAAGTATCTAGAAATTTAATCAACAATTAAAACATCAATATCTATTTGTTAAAAGTAATTCAAAAGCTGCTCTGAACAGAATAAGCAATAAAGTGAATTCAAAAAGCTAAGAAAAGCAACTAGAGGAGATTTATAAGGAAAGGACTTGGAGCATTAGCCCAAAAGAAGGAAAACAGGATTTCAAAACGAACACCAACAATAAGTAAATTACAATTACTGTGTAAAAAACGTTGAAAATAAAAGACAGGTAGTCATTGTCATTTAATTTGATTTTCCATTTACTTAAACGTCTACTTGAATTTGTTTAATCTCTGAATAGAACAGGCCGAAACATGTAAACTTATAAGAATTCGACGGAACCGTATTTATGTTTTATTTAATTTGTATTTTGCAATATTATGTTGAAACAATAAGTAAGGAAAAAATAGGAAGAAACGTAATAAAGAAATTCAAGGATTAGCAAGGACCTTTTGGAATATGCAAACATACCCAATGGGTCGTGTTTGTTCAAATTCAAATGGGTAGTGACAGTAAAAACAAACCACTCCTTCAAATATTTTATCGCCATCAGCTTCACCATTAACAGAAGATGGTGCAAACCTGGTAAATAATTAAGTAAACTTCCTCGGTATATATTATTTTCTCACAAATTTAATGGCACTTCTTCCAAAAGAATTGTGGGAAATGTCGACACAAATAACATTAAATGGAACGCCGGATTAAAAGTGGTACCAATAATTAATAGAAAGATTTGTTCATTCTTAGGTTCGTTATTACCATGGTGCTAATATTAAACGATATATTTAAATTTGAATATGTTAAATATTTGTAATTTTGTTAAAATTTAGTAGACTACGCAAAATTTAAGTTAATTGTAACAAATGCTGTATGATTGTACAAATTTCTGAATTTTAGTAAATTTATTTTAAATGTTTTAAATGATCAAAAAAATTTTGCAATCTGCGTTAATCACTTTAAGAGAGATGGAAGATATTCTAGTTATTTAAGCTTTTTTATTGGGCGAACATCTACATAACATGAGACAAGAATTTAATGAATAAATTGCTAAGGCTGCGTATACAACAAACTGTAGTTTTATATGTGTCGAACATCCCGGAGTGATTAAAGCCATAGAAATGTCAAAATCTGGATACGCACTTCCATCGAGAAAAGTGCCGCCGACAATATTATTAAATGAAGTATCTTAAGAAGAATCTACAAAATGCTTTTCTGGACCAGAGGGTAATTTTATCAAGTCTACTGACGGCTAGAAGATCAGATTTTTTTAATGTTTTCTGTCCCATACTTCAGAATACTTGATAGATATTGTAACTAATCTAATTCCGTCAGTTAAAAATAAACATAAACGCGATGTTATAAGTTTTATGAGAGATAATGCTGGAAATGACAGGCATACGACAAAATATAGAGAATACTACGCGCTCGAAAATAATTACATACAGTTGTTCAGTTAGCATTCTTAATTTATTGTTACACGATTTAGAAATCAAAGAAAATATTATGCATTATTATAAAATATTCTGCCACTTTGCATCAGATATATGCAAAGAAGCTGGTGGACAGGCATTAGTTTTGCCACAAAATGTAAGATGTACTACTTCGGTTGATTATTAAGAAATATGCGTTACTTACTGCTCAAAATTTGTAAGGAAAATAAGATTAATATAGGTTCTACTGTGTATCAGAATATAGAGTTGAAAAGAGCAAGCCGATTTGATTGATGAAGTGGCTTTGGTTATGTTGATTCGTCTGTATATATATATGTGGCGCCATGTTGGGCCTCAAGTTGTAACAGTGCTGACCCTACGTTTAGGGGCCAAGTTGCAATGATGCTGACCCCAGGTTTGGCGCCAAATTGCATTGAGGCTGACTGCAAACTAAATGAGATTGAATAATGTGATTAATTACTTTTGAAATGCTTATTTTAAAATATTAATTGAGACTCTTTCAAATGTTGCGTAGTACGTAACTTTCTCAGGCCGTGTGGTACACGAGTAGTCGTGCACCAAAAAAGTAAAAGAATTCATTTCAAACATAACAACAGGTTTTATTACAAATGAAGAAAAAAAAGAGGAAAAAGCATGAATGGTGGTACAGTGCGTAGCAACAAATGTAAAATATACAAAAATATAATTTTACTTAGAGTGGGGTTCCCGAAAATAGAATAAAATGAATACTACTTTTATGAAAAACTAAAATTTACAACAGGTTAAGGGTGCAGTCCACTGACGGCAAATAAGCGGCGTCTTCTCGCCCTCCTGGTGGCAGCTCCCTTCAAGAGCTTTAAGGAATTTTTTTACCCTATACTCGCCCTCTCGGGAAGTTGGCGTTTGATACAGCCAACGGCCTATGCGTAGACGCTGGTAGGACGTTCTTGGCCGCTGGGAGAAGACTTTCTTTAATAATAGTGTTATAAGGCTCGAGCGGGTGACATAATCTTATTTTTAAATAGGAATCATCTTGCATGGATCACAGCGCGCACAGAGTACCATATGGGAAATAGTCAGAGTCACGTACTTTCCTAATTCTTACATATAACATATTAAGAAAAGAATGCATTCAACATATAACGCTTTTCAAATTATGTAATCGTTTAATTAAAACACAATTACTTTCTATATTATACTCAAAAATATACAACTAAGAATGTCCGGGCGCATCCACCAAATTTTATTGATAAATTATGTTAATTGGTTGTTATAAAAGCAAAATTATCTGTGAACTTCCTTTATAATTAAGAAAATAAATGTACCTAGCCGTAAATTACATGCTCATCTTTATCTAGTAATTGCAAATTTATCCGCTTTTTTTCCTGGAATTGCATAATACGCGATTCACCCAAAGCAGCTATAAGAACAGACCATCCTCGTCAACTATCATACAACATTCTCGGAACGTTTTAGCAATACTTTCTCTTTACTTTGAACGTAATCGATATATTTATGCATGTACATATGTATGTGTATACGTACGTAAGCACTAGTCTCGAAGTCAGCGTTGTTGTAACAAATATGCTATCGCCAATCTTCGCTTCCTTGTTGTAGCTCTTTTTTTTTGCTAATGCTCGCTGATGCAACGATGCGTTAAATACGATCTCTACATGACCTGCAAGCTTAGAAAGGCACCGCATGTTGTGGGTAGAAAAATAAACTGAACTAACATTACTCTCGTTGTTAGCGATGGGGTATCGGTGTTGCATTATGTATAGGATTGCGAAATTAGAAGTACTCCATTGTTCATTTTTGAATTAGGTGGTTTTATTGCATTAATATATTTGTACAACTAAATCTTATACAATGCTTTCACAATGAAAGAAAAAAAAATCAATACAAGTTTAGTAACTCGTCTTGTCAAAAACTGTTAGTCGTGATATTCCGATTCTCTGATCCGTAATTGTTTTGCAATATAGGAAGTGTAAAGAAAACAGCGAATTTGTGTTATATGGAGAAAAAGTGTAATAGTTTTTAAAATCCATACATTCAGAATAATATCGGGTTTCTATGCACACAATTTATTACTATTTTGCATTACATGGTATTCAACAAATTTGCTGATACGATAATTATATTGTTTAATAATTACGCGACCTACTGCAGGTATTTACTCGAAAAGTTTTCAGCTTTCAGAGAACGGGGCTCTGTCTACGTTATCAAATAATGGATTCGATGAGATAAACAATTCGAATTCAAGATTTTGAAGAGCGGATTCGGATTTGATGTTTCGGGTATTGGATATGGGTCCGAAGTTTCCGATAATAGACCAGATAACACCAAGATGTCCGGATAGTAAATTATCCGGATCTTGATACAGTTCTAGTATATAAACAGTCGCTTTTAAACATGGAGATTTTGCTAAAAATTCACTTGACCAATCACTACCTGGAAGCAAAATTATATGTAATTGCAATGCAGCCAGTTTTCCTGTTTATCGTTTGTTTGTTCACGTATTTACGATTGAATTGACAAATTTTCTCTTAAATATTTAGTTCAACTTAGAGTTAATTAAGTGTATTGCGGATTTTGAAGACCGATTTCCTCGCGCATAGCGTGAGAAATGTGAAATGTAAAACAGGGTATTTATAAACTATGAAAACAAAGAACCTAAAACACTAACAAACAAATAGTCTTGTAGATGAAAGCACTAGTTTATTAAAAACAATCAAAAACTTCGCTAAACAAAACGGATAAAAGCGCACGATGACAACGTGAGTGACAGTAAACTCAACCAATACTTATTATAGTAGTGACAACAACGCAAATGCACGGAGTTGACTGTGCCAACTCTAAGCACGGATATTTAATAATATTTTTAATTGTTTTTTCAAACAACTTTCTTTTTATGGCAACAACCCGAATCGTTAAAAATTTTAAAATTCGTATAAGGAATGCCGTAATTGTAGACATGGTGCAGACTGTAGCTGTATGCATAGAAAAGCAAGCTCTATCAAACGCGGATATATACAAAAATGGAAACATGCCCGTTGTTATCATGACATATTGGTGAAGTAAATATTGAGAGCAGTTCAGTTTTAAAGATCGCTATAACAAGATGACATGACAGATTTTAGATCACTAACATTATTTTTTGTGTCGAATTATATACTAAAAATTCATAACTGAGATAAGCTATAGTTAATTATTAACTATTAAAAAATTACTTTTTAGTAAAAACAGGCCATACTAATTTAATGCAGTATGATGTGTATTCCATTAGCAATTCATAGCATGTTTATCACGTCTTTTTTATGCTTAATCTAACTACCAAAAATCATATCTGTCTAATGCTCAGTTTCGCAAAAATAACGGTATCTGTAAGTATTGATTCTTGCAAAAAAAATAGATAAATCCATAGTTATAAGACAATGATATCTAATTACATTTTGCTTCAAAGCTCTACGATCATATTCCTTTCTCAGGTTTCAATATTATTCATTATGATTTTAAACCATGCACGCTCAGACGTCATAACAAGAAATAACTATTTTCGAGAATCTTCATCAACAAGGACACAACCTTCTAAGCCTGGGGAGTATATTTTAATGGATTTCGATAGAGAATAAATAACGTTTCCGGAAAACTACATATAAACGTTTTACGTATTTTTGCAATATTTACAAAATAGATATAATACGCTATGTAATAATGGAGTTAAAGAAATATTTTCCACTTACAATAGTTTTGCATGTTTACTTTTATACATTTTCGACGGGGGATTCCTTTCTTTGCATGTTTTGCAAAATTTCGTACCTACTCTGAGGGTGCGCGGCTTATCCTCATCGAATTAAAACAGAGTAGGTACGAAATTTTGCAATGTAAACTTTAGAATTGAAATAACCCCACAAGAAAAAAAATGTAGAGAGGTTACGTCAGGTGCCATAGGAGACTCAATATATCTTCTGCTTCCAATTCATTTATTGGGAAATGTACCTACAAACTGAGAATAACGATTGCATAGAGAGGAAGGTCCCTATCTTGTTGTAACCAATTTTCAGCATTTGCTATATCAGAATTCTGTGGATTAGGAAACAGCACAGCTGAGACAAGAACAAGTTCAATTTCAAGAATCTTGAAGTAGCATCCCTGTCTACACACTAAGTTTCTGCGGATGTTGAGTGTAGACTGTTTGCATCCAGTGTTGATTTTCTGTTGCTCAGTATCTGAAATTTTGTCTATTGTCGTGACCATTAGAAACTCCCATTACTTTTAATATTACTGCTAGTTCTCATTGCTTTAGTTTTAAAAGTACACAGTTAACTGTGAAGAAGAGAGGAAATGTAGTACAAAGTACACTTTGTGACGCATTTTCTTTAATTATCTGTCTCTGTCAATTCTTTCAAAAATTGTTTTAAGATCAGGGAAAGCTACTACAACTTTCCTACCACTTTCTATCTCGTCCTCTCAGTTTGCAAGCATCAAGTTCAATAACATTTCACAAAAATACCTCTTATGAAAACTTCATTGAATCACCAACTGTTTAAAATATTTGACGTTTCGAAGTAATACTTAAGAACTATTGTTCGCTTAAATTACGAATTATTTATTAAATAATTTTGTTTATATATTTTAAAATTCATTTGAGGCCTTTTAGGTTTGGCCATCAAATAAAATTAAAGCATCGTCAGGTATTTGTCTCAGCTTCGAAGATATTTTTTTTCTCTAGCTAATAATCATGGCAACGTCGCAAGTCATTTTGTTAAGATGTTAGTTTTCAGTATATAGAAAAGAATTGTTTCCTCTAAATTTGTAACATTCTTTGGGACGCTCCTCTTACTACTGCGGATACTAACTAGAATCAAATAATAGCCTAAGTTTTATTGCAAATTTGGTGTTTTGAATAATGTTATTAGCTTTAGCCAACTACGTTTATTCAAAGCGATAATAATCTGACGTCATTTTCTTCTGTGTGTTTTTTCTAAACAATTTTTCGAACCACTTTAACAAATGTACATCAGATATTAGTCTGAACTATATTTATTGATTTAGTAAAACTTGGATTTTTATAAGCTGCTTTAATTGAGTGCCGCGTTTAACAATCTACCAAGTGTTAGGTTACAAGGGCTAAAAGATACAACTTTAGAATATTCATTAATCAAAAATAGTTTATACTAGTTCTTAGGATGTATCGGAATCAATTCCACCAACTTCAACGTTTCTCCGTTGCAGTACAAACGTCTCCTTCAACATATTTTTTACACTTTTCGAAATAGTTTCTTCATTCGAAAAGAAGGCTCCATTATTTTTAATTGTTTGAAGGTTAAATAATGCCGCTCACCGCACCAAGTTTTAAGGTTAAAATCTTTCAACATATTTAATAGGAGTAAGGCGCCTTAATTTCCGCTACATCTCCTCGAATTAAAATTAAAAATGATTCACCTGTCAGGTAGAACTGCTTTATTTGATGGCAGTCATAGATTAAATGTTTTCTATTGAAGAACTGCCAGCATTAAATTGCCACAATAATATCACACAAGACATAAACATCATTAGGTGCAGTAACAGAACTAAATGAAAAGACGTACCGTACGCGGTTGTCAAGATTAGTAACGTAAATTTCACTTTCACTTTGCCTTGTATGATTATAAAGAGTATATAGATGTGTTAAATGATACCTGTGAACCTTTACTTGAATAAGAGAGGTTATTTACCGTTCTAAACAGAATCGCTTTTATTTAAATGCTCATAAATAAAATATTATTAAAGAGGCCTAGCGTAAGTCGATATCCGTTACATTTCAATAGAATTTCAGTCACGTTTTTTCGTTAATTCGTACCCTCTCACTGGTGAACGGTGGAAGTACTTTGAAACTCAAGTGAATGGTGATAGGCGATATCAGTATGCATAGCGGAGAAATTACGCCGTTCAAAGTTTTCATATTACGTGTTTGACTTACAGCACTACGGTTAGAACTGTTGAAGATATTATCGAATAAAACAAGTTTTAATTTGTGAAAGCAGCAACTACGAAGCACTAAAAATGTATATTTGTTAAAGAGTTTTATATTACACTTAATTTACAACATAGATGGAGTTTAATTAAAAGTCAAAAATTAGTCTAAAGCCTTACCGATACTAAATTAATTTGATTACCGTCTATATCTTTAGAAGTAATATTTCTGAATATTGAAGTAGTTTACATCCACTATTTTGGTTAATCTAATTGACAAGAATGTAATCTTTTTTAATTATACTTGATGATTATCAGTGAGAAAGTAACTATAGAAATCAATCCATTTATGTGAAATGTAGGTATTGAAAGAATGTTGCTATTCCTGGACAGTTTTCGAATCCTCCACAGAGCCTGTGAAACTCTCAATCATTTCTCAGTTTGTCCGCTATGAAATATTTTATCAATAATAATAATAATAATAACAAATATGTTTATTAATTTTGACATACATAATTGAAAATTTACACGTTTTTCAATATTACGATAATAACAGAAGGCAATGTTTATTGACAGGGCACATACATATAAAGTGATAACACTCCTTGTAACTTTTTTATTTAAAAAATTATTTTACAAAAATCTGAATTTTAGAGACCTCACACTGGATGACGTTAAGATTTTCTGGGATAAATTTGAATGTTGAGTTTAGTTTAACCGGAAGTGTCCCTAACATTTGATTAATAAATAAATTATTCTGTTTGAAGTATCCTGTCAACTTTAAAAGCAAAACTAAGTGCCCCAGATTCTCATTAATTGCTCTTGTTTTAGGGTTGTCACTACGAAAAATAATTTAAAACACGTTGAGAAATAAAAACAACATAAATAACATATAAAATAAAATAAATAAAAATAAAATACTTTATACCAAATTGGCATAATTTTTAAGGTATAACCAAAAACACAATAGAACATTTAGTTTGCTTTGGACTGATTCTTAATGAAGCTGTTTCCGACTTAAGTAGCTTTTACCAACTAGACATTTATATTAAGTAACTACATGGTAGTCTTTTTGTATTAGTCTAAGGGAGACAAAAATAAGAGTATTGATGATCATAAATACTTGGGTAGTCTGAAAAGTTTTAAACCTCCACACAAAATTACGCATGCGTTGAAAGATACTTTTGACAATTTCAGCCAAGTTGTTGTTTAACAGTCGTTTGTGTTAGTAGATGTTAGTGTTTTCGTAAAAATAGAAAAAATTCGAATATCGGTAAATAGATAGATAGTTAATTGAAAACGAAACTCCCATGTCACGGTCCAAATCTGGAACACGCTTAGTTTTAACTGACTCTGGCCGTGGATGCCTATGTTATTATTAGATGGATATATATTTATTCAATTGCTAGTGGCGTGCGAACTTAAAAATGTGTACGTTCATCAGACAATAATAAAATAATAAGCACATATATTATAAAAACCTTGGATAGTCCGTCAAAATGTTAAGAACAAGCAACGTGTATTTATATTAACGCCTTATTTTATTCAGGTAGTTTTTTAAACACTTCAACTCCTATACGCATGTGTGAGTTAAAAACTTCGATGACTTTGCTGTATCGCAGCGAATATCTGCTGAATTTCGTGTGTAATAACAGCGTCTCGAGACTTCATTAAATTCTTGAATTTGAAAGGCAGCGAATTAAAGCCGAGATGGTCGATATTCCGCGGACTCCGCACCGTTATTTGATGCAGTGAGATGTTATAGCTTAATTTAAACGTGGTTGTACCAGCCGATAACATTCGAAAGGTTCAACAGATAGTGCTACGACCGTCGAATTAAAATTAGAGAGATAGCAAAAGCAATGGGCATCTCAAAAGAACGTTTCTATTATATATTGATTGCCAAATTTGGGCACGAAAAAGCTAACCGTGGGTTGAGCATCACGCTTATTCACACCAGCACCAAAGCGTACTTCCAAAACCTCTCTAACAGTTTAAGCTAAATAAGTGGGAACTTTGGTGTCGATTGACAACTGTAGATGAAATTTGGGTACACCAGTACACTCCTGAAGGCATAGTCCAAACAGTGTACTGCGAAGAATAAATGTGTTCCGAAAAATGCAAAGGCATTGTTGTGGATACGTCTTAACTGACTATTTTGGAAAAAAGGAAAGCAATTGAGAAAAAGCGGCCGCATTTGAAAAAAAAAGAAGTTTGGTTTCAAAGCGATTTCAGCGATTGCCGGAGCAAAAATTCAAGAACTGTAGTTCGAATTGATAGACCGCCCAATTCGCCGGATCTGGCCCCCGGCGACGAGGCCATTACCTTCATAAACTCCTACTTTGCAGAACAAGATCCCAACAACTGTTTGGATGAATGAAAGAAATAGGAGCATTCTTGGCAAAAGTGTATAGACTTACAAGCAGACTGCGTTGAAATGAAACTGAATTTGACAAAAACAAATGCTTATTTCTTTCTGTTAGATTGGAAACTGTTCAGATTGTCCTCGTTAGCTTTCTTATTTTATTATTTTGACAATTTTCATTGCATTATCCAACTTTGCCCTGAGAATGTGCATCTCGTAGGAAACCTCGTATTAATCGAAAATTAAACAGAATTTTGTCGGTACCATTTCTTTCTTATGAGTAACTCACACAGAGTTACTATGGATTATTTCAAGAATTAAACAGGAAAAAAGAAAATTTCCGAAATGTTGGCATATAAACATTAGGTATATTTTCTAATAAGCTATTGGGGTGAACCTTCATACAATTTAGGAAAAGATGTTGTCACTTTTTTAGTTATTTGCCGCTTACTATCAGATATGATTACAATTTAATATTACATTGTTATATCTCATTTCTCTATTCATTTTCGATAAAGATGATATAATACGATGTATTTCTTTAAACATCTGATTTAAAGAAACCTGAAATAAAAGTTAAACTATTAGTTTACAGATCATCATAAATGTGAATTAATTAAAGCCAATGAAATCGAATCTGGGTTATTTCTCAATATTGCTGCATGCGGAGTCTCAAATACCTTGACTTAATTTCTTCATCTACTTTTATTGTACCAGTCCTATTAAATGTGGTCTACATCCACATTTTAGAAGAAACATCAACTTTTCACCAAATCGAAAGCTTCTGTTGAAATCGGTTTCTATCGAAGTTCTACGTGGTATATATTTCGACATTTTCGTTCCCGTTAAAGGTGCAATAAAAGAAATTTACAGCTGCTCTTTTTTACTACAAATTCGATGTATGCGTAAAATGTGCGTAGAGTTTCCCAGTAAAAATTCGATCAACGCTGGACGGGCCTTATGGAGGCAATATCTTCAAAATGTCGATGTTCGGCTCTGGTGACTTTCACTCGTCCTTGGGTCTCGGCGATGAGTCGGTTACTTTCTCCGTAAGGTCGACGGACAATCACATTTCGCGGTAATTGTTCGCCGCTTGTAGGATTCTCTTCTAAACTTTATGCGTTCTGTGTACTCGCTGTAAAGTGAAAAATTAATTCCTCTGTGTATGTTCAGTTAATGTGACGTGAACTTTGTTCGTGTCCGGAACAAGTTATTTGCTTGGATGACTTTCCTCAGCAATTTTTCACATGTGCATTTAACAAAGCGAGTTTATTTGAAGTGTTTGGTATAAAGCATTAAACTTAGAGAGTTAACAAACTGATAATTTAATCATAATTACTTACCCTAAGGCAGCGGTTCGCAAAGTACGCTCTGGGAAAAAACTCAAAATGGAATTGAAAATTTTCTGCTTTTCATTTGACGTCCGAGCGATAAACATATTCAAGAAAGAGAAACGCGAATTTTTTCTAAATATCCTCCCACCCTTCCTATTGTAGCAACAGCAATTTTTTGATTGGAGGTGCTCGAGCGGCTTATTGTTTATCCCTCAAGCACCCCCTATCAAAGAATTGTTGTACCCTTCTTAGTTGATTAGGACCTAAGTTCCGTTAAGCCTAGATCTTTTAAAAGCATGTCATCAACAGTAGTTTTTGATTAAAAATACGGAATATACAAATATGTTGTTTGTCAATGCCTGTCCTGCAGAGAAAAACCATTTAAAAACAAAATTAAATTGTAGCAATACAATATCGAAAGACTTATACAGTATGCCCTAATCCACTTTGAGTTAAACCATAGAATGAGGCACGCAAGAAACCAGATTATTCAATTGAAGCTTCTATTTTTTTTTCCATTCATCGCCATCTTGGGCTAATTCCTTGGCTTAATCCAAAGTTATATCTGGCATTAACTGCTTTCGTAAAGTCATCGTTCTGCAAGAATTGTTGTTAGACAGTGACACTTAGCAAGTTATTGGAATGAACCGAATGAATGAGCTTATTTGTCAATTGAAAATGTATTTAACGAAATACTCAAATCGATGACGAAAGCAACTCAAGATAGAAATTTTTAGATCTCTTCCTGTGATACCCATTTCACAGGTGATAGAATAGTGATAGGAGATATCGTTTTATATAATCAAATGATTTGAATATCATGACCCTTCAAAGTATGAAAAATTCGTCTTTTAGTATTAGAAGAATTAATACAAAGCCAGTTGGATACGATAACAATTGATTCAGTCATTCGCAAAGAGGCAGCAGTGGTTGTTTGACACCTTTTGGCTTTCTTGGAGAGCAACTTCGGCATCAATATATCAAGAACAGATCTTTGAGCAATAATCGGTGCGTTAGTTACATATAGTGAAATGGTGCATTTGAAGTGATGCTGTTGCAAAAGACGAATTTCGAGTTTGGTTGTTTAAAACTGACAGTCAGTGTAGTTTTACGTCAAAGGAAATCTATTTTTAACGCCACGGCAAGAGAAAGACTGGTTAGGATGGGTAAAAGAATATAACAATTCTATATGTCGGAGCGATGAGGCCCGTTTGGTGTAAGTTGGGGATACTATAAGTTGAGTTCTTGATAAAAGACATGAGGCGTTCCATTCTAAAATCTCTGCATCAAAGGAAAATTTCAGGAAATGTAGAATTCGTTTCGACCAAAATTTTGCCATGGCTTAATATAATGTTACCCAGTGGTAAACATTAAAATAATTTTTTATTGATTGTACAGTTGTTTACATCGTTTCTATTCGTTATAATTTTGTATTATCGATTAATACGTAATTTCTGAAAAATCCTGAAATGGGGGTTTATAAATATTCCTAGAATTAAACGGACGAGTTACACAACCAAACTTCAGTAAATTCATCGCAATGCCCGAACAACCGGTAGAGCAAACAATAGATTCAACAATTTAATTTCTTAAAGCGATTAAATACTACAGCAACTGCTTGACATTTTGCCCTATACGTCGCCGGAGAGAATACATGTTTATTCGAAGTGAAAGTGATTACGCATCACGTACTCAACACACTTGCTCATTTATCGCAACTATGATAAAAGCAATGGTTTGAATGTACCATTTTTTACGTAACAGTTTAAACATCTATAAGTATACTATTGCATACTTTCAAAAATAAAATTGCTTCAAAATTTTAATTATTTGCGAATATACAGCTCCCTAAACAGAGAATAAGTACATCTTATTGGATAAAGCTTAGAAGATATGAGATAAAAATAATTTGTCCGACATAACTTTAATTGGAACAGAAGTTTCAAGGGGATTTCGTTATTCCATCGACAGTGCTTGGAGAAGGGTTAATGTTTTTCCTTTTAAAGTTACCCGATCCAAATAGGTCAGCTTGCTAAGTTTGAGATGAGTACCCATTAATCTTAAATTGTATGATGGCTTGAGTAAAATAGGTCAAATAGCATTGGTTTGCTATTAAATATCTTGTAGTGTAGACTTGTCTCTACATGAATTTTTTATACTCATATTTATTGTAGAGCTCTTTCGGGGCTTTAAGTGTAATTCTTTATTATATAAAATTCTCTAATCCAATTGCATATAATATTGTATGGTCAAAAGCTTGCAAAGACGTATGTATATCTTCCTTTTAACATATTTTAATAAGTCAAATGTATAATCAATCATGATTTTGAAAAGCTTCCTGCTGAATACTTAGAATATTTACAAGGCTTATCGTGTTCTATGAATACATATAACTTACCTATTATTAGATTAGATTAATAAATATTAAATTATATTTAAAAAAAATGTTTTTTTCCTATTCGATAGTCTATAGTCGATAAAACAGTTCAATATTGCTTGATTTTGTTAATTAATTTTTAAGTCAAAAAATTTATTCGTCTTCCCTTGTTTTTCTTTCTAGTACGGCCTGAAGATGTGCTTTTTACACGAAACCGGTTGCTATTAATACGTTTAATAGAGATTAATCGTGTGACAGTGGACCAACTTGTTTTTACTTATCCTTAACAATGGACATTTCGTTATTGCTTTACTACTTAACCACGTACTCTTTGAACGATTTTTTATATTGTGTCCTTAATTGTGAGTAATTTCTATATAATATATTTCTATATTTAATCAAATACGATGGGTTGTTACAGTAACAGTGATGTAATTATCCTATGTAAAACAGTGAATATTCTCCAGTGTGGTAGAGGATGGAAGTTTAGAACAAATGTTTGTACTAGATCTTTAAAACTTGTTGCTTTATTATTTCCTAAGAAACTTATAGCTTATAGAAACTTATTTTGAAGGAATTAGTTTTATTTTTTCATAACGGTTAATTTTTCATAAATATGTTTAAAGCAGTCACTGCCTATATTTAATGTTCTTGTATATTGTTTAATTATCACTTAAACGCTAATTTATAATGTTATTCTCTCCTACATTTAGCAACGTTCTAATAGGCAACTTTGTGGAATATTTACTTTTTATGTAACTATCCCGGAGATATAAGAAACGGGGGTATTTTGTGTAACCTTTTCGAAATCCCAGCAAAACATTTACCATTTTCATGTCTATCCACATAATCCAATTGTACTAATTGTAAGTTAATGATTTTATGGGAATACGTTGCCGTTGTGAATTGAAAAGTATTTAAAACTATGATTAAGAAACCCCCATCGCGCCCAAAATGTTATCAAAATAAACAAATCTCCATTCCTTTGTAAAGTATTGTACCAGATCATTTTCACGATTTCGATGGAAACTAATCTAGAGAAAGGTACGAATTTTTCTAGTAACGTTTTTTCGAAGGTTTCGAAGGAAGAGGTATAAGTCTTACTAATTGCAAGTTGTTAAATTCTACTCAATTTAAACACTGTGGTTTAGAAATTAACATTTTATTGATAATATCCATACCAGAATGTTCAGGTTCAGTAATATAGGAATATTTCCATAACTTATTCGAATATAGGACATACCGCGACACAGAGTGAATATAGGGTAAATATTTTTTCTTATTATAACCGGATGTTTTTACCATTTTTTTATGAATGATTTGCACACTTTACGTAGATCCCAAGATTTATCTTGGTGAGCAACTTGCTTTCCAAAATAATGTTTCAAACGTGACACAGCAATGAAAATATGAAAGGCTGTAGATATGTGACATATTAGAGAAAAGCGGTTTTCTTTTTTGAAATCCTCACACCAAAATTAACTAAAATCTAATTGCAACCAGCAGAAAAAATTATTTAATTGTTGACCACTGTTATTTAAAGAATTGAAAAAGAACCTTCTACTAATAACATTTGCTGGTAATAATAATCATCTTTCTCTTTTAGTTTGAAGAGTGAAATGCATTTACGTACTACATGCTAGCCTCCCTCAAAAAAAAACTACCGACTAAAACAGCCTTCCCCCCCTAGGCAGCACCCTGGAATCCTTTCACACATAAGTTGGGGCTGGTTTGTTTAAAATAAATAGATATCTACAATTCGCTATGCTGCAATCTAAGTACCTTTCTTAATGCGCAGGGCGTAATGCACGTTACGAATAATAATAATAGTTGGAAGTACAATGACCGTACAACGTAAAGAAGCAAATGATTAATTATGTAGGTCGATGGTTCGAGAAAAAGAGAGATGAAGCAAAAAGGGTCCCCTTTGTTCACTAACTCAACATTTCGCCCTTTATTTAGAACATCAGGGATATAAAAATGGAGATAATTTAAAACAGCAAATCTGATCTTCGATTAGTCATTACAATACAATAAGGTATAAAACTTTATATTATACGTTAAAATAATTTCAAATTAAAATGCCAACGTTACTTAACAGAGGAAAGAGAAACGGGTTGGAATATTAAACTGTAAAATATTTAAAACTTTAACCTTGAGTTTTGCTTAAGTAGATTACATCGCTTGTTAGTCAGCTTATAAAGATTGCCGGAGTATATTCCGGATAAGCCTGCAGAAACGAGGGTGTGCTTCACGAAATTAGCAGAGACTAGATAGACTCGTGTTTTGTCGACGCTCGGGGAAACCAGTAGGCAACACGAACCCATTCTCATGAGACGAATAAATATGAGTCTGTTTAGTTTCTGCTAATTTCGTGAAGCGCAACTCGTTTCTGGCTTAATTCCGGATCTCGTCTCATTATGTTTATTCTCGAGAATGGAAGAATGAAGCTATTATTATGTCTAAAGTTTAAGCGTGGCACAAGGAAGTTCATCTGTTCACGTAAAAGGTCGCAGTCGATGCCATTTCTCTTCATGACCAAAACCACCATACTATGTCTTTTCAGTAATCTATCCTGCGGGGTATCTTTCTTAGGAGTTCTATCAATCTTGAATGAGAGGAATTTGGGAAATTTTTGATGTTGCGATCTAGACTTAGAAAATCATAGACACGTAAGGGATACCAAATCAAAACATTAATAAGAATGTATTGTTGAAGCATTTAGAGACACGAATAATAAAACCAAGACAGCTTCAGAGCAGATATTGTTAATGTGCGATTTAAAGGTGCAAATAGTATCAAAAAGTACATGATAAATTGGTATTATTCATCTGGTAGGACAAAATAACAGGTGATGTAGAACGGAAATCGCAGCATTTTTCAATATTTAGTTTGGCTTGAAACATTCACACCATTGTGCCTCCAGATCAAAGCCACTTTGAAGCTCCTTTATGTCATCAACTGGCGATGTTTCTAAGATTCTAATACCATCTCCGTATATAAAAAGCACAAACAAGATTCGATCCCTGGGGAACACCATAAGTAAGAACAAAGTCGTTAGTACAATATCGAATATAACTCGTTAAAAATACTATGAACTGCATCCGATTTAGGTTTCTTTGATACTTGGTTCTTTGTTGCAAGAGTTTTTGTCTGCTCTAATTAAGAATTTTAATACAAAATAGACAACCTTGAAGATGTATTGAAAAATGATTGAACAATTCGTGTTAAAGTGACTCCGAGATGATTTTATTGTTTTTAGCGAGGGGACAATGTATTGAAAGTGGGTTCGCAAACTACTGCTGTGCATTTAAGGAAGATGCGAGATATAGAGTATTTTGTTTAAACTTCACAGAAAGAAGTATCCCAAAAAGAAAATCGTATTATTTCCGTGTGTGACTATTCATATGGCATAGAGAAATGTTTGCTAAAAGCTAATTTGTTCTATTTATTTATTTCAGTACATATTTTGATTTGCCACCACAAAAAAGGATAACTATTTCTATACGTTCACGAACGAACAAGGCTAAAGTACACCTTCAAGTATTTTGTTGATACATCAATTACAGCGCATTGAATAAAGCCTCGTCCTCAATTTCTATACGTGTATTGAAGTACCAGCATCACGCGAAGATAAAAATGCCCGAAAATAACTAAATTAACGCGGCATTTATATCTATCGTCCTTCTATATTGTAAAAGTTATTCGAAATCTGGTACTTATGATTACAGCGGAACCTATGAAGTGGTATACATATGTTCGATTATAATCCTGCTTCATAAAAAGTTGATTAAATAACATCGCTTGTTTAGATTAGCTGTAATGTCTTCCTGCTACGAAAAACTTAGTTACACGGCCTAATATATCTGCAGTCACTTGCGCATTCGGCCAATACAAACAAAACACTAATGATTGATGTGCGAATAATGCGTGCGTAAATCAAACGCTGTACAAATCTGAAGGTTAATTTATAGACGATCAATGGATTCCGTAGATTTGACTAAGCGCATTGTATAATTTAATGCGCGGATATCGACATATATGCATGAATAATTGACACGTCTAGGTAAGTGTCAGCCGAGGTATAAGATTGAAAATTGATATTCCTGTTAGTTAATTACAGATTACGCAAACAATTAACTTTAGGATGAATTAGCAGATGTACACTAACTAAAGAATTCGCTAGCTAAATTTAGTCACATACAATATACAGGGCGTATCTTTTATTACTCGGGCTGTATGCTAGATAACAATTTGATATTTTGGGGTGTAATATAATGTTAATTACAATAGATTTTCAGGAATTGGTGTGGATGTTTTATAATAAAGTAGCACAGTAAAATTCCCTTTCCCTTTCTTACGTGCAACCCTCTGTATATTTTTACATTATTAGGACTCGCTAACTACACTTCACTCATCCCCAAATAAATAAGTTGCTAAAGTAACTGAATATGATAAAGATGCAAATAATTTTTCTTTAACATTTGTAGAACAGATCCTCCAGTTACAACAGTGTTCCTACATTTCCTTACCTTGTATTTGGATCTTCAGTAATTGCCAACTGAACGTTTAACTTACTTCATTTTGTACAATTTTTGTAAACATTTCCCGTTTCAATAAATCTTCTCATTAGTTTTTTAAAAACTCTCTTTTTCTGGACGTCTTCGTTATAAATTCAAAAATCTGGTTAAAAGTTTCCTTTCTCTTTTGCCCAGTGTAAAAATCATCCTCAGAGTAAAGGGCGGGAGTAACCGTGACCCTCTTGCCTGTCGGTGAGCAGTCGTCACGGTTAATCCAACTATGTATAACAACTATTCTTAGGTAGACTCTCATCAAATGAAATCTTATCAACGTTGCCAACCGACTTCGACTAAAACTCCACGCGCAGTCGACTGGGCTTTATTTTGTGTTTGTTCAATGGGGATGGCTACTTAAAACTAATTGCTAGTGGTATAATAGCTCCTGAAGAACATACTACCTGTTGACACCAATTTATGGGCAGATAATTATTTAAAATTCACGAAACATTTATCAAAAACCTATTATTACTACATAATACTCCTGAATTATATACATAGACATATTCATACTTTTACGATCTTACCGTCATGGAATTTTAACTCATTAGAACCGCCATTTTCTTTTCTGTACCTTAGTATTGCTAATATAAAGAAAGTTGTATCAAATCAATCATTTATACACTTATATTTACGACTTGGCAGATTATATTTTATTGTGATGATGATGACTGCTGAAATCATTTTTTTTTTCTGAGCTATTGCCTATTGGAACAAGTTTAAGCTGTACCTTCAGAAAAAAAGAAAAATTAATATTCTTAATCAAATTATTAGTGCGAGAATTAAAAACTAATTCATTCATTGTATTTTTGCGAAGAAAGCTAATAACCGCTAAATGTTGACAAAGACTACAAAAGTCCATTATCAGATTTCGATAACGAATGCATGTCGCTCACCATTACTGCTTCGTCATTCATTTTCGTAAGTAGGAATCTGTCGCTTCGAAAGTTCTAAATCCGGATCAAACGATGATAAATTGCGTTTGCATGAGCTTTTCTACGATTTAAGAATATTCTATAGGTCACATTCAGCTATTTTCTTGTATGCGTTAATATCACAGTAAAATGGGCTTCACTATCAAAAATAATTGCTTTTTCCTTAAAAATTGCTTTCTAGTTATAGGGTTCAATTTCTGGATTAGTTGAACGTTGCACATACACTTTACCCTGAGAATTCTTTGGAGCTCGATAAATTTTGATCTAGAGCAAATCCTACACTTGAAAGGAATTTTTTAAATGAATTAGTCATAGAAGTTCCGAACTTAAAATTTATTTACTACTTGAATTTAGCGTAAGATCGTGCCCAAATAACGATAACCAAAAGACGTATCGTGTAATTGTTACAACACGCAAACTACAACTTCATCCAGCGAGTTTTTGACAAATGGTAATAATACGACCATATATTTCGTACCTGCTATCTAACATTCGTTTAACTACAGCTCACAACATGTTTGGAAATTGTATTTGAGCAATACGCCAAGTACCTTTATATTTCAAAATCTACAATTACACTGAGAAACTCATTTAGTTAAGTTAACCAAATTATAGTTGTTTCAATTAAAATCTTTGAATATGGGAAAATATATAGAATGTTCGTGGCATGTAGGGTCGATGTTAGTGGTCGGCTATAGTCGGAGCGCGCTATGTCAGTTGTATGAGAGCTGTATTAGAGTCCAGTAGATGTTTGTTTAGTTCAGGATCTCGATGCATTAAGATTTTTTATATTTATTATTCCTTATTTCCTTTCGCCATTTAATCGTTTCTATTTAGAATAAGTAAATATTTCAACTATTTTTAGTTGCATAGCTGTTTATTGTTGTTCTCCTATTATTATTTTTGTTTGTAATAATGGATATGTTCTCCCTTGAAGAAAAGAAATTCGTAGTAAAACATTATCATCGTCGTCAGTCTGCCAGGCAAATTACTCGTTCTTTCCAAGCAAAATTACAAAAAAACTATTGGTTATGAAACTGTACGTCGCATAATTAAAAATTTTGAAATGCATGGCTCATGTACCCACATCGTCATAAAAAGACCCTAATATCATAAAATGAGGAAAGGGATATTTTAATTTGCACCGCAGTAGAAGAAACGTAGTAGTAATAGTAAATATCGATCCGATAAGTTGAATAAAGCAAACGAAATATTTCGTAACGACAAATATGACAGATTCGACTTTTGTGAAGCAGTTATCGAACGTTGTATCAATGGCGAGAACTTTGTAAAAAACATTTTATTCACTGACGAATCCTCTTTCGTGTTGCATGGACGTCACAATCTCTCTGTTACACGCTATTGGTTTAAAGAAAATCAAAACATAACACAACGCTCGCACTCAGTACCCCCAAAAGGTGAATGTGTGGGCAGGTCTTTTAGGAGACCACAGAATTGGCCTCCTTCTATTGAAGGAAATTTAAATGCAGAAACATATTTACATCTTTTACAAAACACTGTGTTACCATACATAGGAAACCATCAAAACGTTGTAATGCACAATGTTTGGTTTTAGCAAGACGGCTATCCGGCACATAATGCAGTTATCGTCCGAAGGCACCTACAGGAAATGTTCGATAATCGGCTGATCACCGGGTGGAGTGCCATTCGTTGGCCTCCTAGGTCACCCGATCTAGCCCCAAATGATTTTTTCTTAAGGGGGTTATGTTAAGTCCTCAATTTATGGCTTGGAAAATAATAAGATTGTAGATTACATGCGAAATATATCAGCCGAAATATTATCCAATGTCCGTAGAAATTTTGTTGATAGGTTAGGGTATTGCGCATTTCAGCTTGGAGATCGTTTTGAGAATTTATTATCTTAAGTTTCTTTTTAATCTGGTATTGCATAGAATTTTGTTTTTTTTTTTATATTTTAAACAATATATCTGACTGCTTTTCTCAAGGCAGTTTATATTATTATTTGAAGTGTTTTTATTTTTGAAAGGACTATATTTAATATTATTTCCCTTATTGCTGAAAGCAGTTTTTTATGTTTAGAAGAGATTTTATTTCTCTTATCTATTGAGAATATTTATTTATTTTTAGTTGTTTAATTAATTGTTATTTCCATAAAAATAGCAGTTATACATTGCATTACTACAGTAGTAGTTTAGTACTCGTATACGATTATTTGCATTTAGTAGCATTGCATCGTGTCATTATTAGTGGTATTTGGCCCAGAACTGAGCGCGTCTGTGGTGAATTACATACTCGCTCGGATAACATTGACTGACCCTAGAACGGTCGAACGCACTGTATATCATGTTGTTTAAAATAAATGTTGATTCAAACAAATACAGTTAGATTAATAGAATGCGAAGATAGTCTGGAAAGTTTCAAGCATTACGAAGTTGGCGTTACTCATAAAAAATTGTCTGGTAATATAATATACTTTAGAAAGCCATGTTGGATGCCTAGTCAATCGATGTTATTATTTCGATAAAAACTAAAAGGAAAGTCCCTTGATTACGGGGACTCCGCACCGTCATTTGCCACGGTGAAATTTTGGAGTACTGAATTTAAACGTTGTTATACCAACTTGGTTGATAATGAGCATTCGGGAAAAACTGAAAACTGCAACTACTATCGGTAACATCAGAAAAGTTCACCAAATGATGCCAGACGACCATCAAGTTGTGGTTATAGGAATAGCAAAGGCTGTGGGTATCTCGAGCAAATGTGTTTTTTGTCATGTATCGACTGAAGATTTGGTAATGAAAATGATAACCGCACGTTGGCTGCAGTGGAGGCTCACTCAGGATCAAAGACGCATTCGAATGAACATTTCCAAAATCCTGGGCAGTTTAAGCAAAGTTAAGTTTAAGTCAGAGTTGTGACGTCGACTAATAAATGTAGATGATACTTGGGTACACCTTCTATAGCCAAGGCACAGTCGAAACACTGGACTACGAAGGGTAAATCGGCTCCAAAAAAGAAGAAAACTGTTCCATAGACCGGGAAAGTGGTGGTGACTGTTTTTTTTTGGATAATGATAAAATTATGTTAATCAACTATCTTTAAAAGGTAAAACACGTTAACAAGTCGAAGGCAGAAATTACGGGAAAATGGCAGCATTTGAAGAAAAAGAAGGTTTTGTTCTCACACTTCAGTGCCCGCTATAGCAAAATTTCACGAATTAGGGTTCGAATTGATAGATTACCTACCCTATTCACCAGATTCAGCCTCTAGCGATTTCTGTCTATTTTTTAGTCCCATCACACTCACAAATGCTTACTTCACCCAACAAGATGCGAACTACTATTTCGACGGATTAAAGAGGAAGCATTGCTGGGAAAAGTGTTTAGGCCTAAGTTATGTTAAGAAGCAAATTTCTTTTAATAAAATCAGCTTAGTTATTTCAACCATTGTATGTTTCAGGAAGAGAATCAAATCAATATTCATGAACACAATTTAATAAATTCAGACATTGTTATAAACTTCGTTATGCAAGATATCAATGGCCATTTCCGATACGATTAATTATCATCTATCTGCATATAACAATAATTATTATAGAGCAGTAAATATGTGTGAGCACCAGATTTTATTGGTGAAAGTCCGATAACGACCATATCTATTGGCGAAAGTATGTAAGACCTGTGCAACACAGAATAAATTTGAATACCGGCTCATCGTTAGAATGTTAAGTCGAATACTGAATGAAGTGCACGCATACAAACTACCAACTGTAATTTAATTATGTGATTGTTTCTCTATAACTACTCGAAATATCGGTAGTTTGTCGAGGAAAGATAATTGTCAAAAATATTACCTCTTTTTCGTGCTTCGTAATGATTAGTAATAGAAATAAGCAGTATATTTAAATATTGACACTAAGTGCCGGCCTGCCATATTACGTCGAAAAAGGTAAAGAAAATTATTGTGGATTAAACTAAGCATGGGCAGATCGTAATCTCACTTATTTGTTATCTAATAATAATAATAATAATAATAATAATGAAGAAGTAATAATTGTCTGCAGTGGTTTCAACAATAAGAACATATACGTTGCTTATATATACATATACCCATCATGCTTTTTCAAGCGTCGGCTTGTTTTTGTTTGTGGGTACGTACAGTCAAGGTATTTAACTTGTACCCATCTCCTCTACGTACCAATATCTTCTCTCTTGCTCGCCTCAACTCGTTTCGTTCGGAAATTAATCTCTGACCCTGTACGTACGGCCCTAAAGTTGCTAGTTACTACTTACAACGGAGAATATTTTAAAACAGCAAATCTGCTCTTCGATTAGTTAACACAATTAAAATTCGAACAAAAAATTAATTACTTTTAAAGTAAAATTTCAAAGTTTCTAAGCTGGAGGAGAGAAAATGTTAATAAATCAATACGAACAGTTATAAAAACTAGCGAAAAGACAAAAGGCTGAAAACTGCTGATCAATAAAAGTTATTCTGCTGTAAGATATGTACTACATAATTGATTAGTGCCTGATTTAAAATTGACTGATTTTTTTGGATATGATACATTTCAAGAAAAAATCTATTCTTATAATTATTCTCAAAATCCAATATTTGAACGCTATCAATGTAAAAACAAAGGTGGTCTTGTTCCTCTGCATGATTACCCAAGCACAAAACCTTTTGGCCAAACAAAAATCACTTCTATGTTGGGTGATACGACAGTTAAGCAGTTGTAAAGTTTAACCTATACATATAAGCCTTGGCAACCTAAGCAGGGTACCTTATAAACGACGGAATTGCTAGCGATAGTGAATGGATTTTTGACCTTTACGTCGTTATATTTGGCTATTCTGATATGATTGATATATAGCTTTGACGATTATGGTAATGTTCTTAGGACAACTAGACTTTTAGGAAGGGAACCTCATATCACTTTTTTTAATGACATACTCATATTAGATCTCGGAAACTATAACACATCTGATAAGGATAATCCGACACCTGTCCAACAGCAACGCTGGAAATTTTGGTGGGAATGGCACAGAATATATCAAGCGTATTTGCACTTATTGGAATGAAGTTTCTACAGTCGGTAAACCTTAGAGGCGACCTTAAAACTCTTGAAGATCCCAACATAAACTACTGCTTGATACACATTACAAAGCCCACAATCCGGATGCAATACAATTGAAAATCGCATCGAGTAAGCGACCCCAGTTTTTCAAACTAAAACGGTTTGAAAAAAGTCGAAAAAAGTAAAGAGTAAGTAGAGTAGGGGAGGCTATGAGCATAGTTTTAAGATTACTTGTCAACTAGGTCCTCAGAGGAGGAATGTTTCCGAAAAGGGCTTTAATTTGGGGGTGGCAGCCGTGTCGTTGGCGGCCACGGAAGGCGGAGAACTTTGATTTGGCGGCTGGCAACCGTGAAAATTGATTTGAAGGGCAAGAGATACCGAAGAAAAATTACCTTGAGTTTTGATGTGTATGTGTATTAACCCATGTGCTCTAAGCCAACATATTTCAAGCAGAGATTTTTGCTTTAAATATGTTCGTCAAGAAGAACCTCGAGAGAGGGATACGATGTGGAACCATAGATATCTTCACGCTTAGGCAACGCTAAAGACTCTTAAAGCCTTTAAATGTAAATCTGTTCCGATACAAGAAAGTACACAGATTCTAAAGCAATTGGGATACAAAAGCTACGCCAGTTCTCAGTTCTCATTCCATATAAATGTATTGCTATTAGTCGCAAACGCAATCCATTTCAGTAGGCAATTCCTAACATCAACGGATTTGAAGAATGAAGATACCAGAGCAGTATCTAGGTTCAACAACAGCTTTCGATTGTTCTAATACGTATAATCATGCCTTTCTTAATTTTAATAGGAATAACACCGAATTGCAATATGCCATGGAATAGAAGAAGCATATGCGAGTGTCAACAGCTAAACTTAATTTGGTTGTTGACTGGACACTGGAAGAAAATTCTGTTATATTGTTGCAATATGTTTGTTTTATGATTTACAAAATAATATAAAAATGTATTAATTATTTTTAATCACATCTGTCGGTTCGTCATTTGCAAATGCATGTTAGGCTTATAGCCTATTAAGAATGCTTAACATTTTGTTTTACACCATAACGTTTTCCTCAAAATAACATCTTTTGTTTTCTTTCATGAAGTGATCACCTACGAGTTACTAAATAGATATTTGATACTTTAACATCATCCTCATAATTCACACGATGAACTATTTCTCAAGTAGGTTAAACATCGTATAAAATAAGAGTAGGATAATCTGCGAACTTTTGCAATAGTAAATTGAACAATAAAGGCGTATGTTGTAAGCGACGCTCTCATTCAATTAAAGAGGATTATCCCACAACGTAGCAAAAGTCAAATGTATGTATTTACTGTTGCAGGCAAGGTCTAAATCTGCTAACAGCATCTTCTAGATATTGTGCAACTTGTAGTATGTCTTCATCCATGAGTGGCTGCAAATCGCTCTGTTATTACATAATTTACCTACCGGCGATTATTTACTAAAGATAGATTGTCGAGAAACCATACGGTAGATTATAATTTTTTGAACGTAGGAAATTGGAGATGGAAATAACTCATTAACCAAGGAGAGATTACCAAGGTTCACAAAGCGTAATGTATTGCGTAATTCCTATCGATCTGGATATAGAACGATCAATTGAGTAATTAACGTTAAATTAAGGTTGTAAGTTGAAAAGATTAAAATTACCTATACAGCGGTTTACAAAGCTTTTTGGCTAAGGAATTGAGAATTTCACAGGTTATTTAATGAGGATTTGGGATTAATTATTATCCTTCGGGTCGGTGTTTTACTTGAGAGAGTGCTAGTTATTATTAAGTTTTCGCTAACTTCCTTTAATTAAATTATATAAAAAAAAGAAAAAAAGATACACGCATATGGAGAAAATAGAGGTTGTCCAATCTTCTGGAATTGTAGAATTGTGTATTGCAGAAGGTCAAAATTTCGAAATAATGCAACAAACTCAATAAGCTCTTTTCTAAAAATACTTCTGGATAGGCAGGATGATCGATAAATAGCGACACAAGCGTCTACATTGTTATTTTTGATATTATAAAAATTACAATTTTAATTTCTTTATTTAGAAATAAACTAATGTAGTATGGTTTCGGATGTGTATTTCTAGCAGATTTTAAGATATTTATAATTTTATTTTCCTTCCGGAAATCCGGAATGCAAATACATTTCGTCGCAAATGTTTGGTTTTACCGCCTCCAAAGCATTGCAGTACGTGAAACCCATGTAGACTTTGTTACCGTTGTATGGCTTTTAGGGACTGCCATATGTTGAAACTTGCGTATCTAACGGTTGATGCCATCCTTCTACTGTAGAATTTTTCGTTTGTGGTAATCCTTCTACCACAGACTTTACGCGAAAGACTTAATCTGTCACTCGTTTCTGTTAAATGATTTGGATGAGGCTCTTAGTTTAATTAATCAAGATTTGAACAGAAAGGCTACAATTCTAAAACACTTAATCCCTAGAAATGTTCAGTTATGCTTTTCGGTAGAAAACATACTGAATTAGGTTTGGAACGAATTGGAATAAAAATAGGTGAGATGATATCCTACCTTTTATTATTAAAAATAAGGTCCTTGGTCTGACAATGGACAATGGACAGTAATATGTAATTTTCTAATTAGATGGGTGGATTAATTCAACAGTATTATCATAATTTAAACAGGAAACTATTAACTTGAGAAAATAAGTTGCTTTTGTGCTTTTGTATACGGTTCATGTTTGAAACAACTTGATATCGAACGAATTCAAAAAGTATGAAAATCATATTTACGTCTACTAGATGGTATTAATCGTAAAGCTAGGATATCTCACACTTTAGCCTGACACCCCGCCCGTTGCGTATGGCGGAGCGCTGTATGTTGGCGTTATATAGGCAAATTTTACTGCATTGTCCTTACTTACTACTTACTTACTCTCTTATTCTATCACTATACTCTACCTTTATTCTCTTTTTTTATCTTTAAGAAAAGAATACATTTAAATATTCGCAAGCGTTCATTCTCTTATAACTAAAGTTTTCCACTTACCGTGCGCTTCACGAAATTAGCAGAGACTAGACATATATAAGTGGCGAACTTTACATTGCAACTATTACGAATAAAATTCCGTTTGATTTTAAAAATTGTTTTTAAAGCCAAGTCTACAGAATTTATGTTATCTTAGAGTCGGGATTTATGACTGCGTAATCTTAACAAAGCGCTACACAATTTGTTTTTTTAGCTATTTAGTATTCTTCATGGGGTTCCTTAATACCAAATATTTACCTGACATTTTTGTTTCCTCTAACCACCACAAGTAACCAGAACTTCGAAATGCAAATAGAATTTTTGTGACAAACACCTTGAAGATAAACAGCTTTCAACTGTAAGAAGTACAACCAGCACAAGTTTTCTCCATGACAGATAGATTCAAAGAAAGCAATTGAATTTAGCGTCACCTCATTCTTTTATTAATCTCGATAGTTTTAGGATCACAGCTAATTTAGATAATGTTATATTTCCAAAAATTTCTTTGGTGATGAAAGGACAAACGGATACTTTCGTTTTGGAAGTAACATAATGTAACACGATGCAGAAACGCAGGTTCTATGCTATTTTACACCACAACTGTATAAACTTACATTTCAGTGACGAATGATACGATTATCTTATGTGTGGTAATTAATTCACAAAATTACATTGAGATATGCTTAAAATAATACTGAAGAATGTTGCGTGGTAATTTTTATGTTAAATTTTCATTTTTAGGATATAAGAAGATAGAACACAAAAAAAGTTATTCCGTTTCATCACTACCATCGTTAGCTGGACTTATAGTTTTTCCTCCTACTCTCACACTCCAAAGATAATAGGCCAGAAAGAGAATTTCCGCTTCTAAAACTGAGCTTCCAGCTACAAGAAGTTAACACTGAGCGAGTGGACACACTGGAGTTACCAAGCCTGATGTATGAATGGCGTTAATCTTGATGCTGAGAGTAATAAAATAACAGTACAACGTGGACCCTTTTTACATAGCAGAAATTACTGAATGGATGTCTTCCTTTATGGTGACATTTCAATGGTTATACCAATATATAAGCGTGGTGACGTGCATGTTCTTGGAAACTATAAATTTATCGCCATACTACAGGTTTTCTAAAAGATCCTGGAGTCTTGGATAAGGGATCAATGCAAACAAACGAAAAATTATTTGTGGGATTCAACATGGATTTCAAAAGCGGAAATTATATTAACAGCAATGATGCGGGCTGTGGAAGACATATTCAGAGCATTTGAGAAGAAGCAGGTTGCAGAGGTGGGATATTGTGATTTGAGCAAAGCTTTTGATAGTTTGTCCCATTCCATCCTGCCATCAAAGCTAGAGCATGATCATATCTGCAGGGCAGGAGGCAACAACGAGGTATAAAGGATAGGTGTCAGAATGGAAAAATATCTTCTATGGAGTGCCCCAAGGATTAATTTTGAGACTATTACTATTTATGTTATATATGGATGATGAATCAATGAATGTGTCATCCGTTTGTGTGTGGGTTTATACAGATGACACTTCTTTCCTGAATATTGTTACCGGCGAGGACGTACAGTACAGGACCGCGACAGCGATCACGAAAGCGCTAAAGTGGTAGGTGGCAAATTTCATGAAATTAAATAGTGGGAAAACAAAGATTCTAAGCACCACCACCACTACTACACTTGTTGGCAAAATTCTTGGGTGCACGGTTTCGAAGTAATCTAAGATGGGACTTTTCATTGTCACCGTTCTGTGAAGAGAAATTTGTTATTGTAGGGGAATTTGCGGTGCGGTGTTGTTTGTTGAGAAATGTTATTGTTGGAGAATTTTCGGGTCGGGGTACTTGTTTGTTCATGAACTGTTGTCGGGGTGTTGGTGAATTGTTGTCGAAAAATTTTCCTAGAACCATAACATTCCAATGAAACATGCAACTCGTGCTCCCAGTGCTTTAGAGTTACTAATGGAAAATGCGGTTAGTTGTCACAGATTATTACTAGTAGTATTCCGTGTGCTATGAATACTTTGGATTAGTGTTGCACAAAGATATGAAATTTGCTCTCAAATTAGACAACGTATGTAACCGTTGTGCATGCGAGACATTTTGATAATCATGATCAGTGAATTCGCACTAATTGAATTTGACAGGAGAATCAGTTTCACCTTTGGGGAAAGCAAACAAATATGTTGGTTAACCTACATTGTTTTTTTTCTTTGTTTCGAGAACCTTAGTCCTACAATGGTTTTTGAAAAATATCCAAATATTTTAAATGTGGTGCAATATCACTTACAGAGAATGTATTTAAATGGGCCAAGTATAGAAATGTTATTAGGCAGACTTTAAACAAAGTTGTTCCGAAAGTGTTCATGTAATCTGCTATGCATCTCGTTCAATACGCCTAACAGTAACAATTGCAATCGATATTTTATTTTCCATAATTTTTCGAAAGCAAGAAAGAAACTAACTCATCGATTTCATATTCGAAAGAAAACTCATTAAACTATAACGTAAAAATTAAATTGGTTCCACTTAATTTCATCTATAGTTTCTACATTTATTCATAATTTCACCTCATTACATTTAGGTATAATTTATAGATGGGAAGAAAACCAATCTGTTAATTTTTTTCGGCGATAGTGATGAACGGTTTCTCAGTTAGAAAAGAGTAAAAGTAACATTAAACAAAACAATCCGCTCGAATACAATTTCGGTCTCTACTGTCGAGCACAATGGAACAATTACTGATTATTATTACGCTTAATAAAAAATATATTCTCTTGCGTCTATTTATATAATTATTTTCACTTTGATGCTTCTCATTTGTGGTATTAATTCCAATTGAAAATTTCCATCATGCAGATCATGAGAACATGATACAGAATGAATATTTTAAAACTAACTCATTCGGTTTTTGTATCGTACTCTTACGTTTGTTCATTACTTTTATATTTCTATATAAAGTAATTTTCAGTTACTTTCATAAATAAAATACCAAATATATTTATATGTTAGATATATTGGTAGGTTTTACAAGTTTAAAAGTTCTGTTGTAAATTGTTTAAATTTTGCATAGGCACAAGGTGGCACTTAAAAATCCAGGAAATTCGAATCACGCTTGTGTAAGACGGTATATCAAGCATTGTAGCTGGTAACGCTATTGTTTGTTGTGTCTGTTTGTGCTTGGTATTGTAGTTTCTCTAATGATGACTTATTAATAGAGATGACCAAGGCAGGTGAAATTATTACTTTTTTGCAGCGTCTCATAAGAAAGGGTTGGTTACTGGTTTCACCGAGAGTTGACAAAACACGAGTCTGCCTAGTCACTACAAAAAAGTAATAATTACATCTGCCTTTGTCATCTCTATTTATTATATATTAGTAGTAGTAGAGTACGAAGGTTTTCGCTAAAAATATTTTTGTTGCATACATCGGAACAGATGTATATGAAATATCATAATTTATTTTACGTCGCCGATTAAAAAACTATATTGTAATTAAGATTATTGGTGATTACATACTGGTCCAATTATTACAATTATTGCAAAATTGTCAATACATTACTACAGAAAGGTTTACAGTATACAAAAATCTCGGCATTCTGTTTGATATCATCTCATAATCTTTTTTATGTGCGGTGACGATCCAACGGTATCTGCATAAAGTGTTCCAAGGCTTTGTCACTATCGGCGCCTCTTTGTAAAATGTGAAGCTCAGTTAATTATTTCGCAACATATGAGTCGTGCCCGAGATTGTACCAAATCCACCAGAAAAATCTGGTACCGATTGTAGTAACACTCGAACGCACAAGCCTTACTGCAGCGCTACAATCAAGAGCAGGTCTTTTAAGCCACTGAAACACAAAGTCATTTTAATTAGTTCACTTACAATTTATACTCTCTTTGTTACAAGATTTTGGGTTCTATTATTCGAACTCGTAAAGATTTCGACTGTCCTTCATTCTTGGAGGAGCCAAACTTTTATGCTCCCCAACCTAATTCGCAGTAGCTTTCATAAATAAAATGCCCATCACTAGAAGTCATTTATGCGTTAAATATATTGATAGGTTTTGCAAGAACTGTTTCAATTTTGCATAAACACAAGGTGGTATCTTCACAATTTTTCAATGGTTGATTTCAGGGAACAGTGTATCTGTATCAAGTTCTATTTTAAACTTGGTAAAACCGTCACAGAAACACACACATTGTTAAAAGAGGTGTTTGGGGACGACTGAAGCATATAACTTTGCAAGCGTTGCGGACTATCAACCAATATTACATCAAAACATGTCGTTGTTGTCCGAAATGCAGTTGTGAATGATCGTAAGCTGACAATTCAATATTCATCTCTCACATTGTGGGATTACACTATTTTCTTGTCAGCGGATATTGTTGAGAGAATTGAACATGAGAAGGACATCATCAAAGTTCGTGCCGGGACTGTTAAGCGACGAAGAGAAGGAACATAGTATAAATATCTGTAGAGAATTTAAGGAACACCTTAGAATTAGTGGGTGTGATGCTGAAATCAAATATCAGTCGTCATAATGCAAGAGTCCTTCTTCAGTTTGGCCAAAGAAAACCCGCCTAATCAAAAGCAAGAAGTTTATAGTGATCTGCCTTTTCGATATTGATGGGATTATCCATAAGTAATATGTACCTCCAGGTCTGACGATTCTAAGGCAGCTAAGAGGGGATCTAGAAGGAAACGCGCAGAGAATTGATGCATCAACGACTGGGTTCTTCAGTATGACAACACGGAGCCACATACCGGTTTCATCGTACAGCAGTATTTGGCAAGAAACAACGCGGTTGTTCTTCCTTACCTGACTTGGCTGCTTCAGACTTTTTCCCTTTCTATAGATCAAAATTAAGTTGAAAAGGCAGAAGGTTTGACATATAGAGGAGATTGAAGCTGAATTCCGGACGGCGCTAAACGCATTAACAAAACAAGACATCCAGAATGCATTCCGTAATAGAGGTGCTGAGATTGCTGTTCACAGTCCCTAAGCAAACTACCTTGTAGGCGACGGATGTAAATGAAATTTTGGCATTCTTTAATTTTATTTATCCCTATACTTCTGGAACTTTTGGGTATCACCTCCTATTCTTGCTAAATCTTGTGCTGCTTGCATTCCCAAATGAAAAATTTGCAACATATGCAACTGGAAATTTTGCCTTCAAATGTTACTTCGGTTTTACAGTCGATGGATCAAGCCATTACTAGATCTTTGAAAGCGCACTATCGAAGAGTTATGGTGAAGCGATTAGAAAAGGATTTAGAAGAAAAGAAACAAATCACAATTAACTGTGAACTATTTACATATGGCGTGGTCACTTGTTGAAAGAAAAACTGTATTCAGCGTGCAAGATGGCAACAACCAGATATCGATGAAGATGATGAGCTTCCGTTGAAGCTAACGATAGTGTACACAGCTCATTTATAAATATTGACGAAAATGTTGGTATTTGTGCCGAAAAGGCACAAGTACCAACATCTGTTAAAAAAACAGTTAATGGAATTCTCGAAGAAATCTTGGATCTACTGATTAGTGGTATCGAAGATGAAGAAGAAATTAACGAATTCGGAAATTTCAGTAACTATTCCAAATATTGAACAAGTAGAAAAATCTTAAACACTCTACTCCATCTCACGATGTCCTTTCTGCTAATTTAGTGTGTCTGGAGAATACCACTGATGGAATTAAACTACACCAACACCGCAATTGTGCTTAAATTTTTTTGAATAGAACATAATCTTACATATACTTACATACATGTTTCTTCTGGATTATCGCCTATTTTGAATTATCAAAATTGCATTCTAACATTCTGAGATCTTTTTTCGTAATAATCGTTTATAACGAAAATCGCTTATAACAAAGCGTTATAGCGGGGTTTTACTGTATTATAAATCTAAGAAACAAATAATGTTCAATTTCCATAAATGTTTTATTTAAAAAATGGGTATATAATTTTCCATCTGAGTATTTAATATTTGGGATTCCTCAACTTGGGACAGCGGCAGTCATATCTCTCCAAAACTGTTCGGAATGGATGCTTCCCTCCGATTTCAAAATTGACGTTCAAAAAGTCCTCCACCATCTTCCTGTACTTCTCCTCCTCTTGCTTGCCGACTTGCATTCTTCTTTCAAGATCTTCTCTTTCACGTTGCTAGAATAAATTGCGACTAAAAAACTAGATCCCATTCATATCGTTAAAGCGAATCAATTAAGGATATTTGTTACCCAATTAGCTTCAAAGTTATTGCTGCTCTAAGTTCATCCTTAATTGACCCAATTAGTTCAATAGTGTTTGCAAATACAAGAATAAGGAGAGCTCCTGGGAAGTAATATAGAAAAAATAAATTTGTTTAAAAAGGGACAAATGCAAAGTAGACCCTTCATAATGTGATTGTCCTACTGTTGTTACGTTGTTGAGTTTTAACATTCTTCCCCAACAAATATACTTACGTCGCTTTTGTAACCAATGGTAATTGTATAATGAATTCAACATTCTAACTTCTCAGTGCGTTTACGTAATATGTCCAAAAAGTTCATATTTGATCATATCAAATTTTTTTGAACATTTTGAAAAAATATAGTAAAGCATTTGAAATAAAATATTGTTTTGGCCAGTCCCGGCTGAAATAATTTTCTACCCTTAAATTTAACTAAGAGAAGCAAATAGAAATAGTTATACGATATATTCGATAATTAAATAAGCAATTGTATTACATTTTGCCTTCAATTCTACAATAACGTAATATAAAAACATTATTAATCGTGATTTATGTCAACAAATTGTTCGCTACGTTGCTAAATTTCGCGAAACTGGCAAGTCGCAAACTCGGTAGTTTTAAACTCAAGAAAAGAACTGCTAGAACTATTACAGATGTGGGGATGCGTGTAGATCGCTCTACTAAAAAGTCATTTAGAAAGCTTTCACAGGAAATTAATTTGTTATATGGTATTTGTCAGCATATTCTTAGAAAAGATCTTGGATAGCAAACCTTTTCTAAATTACTTGCATAATGACAAACTAACGGGTGGATACTTCCAACAAGACAATGTAATAACTCATAAAACACTATAAACAATGAACCTCTTACATGAATATTTTGACAAGAAGAAGATCGGTTATTTTATTTTTCGTATATACTGTTTTCAAGCATTTGCTTCATTAATCTGGAGAATTAACTCCAGGAAATATTGGTAATACCGTGCATCATTAGTAATAATACTTACGAAACTGCGCATAGTCGATTCATTAAATTTTGAAGATTCTCTCACGGTAAGCGAACTATAAGTTTTAGAATGTTGGAAAACTTTGATCCCTATCTTTAGCCTTTTTCAGGATGTATTTCGAAAAAGAAACGAGATAGACAAATGAGGGTGGCAGGAATCGATTCTCTGAGTCCGATTTTACTCAAAAACATGTAACTGAAGCCTTTGTATTGCGCTGAAAAGTTCTCAAGCGGATTTAGAGTAAAACACGAGAGATTCAAATTTTGATTTTACGTTGAAATTTATTAAGAATTCCAAAATTATCAATTTCACGTAGAAATCATCTGATGGTATCTAGAGATGATGTTTTTAATTTAAAAAATTAAACTTATAATACTATTTATATTAGGATGATACAAATGAAACGACTTCGTATATTGTGCTAATTGCATATATCACAATTTCATTTACAAGCGATAGTTAGTACAAAATAACCTTGTTATGTCCAAATATTATTTATTCATTCATTTTCAATTTTTTGTTTCATAAATAAAATTTTATCCCTTTTCGACATGTGCCGAGAGATGTAGCTCGAAAAGTAAACCAGACAAATTAGTGAGGGTAATGATAATCGATTCTCCAGGTTTTATTGCACTTAGACGTTTATCGTTATGTAACTGATAGTCTCTGCCAGAAATACTTTGGAAATTACCGAACGACCGCTTTCATACAGTACAGTAATTATTCTCAGTTCCTTTTCTTTCTGTTCCTAATTAACCGTGAAGGATTTATTGCTTTTTCTATACTTTAGCAATTTTTAGTTAGTATCACCTTAACATCTAGACTAAATGTTTTTAAGTAGCTAATTAACACGCACTTGTTATATTAATTGTCCAGAACTTAATTTGTAGAAAAAAAGAATCTCATGTAAACTGAATAATAGTTGACGACGTGACACGCGTTTATTAAAGCCTTTCGCTTTTTGTAGCATCCCAACGCGTGCATTAAAATTAGAACGAATTCGATCCATGCATAGCGGCCAAAGGCAACAACAAAACTTCCGAAATATACAGACATACACAAGTTCACAAATGTGTACCTCAAAGAAACAATATTCGGGTCGTTAATACTTAAATGTTCATATCCATAACGCAATTTTGACAGAAAAAATTACAGTTTTTCTTCGTCGCGACATTCCAATATTACGTGGAAGCTAACTAAATAATTGCTTACAATGCGCATCGATAAGGAATCGTTAGTTTTTTCGCTGACCCAAATCCTGACATCATAAATGTTAATCTTGTTACGATTAAAAGTTTGCGCTCGGCCAAAATAACGCATCAATAAAACCTACAAACGATGTTGTATTTTACCGTAGCTATGGCAAAATTGTAACCTTACAGTTTTTATATATTTACTTTAATATCTATCGAAATAAGTGCATAAAAAGGCGAAATTCTATGCTTGAATGATGAGACAATGCATTTAGTGAATTTATTCTCCTTGTAGTTCTACACAGGCAATCCAGGGATGATTCAGCTTTTTTAAGCTGTCCAAATAATAGGATTTATTAAACTGCAAAATATACCTCTGTTTCGGCAATGACGTCTTTATTTGACGCGAACCGTTTCCCGCCAAAAGAGAGAAGTTGCAATGGGTGAAATATGGCGAATATGGTGAATGGGGCACCAGTTCGTGCTGTAAGTAGACTAGTTTTGCGTTATCTCTTTAGTTCAGCGTCGAATCGGTCCAATAAATTAGCTACTATATGTGCTTTTTCGTAATTATCATCACTTAAACATGTTCAAATAATGCTTTGAAGTTATTAGGCGATTCCGTTTTTGATGAATCGTGAGCAAACGCGGCATCCATCTTTCTCATACTCAAATTTTCGTGGAGGATGTTTATTTGAGACGTTTATCATATCAGCAATCTCCGGGGTTTACTAAAATGATATCGGAACTTTATTGATCGTGGAATCTGTAGTCATCTCAGTGGGAAGATCTGATGGCTTCTCATCAAAAACGGATCTTCGGCCACGCTTAAGTTCCTTATGCCAATATCTGGTACTAGCCACCGCAGATGCATGGTCCTTGCTCGTCGAACGTGTTTATTTACTTTTTTGTGAAATGCTCAATTGAGTACTAATTCCTAGTGAGCTAGTCGTTACATCTTCTTCTATTAAATTCAGAATATTTTCTACTTCTAAACCTTGTCGAGTAGCTCGTCCAGAGTTAACACTAGGAGGCGTTCCGGTCATATAAGACTAAGGACTTGCTCGTGGGGTAAGCTTGTTGCTCTTTGTCGCAGAATACCCAATTGAGTACCATTTATAAGAGCGCTGGTTAATATTTTTTTAATTACGCTGAGGCTTGAAAACAAATGAAAGTCAGATAAGAACATATTAGTCTCTTTTGGCATTATTTTCATGTGTACAATAGATACTTTAATAAATCTGGTTTACTTTTTTGGGTATTTGGAAATAATTTGAGATCTACTTTACTGTTGCGAAAAAGAGCTCTGCGAATCGTCAATAACTTACTTCTGTATTAAGAAGACTCTATCCGCTTAGAACTTCTATAGACAGATTGTGGCGGACCATTTTCATTGTAATAGTGAGTTAACAATAATAAGCAACGCAGATGTCTACAGTGATAATACCAGACGCCCCAACTTTGTGCGCTCCAAACGATCGAGGTGCCCTGTGCATCAACCGCCTAATTTGTGTTTTGGCAGTCAAATTTATAACCATTTGCCTAATCTTCTTAAGACGTTGCCACGACGGAGATTTCAATTCGAACTTAGGCGCGTTCTTTCTAATGAGTACTTTTATAGTTTTAATGAGCGCAATTTGGACTAAATTTGTAAGTATTAATTATTTCGGCATGATTTGCGGATGTTAAGGCGTACAAAAAATCGTATTGATTGAATTTTATGGAAACCTGCGTATATATACATGTTATATTTGTGTCATTTATGTTTTATATCTTTATTATTTAAAAAAAAATTCAACACCACTGGCACTGATGTGAATGATCTTATCCATCTAAGATGGTGATCTTGTTTAAAAATTTGATGCAATTTATTCTAAACGTATTCAAATATTACATTTAAAATTAAAATGTATAAAATAAGGTATTTATACTTGTCGAGGTACTCTATGCATAAGTTAGGCAGCCGAATATTCACACCTGCTATTAAAATACAGTATGTCCACAGGTGGAATTAATTACGCCTACAAGCCTTGTATTTTTCATTTTTACAGTTAAGTAAGTTAATTCTTCATAGTTCTGCTTTCCTTGTCAAAATAAATATTAAGAAGACAGAAAATTGTGTTCAAACAAGAAGCATGGATGTTGTCTTTCATTGCCGATACTTTTATTTTGGGCCTGGCTTCATGCTAACAAGCTGTTTATTTTTAAATAAATCCATGTCGAAAAGAAGTAGGGTCTAGGGGGGTAAATGCAAGCGCCGTACCTAAAGTTTTATTTAAAACATTTATAAAAGACAAGAAATTTTCGTAGAAACATTTTTTTTATCTATCAAATTAATACAATGAAGCTTACTACGATATAACAATATTTTTAAAATAAAAAAGTGGTAAATGCCGCGTTTAGTAATATCGGGATTTGGCAATATTTTTATCACTACTTGGTTGCAACAATACAACAAATACAAACAAATACAAGCATGCACTTCTACGTCTGGCCAAATAAATTAATTAGAAATAGTTTAGGTAGGCAGTACTTTAAACGAGTCACAGATGACACCTTACGTTTTATTCTTACTCCGATTTTGCATTTGCCTCATTTGACCCTATTTCATTTTAAACTTGCCATAATCGCATATTAGATTGACAAAATGTACCAAAGAACAACGTTTACACATTTTTTTCTTATTTATATCATTGAAGAAACAAAAGTCATGCTATGTGTTTTAGTAAAAAACCTCTGCAGTGTTTCATATATAATTCACTAAAGGGCGTAGTTTAGATATAAGGAAATGTTTTTAAAAAAAATTTTAAAGGAGATCACATTCTTGACAAATATACAGGGTGCTTTGTTAATAAAAGCTCAAACTTGGCAACAATTTTGATGGCCCTCTTGTGGAATTTAATCAATACAATCAATTAGATCAGATTCTAAAATATAAGACTGACGTTAAAGAAACTGCTTTTCACAGAGATCTCAAATTACCTTGATTATCTCAAAAACTAAGCTACATAAGTTGACTAAAGAAGGGTATCCATGCAATAGTATACAGCTTTTCCACGGATGTGGCTATTAAAAAATGTTCGGGCTAAACGAAATTCTTCAGCTTAAAAAATTTGGTACTTTCTTTCTAAGATATTTTCAAATTTCTTACACTTCCAGTTAACCGGAAGTCTCCACGCGCTTTGTTATTTTAAATGAAATAGCTTATGTGTTATCATATTTTTAAATTCAGCATAAAATTCTATGACAATTACAACTAAGCTATACTTATCTTCAATTTTTTGAAAATTTTGACTTGACAACTTTAAAAATTCTTTGATATATCACTAATTTTTAGACACCTTGTATGATATGAACAGAACGCTTTACTACGTTTTGGTGAAACAATGTCAGTATTTGGTAGTTTTAAAATGCGTGCCTCTAACCCTTAAAGCAAGTGAAAATTAATCATTTATGTACAACGGTCTAAATGGCAAAATTTTTACACAAATCGTAATATTTTAGAAACAGTTGAAGAAAAGTAGAGGAAACCCTAGTTGTAGTAGTCATAGAATTTTATGGTGAATTAGAAAATGTAATAATACATAGGGTGTTCCATTTAAATTAAGGAAGTTCATTCTCGGTTAATCGGAAATGTATGAAACTTAAGATTATTTTAAAAAGAAAGTAAGTACCAGATTACAAACCAAATTGCAAGCCCCAAATGTTTAAAGTTAAAGAACTAGCCACTCTTGTGGAAAACCCTGTCGTGTGATGTTCCATTTAAATAACTAAACTTGTATCGTACATAGCGCAAATTAAACACCTCCTATACATTGTTGCACTTGTTCATGTAGGGCTTCCGTCCGAATGTTTTTATTTAAAAACTTTTTATCTTTCATTCACTAGGTTACATTAACTATAAGAATTATACTGCAAAACTCATTAAAATTTTTATAATGTATAGGAGTATGCGGCCATATTGCATATAGACATTAAAGAACAGGATTCTGGTAACAGCCGCGCATCAGCAGAAAATTTATTTCGATCGTGGGAGGGAGCAATGAACTTAGTTAATACACACGTACTTACTCGTATCAAATTCTTATAATCGATTTGTTTACATAAGTCGTCCCTATACTCCGCAGCAGCCTGAGCCCGCAGTCTAGCGTCCTCTTCAGATAATCTCTTATTCGTTTCATAAGTCAGCCTGTTTAATTCGTTTTCTGCCTCCTTCTGCTTCAATTGCTGCTCAGCTGCTTCTTTTTTATATTTTAATTGTTCAGATCTTTCCATTAGGACATTCTGGAAAATTTCAAAATCAAAATAATTATGAAGAACTGCAGAAGAGGAAGCGTGAGGAACATTTTAATTAATTATTGGCCGTATTTAATAATTTCTATTACGATTTCATCATTTGCATTGCCATTGTATTCATTATTACTGGAGTGGCGACGTTGCGTGCAGTTTGTCATTGGCGTTACCTTCGGTGGCAGGCTAAGTCTCACATGTGTGTAACTCGCCAGGTAGAAAATAGGCAGAGAACGACGGCAGTACTGGGCAGTACGTAGTTAGTACAACGAACAATTTAGAAAAATATATCGTAGCTAATTCCTATTACGATCGTATCGAAAACGTACTTGGCGATTAACAAAATATATTTTGAATTTATCTACGCTATTGCATATACTTGATCGACGCTTGGCTGATTAACACTCGCTATCAAACTGCACCGAACGTCCTCGCTCTAATTATTGCAGAACAAAACATGAAAAATTCTATTTGTAAATACGATATTTTTAATTATTGTGGCTTATAGAGTCTACTATGTTAAGGATAATAATTCGCAAATTTTTCCCATAGCCATTATGTAGGCTTACTTGCAGCAGTTTTTGTTTTGCCTCCAACAATTTACATCTAGCTTCATCTTGCTTCTTTTCAATGAGCTTCCTGTGCTCTTCCAACATCTCGCTAAGTTTCTTTTCTTCCTCCTTGCGTTCCTGTTCCAGTTCTCTAAGGTGCGAATTATATTGCATTATTTCCTTCCTAGCGGCTGCAGTGGTCACCTTAAGCTTGCTTGCTTCTCTTTCATATTCGATTTGAGACAAATAAATTAGAGCGTCCTCCAGCTTCTTTTCTTCAGCTTCACGATCGGCAACAACTTTCTCTTGGAATTTGATCTGGTCGCGGAGTTCTTCGGCCATTTCTATTTTCCTCTTTCTTGTTTTTTCCATTTCTGCATTTCGAAACATAATAATTAAGGCATGAAAAAGAAATTTTTCTTTTATAGAGAAATGTTTTTTTGTGAAAATGCAGAGGCGAGCTTAAAATTCTGCTTGACACAAAAAACATTCTAGAGATGGTCTAGGCGTGGAATAATCCCCCGATTCGAAAAATTTAAAAAAATACAATTCAAATATCGAGTTAGTAGAGCTTCCGATGAAACCGGTGATATTCAAAATTGTTGCAAATATGATAACGTGAACTAGTATAAGCCCCCCAAAATTCAAATTTTATCTGAAGTAATAGAGAAGCTATACATTGCAACCACTTCTCGTTGTCACCTGGTACGTTATTCGGACAGGTGCGTCAAAGTTCCACTGTAGTAAAAAGTTGTAATCAATTAACACATAAAAAGGCTTCTAACCTGCAATTTTTTCCAGCCGCATTTGCTCGGCTAACTTTTCCATTTCCAAGCGGTCTTCTTGTTTAACCTTAAGTTCCTCTAGTTTGGCAAGTTGCTAAGGATCATAAAGTTATCAAACACTATCCTGAAAATCTTTTGTTGCTGTTACCTTTCCTTTAATTTGATTTTGAAGCGTTTCCAAATCGTCACGTTTTCTAGTATACTCGGACATACAATCTTGCTCCTCGCGATCCATCTGCAATGGCAATGATTACTGACACTGTTGCGGACCTTATTAAGATTTCCTACCCTTGCCCTCAGTTCCCTAGTCATCGCATCTTCCCACATTTTATCCCATTCTCTTTCTGCTTCTCTTCTCGCTTCGTTATCCCTAATCTGCTGCAACTGACCTATTTTTGATTCCTGCAGGTGCTTCTTCTCTAGGGCCGGTCGGAGATCCTCACATCGATTACTGTTGGGAAATCACATTCTTAAGGCTCATCCCTATTATGCCGATCAGCAAAGCCATACAAGTTGAGATGTATTGTGTGGCATTGCCGATAAACCGGGTACTATACCCGTTCCAACCTGACACTTGACGGTTTTTGTCAAAGAAAACCAAGAAAACAGTAATAGTGTAGATGCATCGCCAAGCGCCAGACAGCACTTTTTTTGTAAGTTTCTAGTGTGTTTTTGGATTTAATGGTCCAATGAACTAATTCAAATATAGTAATAATAATAATAATAATCCAGATATTCCATTCTTAGAAACCACGATATATTAAATTCAATCTAGCAACCCAGAAAATCAAAACATTGATGCAATTTTCAGCCAATTATAATTAATTTAGTCGTTGCAATCACTTTCACGATACTCAAGGTAGACCTTGATCTAGGCGTAATTCTAAAAATTTACTACTCTCCACATGTGATATCTCATCATTACCAATATACAAGCTCATAAATGGACCTCAACATTAGCGGCAATGGAACATTAAAAATTGAATCTTGAATACTTAGTAGAAAATTATGGTCTATTACATTTAATTTCCAAAATCTTTATATTTACTCGCTATGAAAATCGAAGCGTCACATGCATACAAATTTACGCGGGTCTTTAATTAATAGTCTTACAAGTATAGAGCCTTGCAAGACTCCCAAGCTGTTCACTAAACGTGCAGAATTTTGCGGGCGCATATGCCCCCTCACAAATTAAACTTCATGGCTACATACTGCCCTCGGTCGCTCAAAAAAGAAACTACCAACTGCAGCGCCAATCTTCGAACTTATACATCATAATGTAGAGTCAAAATCGGAATGATGAAGTGATGTGCGAAGAGCACATAGCTTCGCCAGATCCGACGCCAATGTACTCAAATAACTGTTTTATTTAACTTAAATGTAATTTATTAATTGATCTTAGCAAGTCTTAAGTAATTGGTTGTAATATACCATGTATGTTTTTGAAAATATAATTGTTGCTCGTTGGTAACCTTACAAATTTTTGCATCACGATCGTTTTAAAGACTTAAAATCGCATCTTTCTTTAACATTCTGAGAGGTTATAACATAAAGAATACAATAAACCACAGTCTAATTAAATAATCGCAAGTTTGCACTTACGCGTATTGTTGTATCCTCTTTTCTTCAACAATCTTGAGTCTTTCAGCTTCCCTTTCCGCTGCAATCCTCTTCGCTTTCATCTTCATTTCATTATACTTACATTCCTCACCCTTCTGTAAATTGTCGACAGTTTCTCTGACTTCTTCACGTTCCTCCTTTCCTAGTAGTTCGCGCAATCTAATTAATTTATCTAAATATTAAACAAACTCGTTTGATTAACCGAACAGACCTTTCTCGTTTCTTATCTAGTTCCTCGTCGTATTCTTTCAGCTTTTGATTGACTTGATTTCGTATATTTAAACCGTGCCATTTCTTGTCCGTGTTCCATTGAAATTTCATTCGATAATATTCATTTTTGATTCTTTGATTTTCGCCAGCCATAGATTCCCGCTCCAATGCGCTGTTTCTTTGATTCCAGAGCATAAGGCGTGTTCTATAGTTAGTATTAGGTTCAGGCGCATACTAAAAAATAGGATTATATAAATCTAAACGGTTTCCGATGCAGACGAAACTCACGTGAGCGTGATATCCCGGATGTACACTAGCGTTAAGTATATCTTTGAATTCTGGACCGGGTTTCGGTCGAGGTTTAGATTTAGTTGGATGATCAAGTGGTCCGCCAAACATGCTTCCAATATCTACTTCGGTTTTCATACAAATACCAAACACGACCGCATAAAAACGTTTTGTCAAAATGAAATGAAATTACAGCTCTGTGTGACTGTTACCATGGTATCAACATGCGTAGAATCTAGGTGGAGTTTTATCATTATCATAACGCCGTTATAAAGCGAGGGTTTCTAATAGGACGGGGTGGTTACTAAATCGTGGAAGTGAAAAACAACGTAGACAAAGGTGTACACTAACGTTTATCTGTGTGTTGAGTGTGTATGACATGAATTGATTAAATAATAATGATTCTTGCATTGATTGACCCTAATGTTTGTATAAACAAATGTCATTACACTCATAACAAAACGATAGCGACGATTACACACAAAGACAATGGTTTTGTAAAATAGATTTACTTTTTATGTAATACTTATTTCCTACATTAGGTTCTAAGTTTTTTTCACACAAGACATCGGAAAAATAGCTTTGAAAAGACACTACCCAAAAATAGATAGCTTCACTTTTATAATTTATCATATACAGAACGTCCCCGGATGGAGCTGACAAGAGGAAAAAAATGTTTACTAATGTACTAACTTTAGTCGAACAGTTGTTATTTATGAATAATTTTTCTTTCCAAAGAAATTAGCTTAGAATGAAAAAATCGAAATCAGATGTACAGAGCAAGAAAACGTAGCAATCCCTTAAGACAGAAGTGCTGTAATTTATTATTTTAGATAAAATGCCTGTTGTCCAGGATTAGACTTAAATTTTGAATTTTTTTGTTTTTTAATTGAATCATTTTTTTGTCAATACTAAATATAATAATCATGTTTTTTGAAATTATTGTTATACATGAATCCCTAAAATTTCTCCTCCCTAGGATTAATAAATAAATGCACCATAAACCCTAGGAATTGTTGCCGGAACTTCTATTTCATTCACTGTGTCCAGTATTGATCATCAAATAGGTCATCTGCATAAACCATTTTAAAAGACCCCACAAGAAAGGATAAGGAGATCTAGCAGGACGAATAATCGGAATAAATTTTCCCATTCACCTTCCTCCGATGATGCTGACGCAACCACTGCCGTGTTAGAAGTATGGAATGGGCGAAACGCCCAAAAAATGTAACGTCGTATTTTTGGCTCCAAAGTGTTAAGAACTAGTAATAGAAAATCCTCCAAAAGACGCAGATAAACATGTTGATTTAAATTTTCATCAATAAAATATGGATCAACGATTTGATCATAAAAAATTCCACACTCAACTTTCACTTTTTGAAAACGTTGACTTCGTTTGTGGATGCGAAAGTAAACAAGTACATTCTATAAAAAAACTTTATCTACGAGCTAGTTATCACCAACCCAGAGAGTCTAATCGCTTCTCTTCATCTCAATTTTTAAGGGCATGCGGGTTCTGGATTTGAACCGTGTTATTTGAAAACTCAACGTTTTGCCCGCATCATATTTGGCTTCTTTAGCAGAAGGAAAGGCCACAGTTACCACGCTAGCTCAATGTATAAACCACGCCAGAGGCGAAACTAACTGAACGGGAAACAATTGATCACGGTAGCGGTAGCACTACCACCAATCTAGCTTCTTCCCTTAGGAAATAAAGGTGTTTTTAAGTCAATCCGTACTCTGTCAAAACTCCTCTGACAGAGTACGAATGTTGCGTTAGAACATGCCTCCTCTCGAATTCGGCTATCGCTGAACATCATCTAGACCCTTGCCACCAGACATTACTCAGTGTTACTTTATTACTTTGTAATGCTTCTGTCTATTACTACTGGAAAATTAGACAATCCATAGAGATCCTTAAATATCCTACGAGCGTCAATAGAGATTCAGATTACCGTTTCGCAGACATCCTTGACTAACAGTGACCGCGGCATCCAGGTAATCAGCGACAGGCCCCGCTCACCGCCCATATAAAAGCGTACTGTTCCCCTCGCAACCACGCAGTTGATTTTAGCCTTTGAAATGGTTCAGATGCTGAGTTACCGTGATCAATTGTTTCCCGCTCACAAGGGAAGATTCCAAGGTGACACTCACCGATCGGATTGAAACTTAGCAAATCTGTGGGACCGACTGAATGTTGCAAAACGTCGCTTTCCGTTTCTGCGGAACGTCACATTTAGGGGGTGAAAGTCACCCCTGAAATTTCGACGGTTTTCGGATTTTTGTAATTTACACCATTATTACGAATAAAAAAAAATAAATTTGTTTCTAAATACACCTTCTATGAGCTTATCAAACTAACCAGGATGACCATCATACTCCCATCCCTTTGTGGAGTCGGAATTGAACTGGAAAGCAATATATTTTCGCGCGTAGTTATACAAAAATGAATGTTTTGTACATTATTATTTCTAATGGTGTCATAGCGAATGCAAATAACATCAATCACGTCGTAAACAGTGCCACCGTAAACGGGGTAAGGGTACGTGTAGGAATTTTTGTTAATTCGTGGAATTTTGTAGTAGAACGCGGCAACATAGTACACGTTAATCCAAGTAATATTCGTTTGCTAATAGTTACATATAGCTATAATTAAAAAGGATTAACTACAAGTGATCCGAGTGAAATAGAGTCGCAATAAAAGAAATAATTGCGCTCGAGAAACCTCCTTTGTGTTTGAAACCGACAATGGATTGGAATTTCATATTAGATAAGAATATGAAGAAACATATGGACTGGAAGATGGTCCGATTATAAGCGAAAAACGGTTGAATTTTCGAGACCGGACAAACAAGCGGCACGCTCGCTAGCTTCCGTACAATCCAAATTTAGAAAAGCAAAAATTGTTCGACAATTATACATATGAGAAAGTTATTTACAAAGAAGAGGAAATCAGCCAGAGAAAAGTTATTGGAAATTGCTACTACATCTTCATTTTTCATTTTTATGAGGAGTGTATTGTAATAGTTTGAGGACCATCTTGATTTCTAAACGTGACGGAAGGGTGTACGCAAATTTTCTTTGTGTTTGCTGGAGTGGCTTTAAATATTCCCACAAGTAGCGTAGTGGCCCAGATATTGATGCACCTCTAAGAGACACCGCAGCATGTACAGGGATGGAATGATAAGTATTTTGTATCGGTGATAAATATCTCTGCGTGGAGTTCTTGTAGGCATGCCGTCAAATATTCATAGGCTATCTTTCGTTTTTTTAGGTACATTATCTCAGTGTATTGAATGCCCCCAGATCAGAATCTCATCAACTTATAAGGCTAGTTATGTATAAAGAAACAGCAAATGGAGAGAGATATTTAACATTCTTAGATAATTGTACTCATTGAATCAACTATAGCATTTATGATTCCAATAAGATGGTGCGCCGGCTCACAATGCGTGAGGAATTACTTAGGTCACTAGTTTCCAAACCATAGGGTTGGAAATATTGAAGTTGCTGTATGACATGCGTGATTTAAGTCTTTTGGTTTATATGTTATAGGAAGTTGTTAAAAATAATATTTATCATATATGTATGAGTTAACATCAAGAAGAACATCGAGGTAGACTCCAGAATGCCGATGTAATTCCTATAAGCGTGGACAATTGCGTATTGATGAACATTTACTGTAATTGTTGGTTTATTGTGTTGTTTTCTAGTTATTTTCATTCACTGTCACAAATAAGGGGCAATATTTACATAAACTTTGAAAAACACACCATTTGGGAAATATTCAAATTCCTGTTAACACAAACATTATGGAGCTTGGTAAACGATCTATTCTCGGCCAATTTTCTATTAAGATTTAGAAAAATAATATCTACGATAAAGCTAGTGTCGTTCTGGATACAATTTTAAATCTTCCTCTAACTTTTTGTACTTCGGTTCGATGAAAGAAGAGTATTTAACGCATCTCCTTTCTTTTCTTTGATGTACGATATTTTTTCATAATACTAATTAGCGACAATTAAAATGTTTGACAGTTTGAAATTTCATGACTACCTTATTCATTCTTATAGTGTCTTCCTTGTCAGTCAAAGTATAATATCTAAAGCTTTTATCAACATGTTATACGTTGTTGAAATTAGAAAAAGAAACCTTTTTTGTAGTTTCAAAATCCAATCTAAGAAATAAGAAAGTTGATTCTGGTCAAAAGAAATCAAAACGTCATATAAAGCGACGATGCTATTAGATAGAAGATCGAAAATTGCCTCGATAACATGTTTTAGTTTTTCTTTGCAAAGTCAAATAAAGGTGCTAGAGGCAAAAAAAAGGAAATCAGCTTTCTTCTTTTTTTTTCAAAAAATCTCGAACGTCATTTGTCACAGGTCTATTTTCTTTTCGGGTTCCTAACAAATCCAAAATTTAGCAACTTTCCCAAATTTAAACCTACCCTCTATCTTCAATAATAAGCGAGAACCCCCTTTATTATCATGATTATTATTTGCTTAGCTTTTCAGGTATTTGGAGTTTTTGAAAACTACAAATGCTTATTTGACGCCCAGTATATTACATAGTTTTTTAATGGGATACCTCTGAATTTGTTCTAGAACCATTCTTTTGTTTAAAAATAATATAATAATTGTAAAAGGTGTGATCGACAATAAACAGGTATTACTACTACAATTTTTTATGTTCCTTTTGTCTGTTCTCAACAAAGTAGAGGAACATTTTGATCTTCTACTAAAGGATATCCGTCGATAACCAATCCATTTAAAAGCTCATCGGCGAAGTCTATAACGTGATATTAGACTGCAAACAAAACATCGCGCGAAAATTAAGCTGTCGGCGTTTCGAGAACTCGCAAGCGACGCCTGGAGGATGAACAAACACTCGGAAAAACGCTTTCCGCGAAAGCGCCGCGTTTTTTCACAGGATTCCCGTGCACACATCTCGCGCATGGCTTCTCATCGGAAAATCCGAATCGAAACTACATAAGAACACATTCGTCGGTATCGCAGCGAATAAGTCGCATCACATCCCCATTATATTATACACGTGTTCCGTAGAAGAAGCACGAGGTAACTTCAGGATAAAATGTTAGAAATAAGCACGCACGCATAGAATAACCAAAAAAGTGATTGAATAGTAACGATGGATATTATCAGTACGAAAGTGATAGTGGCCGTGGTTTTCGCTCTTTTACGTTTGTTCTTCGGGTTGCTTCCGTTCAAGATCTACAAGTGCTTAAAGCTATGGGAGAAGGAAGACGAAGGTGCCCCTTTTATCAACGAGAAGAGACACAAGCAGGTGAATTGTTATTTAGCGCTGTTCCAATCGTTCGGCGGTGGAGTGCTTTTCGCCACATGTTTCCTGCATATGATGCCCGACGTGAACAAATCCGTGGAGCACCTGATCAAAAACACGGACTTGGATGCTACTTACCCATTTTCCCAGGTCATAGTTTCCATCGGATTCTTCTTCATCTACTTCATCGAAGAAGTCTCGCACTGGTTGATTACGAAAATGGGGAGAGAGACTAGGAAGTCTTTCAGAAATAATTGTCACAGTCAGTGTAAGAGTCCGAAGCCCATAACGCCGAAGGAAAATAAAGTTCACCCGCAAGAGAATGGTAAGGAAACCAGCAACGGAGTCTTCATAATCAACTCGCCTGAAAATAATTTGGATGTTGAGAAAGAGAATCGCAAAAACCTTCAACGGAAGAAGGAAGAGGATGAAGAAAGAGCGGATTATATAGAGGATGACTTCGATCTGAACACTTCGTCTAGAAAAAGTACCGCTTTCACACACGATGAAATGGAAGAAATAGCCAACTTAGAAGAAGTGGAGCAAGTCAAAGAATTGGAAAAATTAATGGAGAGACAGGAGAAGGACCAGCAACAAATCTTAAGGTGCTGTCTAGTTATAGTTGCGTTATCTTTGCACGCCTTCTTTGAAGGATTAGCTATAGGCTTACAGTTATCCATTTCAAATATTTGGTACTTATTTACAGCCATCTCCATACATTCTGCGACAATTCTATTCTGTATAGGTTTAGAGCTTCTAATAGCAAGAACGAAAACGTCCGTTATAGTTTTTAATATTGTCATTTTATCAGTTACAAGTCCTTTCGGTGTGCTGTTGGGTCTATTAATTACTTTATACGCTGACATGAACACTACAGCTAAGTCCCTAGCTGTAGTGCTCCTAGAGGGCTTGTCGGCTGGTACGATATTGTACATAACTTTTTTCGAAGTTCTTAATCGCGAGAAGGCGAGAAGAGTGATAATTTTAACGCGTGCCTGTTTCATATTAGCCGGATTTACGCTGATGGCCATTTTAGAATACGTTGAACTGGGCAAATAAATATAATTAATAACCAAGTTATAAAAGATATAGCAATAAGTAAAAGTATTTTTCTTAAGATTATAATGATTATCTATTGTATATAGTTTGTACATCTTTAAAAATCTATATTTTTATCCGTGAGAGTGACAGCTAAAAGACTAAGGTTTAATGTCCGATTTCTATTTCTAAATATCGAGTAAAGGTCGGGGTGTTTCTCCTTACACGTAATTTTTCGAGCTACGTATTTTAGTTTTATGGCTCTATTTAAAATCGACCTTTATGGAATCCGTGCCATATGTCTTTTATTATAAATAAACGTGATCAATAAATAACTAAAAAGGGAAAAGGAAATGTTATATGGTATTGTAATAGATAGGCTCCATCGATTCAATATAGTTGCGATGTCCTAAAATTAGTGTACAGAAGTCTGATTGTACATTAGGTATTCGATAGTATTTATAGTAATGCTGGTTGCTAGCGTTGAAGTGTATTGATTTTTAATGGATTATCGGTATAACTTTGGAAATGATTTGAGCGAACACAAAAATTACTTTTAAGACCTCTTGTGAAAGTTGGTGGATATCATTTTCCATGCTACTTCTAGATTTATTGCTTATGTTTAGTACAGATAGCAAATATGTCTGCCCTGTAGTAAGGGTATTTATAACCTAACACAGTTTGTACAGGAAGAGAAATATCTATGCAGTAACAAATTAGTACAACTGGTATCTTATTTGCCTTTAAAATTAAGGTGAAAGATTTGCTGTCAAGCTGTGCAGGAGTCTGTTAGGGGCATTGCATTTGTAAGAAAGATGCAGGATCTTAAATAACTTCAAGCAAAACTTAACTTTCAACGGAACAGATTTAAAGTTTAGCTTAATATCGCTAACAAACAGGGTACCATTGCTTAATAATTTGATGGAACTAACTTACAAGGAAGAGCATTAGAAATGAAGATGAATTAAAACGATTTTACAAGGGATATACAGCGTGTCCACCTAGTGCGTGTAATTTCTGGAAAAAGTTTTTAAATAAAACAGGTTCATACTACATAACGTCAAATTATAGTCGTTTCATAAATACCCTGTATATCATTAGATTTTTGGTTGGATATACATCTATTTGTTTCGCTTATTTTTTGAGATAATCGACATAATTTGAATTTTTTGCCATTGCTTATTTAACGCTCGATGTCCTAAGTGCCTTACACGCTTCAAATTTTATTCAGTTGAGTATTTTCCTTTTAAGTTTCTCGCAATGTGAACATCAAAGCAATTTTTAAATCAGTTAGCATTTACAAAATGGCCATCGAAATCGTTGTCATGCTTGATTCATGCTATTTAGATTTCTTTAAGTGGAAGCTCTTGTATATTTTTCCAGAATGTGTTAGCTAGGATGAGTCGTTTTTTAGCAAATTAAATATGTAGCTATGCAGAAGTTTTTGCTAAAATTTATAGAGTGTTGCGACGAAATACTGTAAACAGTTTTTCTAGAGATATTAAAAGTGAGAAATGTCTCTGAGTAAAACAAAAGATTATAATATATTGCCGCAGCGCTTTATGTTTCTAAACGCAAAACTTATCTGTATAGATTCCTATTTAGTTTACTAAAGAAGGACGTATTTTAGGTATTAGGAAAAATTCTGGAATAGAATCTGTTAGATTCTGGAGAATATATCGGATGTTACATTTAAAGAGGTTGAAACAACATGAATCAAACTATGTATAAAGCTTACTTTGTGCTTGTCCAAAGACGTTTGTTTTTCCGCTTCCAGATAGAGATTTCATGCTTCATGGACGGGTGATTCTAAAAACCTGTAAAAAGATAAAGGTAGCAAAAGACAATAAATTACATTATCACGTTGGTGTAAATCAATCACGTTTCATGTATACATACGCAGCTTATCCAAGGGATTGTTCCTAAAAAAACGATATATGAGGCAGAGATACTTTTCTACATAAAATACGCTCTTGTGAAGGCTGTCACGAAAACTCAAATAGTTGTAGTGTTGCATTAGAAGCTATTTGATCTCGAGTGATTTACATGAAACTGGCCTTATTTGTAAGCGCTGAACTCTCGAGCACCCTCGAAAACTCAAATTATTTCTTATTATTATGTATTTTGTGATGGTTATATTTTTAATAAATCAGATCAGTGTAGTTCAGAACTTGTCTTTCGTTCAAATTCCGTATTCGTAGGTTGCTTGCAGCATTAAGAATTTTCTCAGTACTTCTTATAACCCGTCCTAACTTAAACGCGTTTGAACGAAAAGGCGTAAAAGTTAACCAAAAACTCATAAACGGTTGGATACTCCTTCTTCATTAACTCTTAAGTATCTCTTCTAAAGCTGAAATTAACTTTCATATGACACATAACGTACATGAATAGGTCGATATACCTATGTATATAAGCACAAGCACCTTCCATTAATATTTATTAATAAAATGTCATGATAGGTGCAATAGGCAGTATGTCATTTAATTAGAAAAATGTTAGTATTGGTTTTACTATGTTTCATGTTAAATTATTTTTACACTTACATATACAGGTTGGCTAAAAAATCTATCTAACTTTTCGTGAAGTAAAAAGTGATTCAATAGTAAACTATGACACATAAATTTACTAGTACTAGATACTAGGGCTACAACTTCTCAGTTAATTCTGACTTCCTTCAATATATTTTTTTGAAAAAAACAATAATTGTTCTTAAAATTATTGTACACAGCGATAACTACCAAAACATTTCAAGATGTGGCTTCTATGTTTAATAATAAATATCTTAAGAGGAGCATTACCTACGTCAGAATCGGTAGGGATGGGCAACATAGGGAAAATGAACTTTCGGTGACTAGATGCATTCATATTTGTTGGTCTCATAAGAAGGAGTTCGTATTGCTTGTCGGTTTCTCTGAGAGTCGATAAAACACGAGTCTGTCTAGTTCCTTTGGAAATTTAGCCATTTAAATATTTAGGACAGCCTTGTGTTTAAATCAATTAAGACTTTTTAATTTGGGAGTTATCCTTTATATCCTTGCTCGAATTTTCAAAAGCCAAAAATAATTTCTCGCAAACAAGAGCTTCTACTAGGTAGTCTTTATCGTAAAATCGGAAGTTAAAAAGTTTCTCAGTTGGTAAGAACTTTCTAAGGTACGCTGTACATGTATTTCCTAAAAAAACTATGCATTGCCTTATAAACGATATTTTGTGCACATAAGTAGAAAGCTGTTTAAATGTTATTTGAACTTGCGCCTTACGAAATGTTCCAGACTCATTTTTTAAATTCAATAATTCCTTACTCGTTTTATTTTTGACAAAAAAAAAACACAAAACAAATAAAAATGTTAAACTCTGAAAGAAAGAACTGTAAAGCTCTTTATTACAGTCCTTCCTTGGCTGTAGTAAAGATGTTCTTTTATTTCAATCGAAAATATTCTTAACTCTAGAAGTTAGTTAATATCCAAAGTGAAAAGTAAACAATTAAGTATGCAAATTATAATTATTTCTGCAGAGCCTTGCAAAACCATTTATCGTAAATATTTTGAAAACAGTCACCTATATGTATAGATAATCCTATATAAAGTGACCGTAGAATCTCCACTAGGAACCAAATAAAATACAAAGTTGTCCAGGAAATTGTAACCTATGACGTCAAGTTTATTCAAAGAGTTCGTTACTGGACAATATCTAATCACATGAGGTAAGATTCAAATTGTTGGACAATTTGTGGCTTAACTAACAATAAGAGGGGTAAAGTAATAATTGTTGTAGGATTTTGGTACCAAATGTTACAGTTTTTCCTTTATTTTGCATAGTTCGTGCTAAAAAGCAACAACACAAAAATTGTGAAAAGCCACAATATTATCTATCAGACAAAATTCTAATGAACTTACCATAATTGATAAATTCTAATAAAATTCAATAAAGTAGAGAAATATCAACAATTAAAAACAGGAACAAATGGTGGCAATTAATAATAACAAGAACGAAGAAGGAAACACAGCATTTAATGAAGCAACGAGCTCTTTTGTGAAATACTTGATATTTGCTAGATATCTGTTTCAAATCGCATTAGACTAATTACCATCATTTCACAAACACAAACACCACGATATCTAGATCTATAATTCAGCTTTTAATTGTAATTAAAATTATGTCGGATATCAAATTTACCAAACATCATGTCAAACGCTCTGTTTTTGTATATACATTGGTGCGGCAGCTGGCGACTAATTGGCTACGAAACCCTATTAATGAGTCGTCAGTTTTATGAGATAATTAATGTTCGTCGATTTTGTATCGTCGAAATCCACTAGTTTAATTTGAATGAGTAAGAGCTGATCCAATCGATTTTACAATCGCATGTCCTCTCTTAAATAATTAATACTCCAATTTCGCTGGCAGCCAAAATTACTAACAGGTGACGACTTTGTCAAAAACGTTTTCCTCCAGGGAAACGTTACGTGTTTCTTTTATTAATACTGTGCGTTTGTTCTGTGTATAGATGTAGATTGTTAATATGTAAGTATTGTATTTTCGCAACAATTATCATATATTGTACATAATTGTAACGTGTGTATTAAAAGAAACACTATTGATATAGAAGTAGTTTGTTAAAATGGATATATAACTAGTTAACTAATAAATTGTAAGCCACAATTTTCTTTTGCCTTCGGAGATAACACTAATTTCGCTTCGAAAAACGGATAATTTAAATTTTTAAATTATGTCTCATACAACGAACAGGACGCTTCAGTAATGTTTCGTACGCACAAATCGCCTACGATTTTCAATGTTGATTTCTTTAAAGAACCAATTTAATAGTTGTTTAAAAATTTACACAAAACTTTCTTTATAAAATTAAATTTAAACAAAAATATTTTAAACAGTATTGTTTTTAAAATTGAATTATTTAAGAATAAATTAAAAACTGCATAAACAAAATGTTACTAGAAATTTGCATACGTTGTCGTAGTTAAATAATTCTGAAAGGTTACCAAATTGAACACAATGTTATTACGAACTATTTTCTGGGATTCTGTTTGCTCTCTGGTTTGATTGATGAAACTAGGAGTAATGCAATTGGATGTTGAATGTGCTTCTCTCGGCGTTACTATGTGAAGCCTGTATTGTCCATACCTTGCCCCGCACATATATTCAACACCTGTTTGTTATTCAGTGTATTCTCACACTTATGGAAAATTATCGTGGTTACTCCGACTCCAAACGGTTAAGGTTACGGAACTTAAAGATATATGCCAGTACCTGTTCCAGCAAAACTTTTCGAAGATTATTTTTTCCATAGCTGTACAATTGCGTTATTAAATCTATTATAGATTTGTTAACGTTGTCGTTAAAGCTGACCTCGATTGATTTTTCTATATCAATGTGAAACTTGGGTATGTAGTTAAACGTCATCGTTTTTATCCATTAAAGACAATCAAAATCAACCAATTTTGTGTTAAGCGGTGTTAAGTTTTTGACGACTTATTTAACAAAATAGAACTGGCTGTACAATAGCTTTTTTTTTTAAATACGTTGAAAATCCTACGAAAAACGACATGAGAAATTTAGGAATTTTAAAAATAATTAAAATAAATCTGAGGTTCGATAACCATAGTTTTACGTAAACTTATTACTTTCATTTCACTCCTTAAGCTCGGTACAAGTTAGATAACGAATTAAAAAATTAAACACACAGTATAAATAATAATATATTAATATCCCAATAGGGGATTCTTCATAAATGATGTAAACGATTTCTCCATCTATCCTTTTTCCTTCAATTCAAAATTGTATATCTCTATCCCCTAGTTACAACTACAAAACTTAATTCCATTTTAACGATTGAGATAGATGACGTTGCTTTCTGTTATGGACACGGATTAATAACATATGTTGGGTAAGACTTACGAGATCGGCACATCGTATTGTTTAAAAAAAATCTAACGGTGATCGCTGAAATGCTTGTGATGTGACGCAGAATAGGGTTGAATATCTAGCATTAACAAATGCATAGTCTCGATTTTAGCCTTGCTTTATCATAATAGGGTATTTAACACTCTGTATTATGATTTACTTCTTGCCATTTTGTCTTTTGTCAGTGTGGCTTGTGCGTGGAGTGCCTCAGGAATTGGTACTCAGCCACCTGTTGTTTTCTATACGCTCTGCCTTCACCAATATGTGCAATCATATTCAAATATAAGCTGACGATATTCAATTGCATTGAATTCATCTAAATCTGAAGAGCGTCACATTGCTTATTGTATAGCAGATGTTGCTGGTACTGCAGCAATTTCTACTCGGCATTCGTTAATTATGAATCTAGCGAAATTAATTATTTTGACACTACCTTGTCCATTTTTTTTAAGCTAAAAGTCTTGGCCTTAATGGACGATACGCTTAATCACGTCTTTAAATGTGTTAGGGATAGAGTAAGTAGCCTATGCCAATTTAAAACTAATTTATCCGCATCGATATTTACTCCCGATCCAAACAAAAAACGGTCCCCTGCGAATCTCTTGTGCTCCCTCGTTTTTCGTTTCTCATTGAGCGTCATTAATTAACGCAGAATGCTTGGCCCAGACTAATTAATTATGGTGAGAGTACGATCACATCTGTTACAAGTTATCTAATTGGCTTAGTGCGGATAATCAATAATTACATACACTTGCCGTAAAGGTTTACTGACTCCAACTACTCATCGCACGAACACTCGAAAAAAAAATATTTTCTTACTAAATCGGAAAAGTATGCAACAACTTGCTGGTGGCTCCCAAATTTTATTCGTCCCGATTCTTCAGATATCACTTCACACAGTATTTTCTTAGATATTGGACGTGAAGTAGTTTCTTTTTTATGTATTTGTTTTTATTTACCCGTTTTCATATTATTTACTATTACCATTACTATTTACTATTATTCTTTTGTATTTTGTTATGAATAGTTATTCCAAGTGTTATGAAAGGAATAAGAATGATGATGATTATTATTATTATTATTACAAGTAAACTAAATCATCTGTTGGTGCGTAGGGAAAGGGGAATTCTCAGAATCTATAAAATGTTCTTGGAAGTGAGCTGTGCCAATTTTTTAATTCTGTAATTTTTGACCTAGCAACTTATATTATTTTTAATTTGCTCTTAATTAACTGATAACTGATTAGTCTTGGTTCAATTTCTAATTTACTTATCACTTTTTAATCACCCATCTAAAGGAAACTCGCCTAATATTGGATGGCTGCATTATTATATGACCTGTTAACAATCTTCTACAATTGAACCCATAAAATGAAAGGTCTCTTACACAAAACGACTCTGCGTGAAGCATACATTATGTGTTTACTTGTTTGGCTAGGTTCCCACATAAAAATGCAACTTACGCCGGTAAAAGTAGTAGGATACTTAATGGCGTCGGAGACCTCCAACGTTCCAAAATCAACATTTCAACTATATGTCAAACGTAGCCAACACTTAGAAGAACAATGCAGCTATAAATATTTGATATGGAAGAAAACCTGGTATAATACTGTTTGGATATGAACAAAAGATATAGTGGTATAGGAATCGTAGACATTCGCAGGCTGGCGTACTACCTCGCTGTAAGGAATAACCTTTCTTCATGCGTTTTCAAACAAAGGCTTAAAAATTTCTTGAAACGTCATCCTAATCTACCTTTGAGAGAACTTCGAAAACTTTCGAACAATAGAATGAAAAGCTTTGCGCTAGAAAACATCAATAATTTGTTGATATTCTGGAACAAAAAGATTAATTCCAACACTCCTAAAGTACATAATCTTAACGAAACCGATATTACCACTGTGCGATCCAAGATTGCTAGAGACTTCTCTTTAAAATGAAAAAGCAATTAGTAGCCATAACTGCTGGAGAAGGAGCAACATTAGTTACTGTAGCTACTTGTATGAATGCTACCGGAGGCTCCGTTCCTATTCCCACAAAAAAACGTATAAAACGCAACCGTTAGATTTGTCTTCTATATCTCCCTCCATTAAAGACATATTATTCAAGACAAATTCAAAATTGTGGGCGATTAATCAGTTTTCAAAAATGCGTTTGGGTCAATAACACTAAGCAAATGAAAAATCAGGATCTCCTTGAAATAATTAACAGTCTATAAAAAAGCTAATAAAGAATCTCCAGTAACACAACCATTCCAAATTACCAGTAATGTTATGTGTGCATTCACTTGTGATCAACATGAATTAAAAACAAATTACTGAAAATCGATCCTCCTGTGTCTTCTTAATTAATAAAAATGTACTGTACTGTACTCGATCTTTTGGCTAACGTATCCTCTATGCAACCGAATTGTTTTTATGTCACTCTATTTCGGCACATTCTTAATGCAAATATTGTCTTTTTTTTCTTCTATGTGCCTTTTCTGAACCAAAAATAAATGCCAAGTATGCGATTTGGTGTATTATTTACTGTAAATATATTAAACGTTTCCGTGGAGAAGATTAGTGCAGTGACCAACACCTATAATTGTTCTAACATTGACTTTTTCATCGTGACCACATATCATACAAATTCAATGCATATTTACCATTTACCGCGCACATTATTTAGACTGCCTTGAAAATAATTCGAGGAAATTTATTTGAAATGAACACGTCATCTGATAAGTTCCGGAAAGATATATTTTTTAGGATGTTTTGCAACGTAAGATTTTAGCAACCTACTTCTCATACTTATTTTTAATTACAAATATGCTTGTTTCGTTAAGCCAACCTCCGCATACTGCGACCATGTTGCAAGAAAACAATGTGTGATATTAATAAATAGGGTTGCTAGGTATGGTTATATGTTAAAGCATGATGTACATATATAAATATATAGATATTATATTTATAAGGATAAAAGATAAACTTGCTGTGATGATATTTTTATAATAAATAAAGTGTGTGTTGAAATCTTTTTATTTTTAATTTAAATTCTTATCCTGTGAAGTATGTATAACAGGTAAAAATAGGCAAAATAATATTCTTACATTAGTAAGCACAAGCGTAGCGTAGGCTTTTGTTGTTAATCTGTTTCTATGGAGAATAATTTGGAACACAATGCTTTGAGACTGAGGCCCAAGGTCTGCTAAGCAAATTACATTATGATTACACCCTCCATCCGAAATGTTACTAACTTCGTTGCGTAATTGTTAGGACAGTCACGCAGACGTAATTGATTTTGGAGTGTTAAATAATGAATTTCCCTTGTGTATCTTTAATTAAATGTTAGTTGGGAAATATCCTATATGGACCTCCTATTTAAATAGAAACTTAGGTAAAAACAATATAGAACTGAAACGCTTACATCTCAAGCGTAAATGGAACAACTAATTGAGAATTATTAATTAGGAAAAATAATATTTTTGTCTTTGTTACTAACCGTAGAAATGAACTAGTGACTGCTACTGCTTTGCTCGTCACTTGATCTAGACTTTTTTGAAACCATTATGTTGCACTCATATACATAAATAATCAATACAACAATAACTCTGATCATAGATTGCAATAAATCTCAATATGCTCCCCTTTAACTTTAATTCTCTTTGAAAATTATCAAAAACAGAACCAATTAGAGTTACAACGTAATTTATGCTATTTATACTGCAGTGCTCTGGTTGAATATTATATGTATCTAGCAGCGCTATAAGCAAAAGCTAGTGCTAAGTAAGTTATTGTAGTGTTATATTAGCCATTGTATTTGCCCTAATTCAACCTAGTAATGTTCAAATAACAAAGGTAATAAGAAAACTGTGAAATGTCGTATGCATCTAATGATATTTGTTAAAGTTAAATACGCTTGGAGAGTTTGTGTAACTCCTAAAAATTGGACGAAAACCTTTAGATAGTGTTAGTGTTGATGGTTAATTCTCAGCAAAAATAACTGCTTAAATCAATAAATCAGGCATATGGTGGTATGGTATTAATATGGCTGAGAAGTATAAAGAATATAAATAATCACGACGTAAATGTATCAATAACGCTATACTAATTTGTATTTTGTGTATGGACAAAGCAGGATAATATTTTTGAACCAATATTAATCAATCAACAATCAAGAAGGTTGTAACTTATTTCATATATTTAAAAGTAAATATTGTGTGACCCACTTGAAATGAGAGAACCTCTGTTTTAGAAAGTCTCCTGCCACACAAAATTTTAGAAAATTTTCGCTTGTATAAAAATGGTTAAAAGTTTTTCTCGTGGATGTTAAATTTTCTCAAAAATGTGTGTAAATTTTAAAATGTGCTAGTGTTCATTTTAACACTCACAAATGCTAATTGTCTAAACTATCGTATCTTGTATTGTTTTCATGTAAAAAAAAAAAAATTTAGCTTGTAACTATATTCGTTACGTTTATATAATATAATAATAATAATAAACCTATTGAAACGTGTTACAATAATAAGCGATATTGCAAACATGCCATCTTGCCTTGTTGCAAATTAAGAAAGAGCAATTCAGATATCCCGCATAAATAAGCTATCCAGAAAGAACTTGTCTGTTTTGATATATTGTCACATCTAGTCGTTCCATCTTTCATTTTGCAAAATTCACTTCTGCTTAATGTTTTAGTTTAAATATAATCGACATTTACAACATGATGGCCTATGTATAAACAATAACACATAAACCCAGTTACAAAATTCAAGCGTTACGGTAGTCCCAGTCAATTTATATCCTATCAATTTTTCACATTTAATGAACGTCGTTTCTTATCTTCAAAAAAGCGAAGTTGAATGAAATTTTGGTTAAAATCAATCAGGATCTTTAGAATTTTGACTTAAAAAATCACTAAGAAAATGTTGCCAATTTCTAACTCGAAATATAACCGTGGTATGTCTTGAAAAATTAGAGGAAATTCTGAAATTGTGTGTGGAAGTAGGCCTTTTAATCCACTACATATTAAAAAGAATTGGTTTGATTTTAGTGCAAAATTATGGTTTTACTTCCCTTTCAAATGGATCACACTCTATGTAGGCTGGTGTTATTAGTTCGTTTCTTTTATGGAGGGTAACTCCACAAAAATCTATAAATGTTTCAGGAACAAATATTTCCAATAAGAAATACTATTGGTTACAATATTGGTAGCAATTGGTTTTAGTAGAATAGTGCAGCGCTACATTTTCTACATGATGGGTAGAGCGGCAAAACACCATCACACACTTTTTATAAAGTGGTCTGAAAAACAACGTGCGCGTCAACGATTATAAAGGAATAAAATTAAATCCAGTGAAAATTTAATTTTTGGTTTGGTTACTGTTTGGTGATATACACTAAGCTTTCTAAAGTAACTCTACAAGTTTATGTTCACATTTTTAGTATTAAATTTTGTGGTATTTAATAATGCAAGTGATAGTTTAATGATAGATTGTACAGGGTCCTACCAGCACCACAGAGTGTATTTGATTCTATATGAAACAAAAGAGCATTTTCAATTGATTTTATTCAGTCATGGTGGACTTCCTCAACTAACATGTTGCAATATTTGCGAGAAATCAATTCTCCAAGAACAGATAATTCTAGGGACGTATTCCTGTTTGGGGATGAGTGAAAAAAGTATTTATGAAAAAAATTATTCACGTGCCTTGGGACATCAACAAAAAAAAGAAAGCAAATCTAATCTGTTTTTCCTATAGTTCTGCTATAAGTGCTGTGCCATAAGGAGAGTGGGTGCTTCCAGCAGGACCAAACCTCATGTACAATACTCCTTCTCTTATTAATTTGTGAAGAAGAAGTTAAATTAACATGGAGATGTTAATTTAGCTTCTTCTTTCGGGGCATGGATAAACTGTACCTGGAATCCCTTGTGTGGAATAGATAAGGCTTTAATAGAGATAGTTTGTAATTAGAGGACATTATAGGAGAATATAGGATCCAGAATTGTTATTCACTGGTACCTCCGTTACGCACCCTTTTAAAAGGTAAGTGGATTTTTTTATTTGTTAAACGAGTTCCTGCCAAGACCTATCCCATCACAGCAAGCCGTGGCAATATGTATTAGAAACAAACTCTTTATTTCTGTACTGCGGCAAATAAAAGGATGGGAATATTAATACCAATGCATAAAACTCTGAACATTTTATGAATTAGAAAGCACCAATGAGGCCCACACATCTAAAACATTTTGACATGCTTGTCGCTTCCTGTTAGAAAGGTTTTACACACGCCAATAAATTGGTTAATTTAGCGACGCTTAATTTTTAACATGCGTAATACACTTAAATTGATCAATAAATTTACAGATGAGTTTGGAAACTGTTCTAATTTTTATCAATTTTTTAGTAACTTTCTGGTGATTTTGTAGATTTTGTTGTAATACCAATTCACAATGAGTTACCATAGTTGTCACAGATCCTGGCCTGTTTGTCTTAGAATGGATTATTGAATATGGTATCGTTACAAATAAAAAAATTGCTCAAATAAGAGAAGCTATATTCAAGAAAGAAGTTAACTCTAAGATTCTTGGCAACTAAAGACAGAAGCTAAAGTTATTACTACTTGTATTTATGTCCTTGATTTATAAATATTTACAAAGAACAAATATTTACATGTATATAGCATGACATAAGGTTAGCATTCCTACATTTTGACGCTATAATCAATTAATTTAAGTGCAATACGAATTCCCAATTTTCAATTTGCTGACTAATTTATTCGCCTTTCGTATCTTCATCGATTGGTTGATCAATGTAATATGCCTTACATCGGAAATAGATATCAACTGGCTGTTTTTTAATGGAACATCAGGAAAATTCTAGGCTATGATTATGTGAGATTTATATCTGTGTGCAGTTGTTTTTTATTTAAGTTTTGAAAAGAAATTGACATGAGCAGCTTAGATGAGAAATGTCTCGTTCTCATAAAAGGTCCCATATCTGTTAAAGCGCTTTTGAAATGTTGTAGTGTAGGATTCAACGTATCATTATGAAAATTCTAATGTTTCTGATATACAAAAAATATTCATAAGCAGGTAGAGTAAAGATGTGAGATTATATTTAGATATAAGCATATTTAGCCATGACACGTATTACAGAATTCCAAAAATGCATTAAAGATGTGGGGGCCAAGTTTGTTTGTTAAATATACTCAACAATCCATATGGTTTAAAACAACAGCACACAATTGGTTGGACCTTTTGAATTGGATCAACATTAAAATGTACAACCATCCTGCATTGGAATGTTGGTAGAAGAGGAAAAGAAACGCATGCGTAAAATGAAAAATGATCGCGTTTGCATAAGGAAATATGTATTCTTGAACACGGAAAGTAAAATAGGCGCAACCGTCGATTATGCAAATCTGAATGGGTGTTATCTTGGAATGGAACTCTATTTGTGTCTGTTGTATGAAGCGAATTTTATGGTTGATCTAAAAGGAATATGTTAGCGCAACTAACACAAACATTGTTTTGATTTAACAAAAATAATTGAACCAAAGCTAGTGCGTTCTGTTAAGTTGCAAGGTAAATCGGATATATTCGCTAAAGTGCTGAATCATCATCTTTATGATTGAATGAACACGTAAATAGGCAACACTCCGTGATTTGTTGGATGAACCGGTTTTTTTCTCTCAGTAGGTTGGTTTCGACGTATTTAAATCATGGTGTTGGTACCTATTCTGGAATAAAATCAGTTGTTTCCTAGACGTTGTATTGGTTGCTTGTATTGTCAACCCTATTACATTATACCTCATCACAGCAGACTTTAATTTTGATCTGAAAGATTAAAAACTATTGCAGAATATGCAGAATCTTCCAAACTCATATGGCTTAAAATTAATATGTGTATGTATGAAAAAATAAATATGAGAAGTTTAACAGTAAATGACATCATAAAGCAATATCGGACAACTGGAACTATAGAAAATCGTGTTCGTCCTGGAGCATCTAGGAAAACAACAAAAGCTGAAGATTTGAGAATTGTATTATTAAGCAAACGCAATAGAAAATTAACAGCGCCACAAATAGCAGCCGAAGTCAATCGCGGCCGTGAAGAACAAGTTTCGGCGAGTACGGTAAAACGTCGACTTCAACAAGCGGACCTTCATGGCCGCATTGCCATTCGAAAACCCTTATTACGTCGGGGCAACAGAGCAAAACGGCTACAGTAGGCCCGTTCTCATCTAGATTGGTCGTTAGATGATTGGAAACACGTGCTTTGGAGTGGCGAGTCAAAGTTTGAGGTTTTTGGGCAGGCAAAATCGACCAGTTTATGTCCGAAGATCTAAAACCGAAAAGTGATCAGGAACTGCATTGTGCCTACAGCAAGGGCGTAGTTCTGTGTTAGTGGTGGGATGTTTCTCCTTTGCTGGGACGGGAGATTTATGCAGAGTGCAGGGTGTAATGAGGAAGGAAAATTATTTTGCAATACTCCAGAATCATGCAGTGCCATCAGGCTTGCGTATAATAGGCCGCAACTTTACATTCATGCATGACAACGACTCAAAACACACTGCGTTAGTGTGTAAGAACTATCTAAAGGAGCAAGAAGAACAGCACACCCCGAAAGTAATGACATGGGCCCCACGAAGCCCAGATTTGAACCCGATAGAGTTTTTGTGGGATGAACTGGACAGGAGGATTCGAAAAATATGTTCAACTTCACAAGAACATTTACGGAATATTCTGCAACATGAATGGATTAATATTCCACAATCCATTTTAATAAAACTTATCGAAAGAATGCTTAGAATAGTTCGAGCGGTGATTAACAGCAAAGGAGGTTTTTTCGATGAAAAAAAAATATAATGTTCAGTATGTTATATTAGACCAGAATAACTTTTTATTTATTTATTTTTGTCTTTTTTACCTGTACATACAATAAAATTGCATTTTGTTTTTAGTTTCGTTTGTTTCTGTAACCTTTTCATGTTTTTTACCAACCGACCGAACTTCTCTGAACGGCAGTGTATGTTACCTCCAATATTCATTAGGAAAACGTATTAGTGACTTACTTCCTCAAAGTTATATTTTGCTAAAATAGTATTTTATTTGCTGCAGTTATTCGCTTTCATATTTGTATAAAAGTATGTAATTAATAAATTAATACGAATTCCTTGTTTTTTTATCTGTTTTGCATTTTATGTTTTGTTTAAGCAAACATAAATTTAGTTACTCTATTTTTCAATATACCGCCCGTTATAAAATCCATAATTTGCATGCATGTAATTGTTTCAAGTTTACCCAAGTGTGTGGACGCTTTCATGGTGCCGAGCAAATCGATTTTATAGACAAACAACGTAAAGCAAGCATTACATTGCGCTTCACAGTTGCAGAATTATGGCAGTACATACCGAGGTTGTGCAGGAAATACGTCGACTTAATCATGACCATGACATTGCGTGACAAGCTATTATCAAGTTGGCAAATCTTCGAGAATAAATTTAACCCTTTTGCGAGCGCAATGTCAGAAAGAAACGAAATGATTGTTTAGTGATTGATATTGAGCACGTATGTGCTCTCGTGTATATTATATCGTTCCGTTTGAACTTTTTCGTTGGGATATGGGTGGTACACATTCGTACCAAAGAATGCGAAATTCTTCGCAACTTTGGTGTAAATGTGTACCACCTTGTGCTCTTTGGTCCTAAAAAAACTATGAAAGCAGTTATATATATTTAAACTGGTTATATCACTGGCACTAACAAAACGTCGGCTTATAAAAGATAAAGTATCGGTTTCCATTTAAGTTACTAAATTTAGTTTCGACGAATTATCATGTAAGTACAATAACATTTTTGGGTTATATCAAAAGACTATTGAATCAACTAAGTCAAAAGCTAACACCGACAGTTGTGTTTAAATTTTTTTAGTTAGATGTTTTCAAACATTGATCTTTGATAAACCCTATAAATCCTTCACACATAAATAGATCGACGAAGATGATAACAGTTTCTGTACAAGAACTGACGAAGGAGCTGGAGTAGAAGTATACGCAGAGGAAAAAAACAAATATCAACTTGTTACAAACAACATACATGTAGTATCGATACTAAACTAACTAATAACGTCGAATCTGCTACTGGATTGCCACACTATTCTTAATCTTTGTAACAAATATTTTAAATATGGTGCAGAATCCTCCATTCGGCTCACAATTAGTATAGTGAGGATGCGTAATGGGTCTCATTGTAGCCCAAATGCCGTGAGATCCATCCTACCCTCACGCTATCCATAACCATAAGGATTAAAAACATGTGAAATAGTTTCTCGCTAGTTCTTTTTTTTAGCAAGACTAATTAATTCAGTAAAGTAGGTAATAAATTTTACTGTATAGTGAATATTCTGAGGAAGAGCTTAATATTTTCGATATATTTATGATTTTGAAAATATTTTCATAGGATTTAAAAAAACGAGTTCGGAGTACTAATGAATGATGTTATTTTTGATTTACCCTGTATACGTGTCTTTAAAGCACGACATTTTCTTCTAAACCCACAAATATAAATGTTTCCCCTCTTTCGAAGTTTATCTTTGTAGAACAATCTCATGAAGATCGACCAAAATCGGTTGTTGTTTCACAAACCTTCGGTGGTGTGCATCATCATCGAAGAAGATCCGTATGACTTACCGTGGAATAGAGGCATCCTTAACAATACCGAAAATTGTAGTACATTCGATTTTGCGTGAGCACTTAGGTGTGAAAAAGGTATGTTCCCAATGGCTTTCACATAATTTGATCTAAAAAGAAAGGCGGGTGTAAGGAGATCCTCATATTCGTACGAGCCGGAAACTATGTAAGAATCAACGGTTTATTCCTTCGTTGTACTCGCCATGTCGCAATTATTGCTTTGGATGATTGAAGAACAGTTAATGCTGAATGATATACAACAATTTGTTTGCCAGAAAGCATCGATGAAATCAGGAAAAACAGTTGACAAGGTCACACCATTCTTCTTCAATCGAATTAATGTCTTATTACCCGCATTGAACTAATTCATCACCTAACGACCCCGAATATCAAACAAACAATGTGTGAACTGAGACTTTTATCATCTCAACAAGCTGTTGAGCCTTTTAAATCATCAAACATCATGTTTTTGGAGACAACCCCCAAAGTGGAAAAAAGATGCTTCGAGAATTGTTCGAACACACACGAAAGTTATGAGATAGAAGTAACCTTAATAGTGAAAATTTTGAAAATCAATGGATCGATTTGTACCAACATTTCTTTTTCTTTCATCGTTTATTTCCCCATTCAAAAGTGGAAACCATAAAGAAATTAACAATTTGTTTATTATCACCAGTCGCCATTAATCATAGGCGTTTACTCTACAAATTATATGGTTGCAGCATTTGCAGAGCCACAAATGTCTGGTTCAAATCTGACTTTCAAAAAAAATTCTTAGTTATAATGGTTGATTCAGACTACAAAGAGCTGTTGTTGGGATTCCAAGAACATTGTCGGCTCTGTACCGAGTCCAACGTTATTTTCAATATTTATAATTATTGATTAATTGCGTGGACCCTGTGGTTTCTACAACTTTATACAATTATTGGAGCTTCCACTTTTTCTGAGCTTGCATCTAATTGCAACCAAAAATAACATTAGCTCTAAAGCTAATGTTATTTTTGGGAGAATATCAAGGTAGTTAGATACTAATCGATTATATATTGACCTGAATGTAAATAAGGACTTTGTAGAGTTTTCAACTTATAATAAAATGTTCTTTGATAGAAACATCAAATGGTCACGTCATATGGAAGTGTTATGCCGGAGTTTATCAAATTTATGTTTTGCTTTATCTAATCCCGGAATATTATGTTTTAGCGTCCTAGCATTTGTCATTTCACATTTTTTGATTAATATGTGTTATATATACATTATTATTATTACATATGTATTCAACAATTACAATATTTTTAGTAAAATTTTGGAATAAAACGCATATCAACAAAAAAAATCAGTTACTCATCGAGCGCCCTCGAAACAATCATTAATTTTTTTCTTTTAGAAATGTTTCTAGGTTTGAACCTCTTCAAGTGTATGTCGTTTCGTTTCGTGTATAAGTAAAATTTGCTAGAGTTACTCTCAGAAATTTATTTCAATATGTCATCTCTGAGAGTAGCGCTTCCCCAAGTTATTACTCCAGTTCGCAAGCAATGCCGTATACTATACGATTTCGAAACTGTTTGTTCTTGCAGCAAGTTTGAAAGCGAACGTGGAGTAAAGAAGATACTAATTTTTTAATAGAAACCTTGAACTATATACCGAATAAAGAATATACAAATCCAGTAAAAAAGTGTCGGATAGTCCTTCACTAAGACTACCTTCTTGTACCTTGTTATCTTATGTTTAATCATGTCAGAATCATTTGCTGATGTTATTGTTTCGGTTCTCCGTGGGTTTCGTGGGCGCTACGTCCTCCTTCGGTCCATTTCCTTGTCCACAGTTTCGTTGCTTTATTATCAGCATCTCTCCGTTTTTTATCATGTTATGATCCTTGAGGCAACAACTGCTGCAGCTACAGTTTCAATACGCGACATTTTGAATATTGATAGTTCGGATAAAATTCCTGCTCTAATGTAAACGTAAACGAAATCCCGAGAGTACTTGTCGGCGATGCTTGCAAATTTGTAGTTAGTGTCAACGCAGTTGCAAATTATGCTAGCAACAAGTGACGTCTGTGTACACGACTCTTTCAACTCTATTGAAAATTACTTGTTTGATATTATATTAGACTGGGTATAAAAAAATTATTGTAAGTAGCGTTTGTTTATAAAGTGCTTTAACATTTAAATATTTACCAGTTTCGACGCTGATCTGCGTTCTGCGGTAAAATATGAACACCATAGCGAACATAATTTGCATAAAAAATCATACAAAATTGATTGCTTTAAACCTAAAGTCAAAACCGAACAAAACGCAACGAGAATTACTTCACCACTACTTTTACAAAAATTGCAATTGAAGCCACACAAACAATAAAGTTCCAGTTTTTGTTGTAGACGACCCTTACTGAATATAATCCTTATCTAGTATGGTTAGGATCAGGCTAGTTTCGCTAGATTCTGCTCTACAAATTTTCAATAAAAAAAAATGCTGTTTAATTTTTAATAATTTATGAAAAAATGTACTGTTCACATTTAACTCGCACTACCAGAATTACAATTGCTTGTCAGTCGACTTATATTGTTATAAATAGAAAACAGTTAATTGTTTATGAGTTGTTGGCGTAAGCATTAAAAAAATGCGAAAACCCCAGTTTGATGCACTTCATCCTGGTCTTTTTTAATCTTTTAAAAACAGTAATATGCTAATGTAGATTAGGTATCCTGTTTAATAAAACCGATTCTTTCTTTCCTCATTCTTATTCCTTTTTTACTTGCATAATAGGTGAACGGAACAACGCAAAGACATATTGTTCTGTACGTAACGATATACAGTTATGTTTACTGTCTCACTTTAATGTTTTCCTTGAGGTACTTTTTGAACGATATAAATGTTTATAAATGTCAACATGTTAATAAAAGTTTCAAGAACTCTATAAATAACATTCGTACTTCCTAACGAAGTGTATCAAGGAACAAGATAATAATCGTGTTAACATACGCACGTATATTACTGCTATATGAATATCTGATCTGATAATTTGAGCACGAAAGAAACCACAATTGTTATTTATAGATGGTGTAACAATATGATATTGCTTATCTAGGTTGGAAAGTGTTCCAAGTGGTACTAGTAGTCTTAGTATCATTGGGCTATGGCACAAATGCTTTTAGTCACTGCGACCTTGGTAGATCTATTGCAACAAAATGCCCTTATATGTGTTAGAATAGGTGAAGGCTCTTACTAAACTGTAATATTATTTTAGAATCTTCATCCTTTAGCTCAATAGACGAGAGAGAGATGGTTTACTGAAATGTTGTCGAGTGCGACTGATGACGACACATCTACCTCAAATGTGTTCCGCCATTTCCAGATCTTCTTTTGGCATAGATGATACATTTAATCTTTAGCTTTTCCCAGGTGGAATAGGTGATATTTTAGGGCTGCATGGCCTGTCAGAAATCCCCCCAATAATCTAAGGTCCTCTATGTTGAACGACAGCGCTATTTTTGCTGTCTTAAGCGAGCCTGATATGAATGCTTTCGCCTGTTATTGTCCTGGGACATTTTCCCAGCACGAGGTCTTTTGATTGTCTTCCCATGTTTTAATTATATGTTTTATGTGGCTCTCTTGTTGGCCACAGAAGGTGTTAGGAGCGATGAAGAGCATGTTCGCTGCTTCTCTAACCAGCTTGTCCGCCCTTTCATTACCTTTGATCCCTTGATGGCCCTATCGCAAAGTAATGTAGTTTTTGCGTTCCAATTTCCTTAAATTATGTATACATCCGTGAATCAACCCAGATTCGTTCTCTAGGCGTTGATAGACTTTAGAACTGTTGACTGAAACTGAATATAGTTATGGTTGTGGCTCGTATCCCTATCTCGAGGTTCTTTATAACGGACAAGTTCAAGGCAGAGATCTGTGCTTGAAATATGTTGGTGTGGAGACCTGTAGGCATTTTAAGGTGGTAGTTAGGCCCACTAATGCCTGCACTTGTTCCAACGCCTTCTATTCTTGAGCCGTCCGTGTACCGTGGCAGGGTACCTTTTTTGCTTTGACGCTGCCCGGATGCCTACTCAGTACGGCTTTCATAGGGATCATGACCTTTGCAATGTGCATCAGATAATTTATGTTGGGATCTTTAGGGATTCTGAAATGCAGCCTTATCCTAGGCTGCATTCCTTTCATTCTACAAATCGTGAGGGCACTCACTATGGGTTGTTTTCAAAAAGTGTTCCAAGATCCATGTTTACATTTGTAGTTTCTTTCAATTGCAAAGCGAAGCAGTGTTGATAACTTCTTCTCTCCTCTGAAAATTAAATGTCTTGGACAAAAATTAACATAAATTCAATTTTAAAAAACAATTTCTAAATTTCAAATTTAATACCCTAGATGTGGGTTATGGATTACATTAGCATTTTGTATTTTATAATTTAAAAAGGAAACATTCAAAATTTGTAAAAGGGAATATAATTTTAAAATAAAAACAGTAACTCATACACTATAAATTTGTTTTATTTATCGCTTAAGTTATTTCTCTATTTGCAAAGTTAAGTAGATTCCATAACCGTGTCCAAAAAGAAACTCTAAATATTTAATTTCATCCATTTAAAAAAAGACAATATACATAACTCGCGCATTTTTAGTGAACTAATGCCAAAACTATAAATTAATTAATTATAATATTGGTCCCAGCGCACTACTTTAAGCCACTGAACAGAATTGATAAAAAAAAAATAAAATTGTACAGGGTTAAGTAATTAACTAATAAGAAATTTCTAAACTAGTAAAAATTACAAAAACCGTAAGAATTCTTATACTAGTATCCATAGCATTAAGTATTCAACAAGGAAGTATACATCCACATATAGGAACCTTTCACCGCACTCACTGAGAATAGAATTGCTTCACTACAGAAGATGTCGTTAGAATCAGCCGTAACATAAAAATCAATACATTTTTTCCATAGGAAATCATCTCGTAGAACAAACAGAAATGCATCAGGTGAGAGTTAGACGAAAGCCTTTTTCTTCCTAATTTGCTTATGTTTTCGTAAATTTATAGAACAAGTCCCTATTTGTTTTCCTGGTCTGTTTGGTTGCATTCGACGAGACCCGCGGGAGAATTTCACGAAGAAGTTTTTCGGACCAATCTGTTCGTGGATATTTAACGGAGGTAACAATGTTTATTTATGAAAATTTGGACCATCAAGTCCTATAATCAATCAAGCCTTTTTTATTTTATTACGAAGGCGTTTAATTTTTTAAATTTTTTCTTGGTTCTCTGAGGTAGACAAAACATCTATTGTTTGTTGTACCTATGCGTTACTTGCAAAGATTAAGACTAAATTCTATTTCTTTAAATATATCATCAGGAAGTATTTAAAGCATTAAGAAACTGACGTTTTATTTATTTAAAAGGGTCAAATTTAGGCAAGATGTAAACCTGGTCAGTTTCTCAATTTCACCAGATATGTAGGCGGACATAATACAATATTGCACGTATAAACTACTCATTTAATGTCAAAAATTAAGACAATCTTAAGAAGAACCATGCAACTATAAAAGCCAGAAGTACTTCAAGATTCAATTACTTTGATTTCAAGATCATTTCAATAACTTCTAAATTTCAAGGTAATTAAGTCCCAGTTTAATTTTTTTTTTGTGAATTAACCCTTCCGTTGTCCCCAAAGTTTAGCTACCTATGTTGTTAAATTACCAAATTTAATGTAGTGTACGATTGACTATACTTCGGACAATAATAGACAAAAGAATTTTGGTAATAATTCATTTTCATCATGTGACATATGCTTTACTGTCACATGGAGATGGGCAAATCTACTTAGTGATTATCAGCTTTAATCTCAACTAAAACATTTTTGTTCAATAATTTTCAATTGTTTAAAAAAATATTACCTCAGAATAGAGCACGTAGTCCATTGAGGACTATTATCACGACTACTGGCAACAATTTCCGGGAAATTTTAGAATAACTTGAAAAACAAACAGAAATAAATAAATTAATTTATTGAAAATTGGAATGTTGTAGTGAAGTAACCTAGAAGCAAAACCATGAAGTTGTGAAAAACATGTTTTCCTCTTGAAACTCCATAAGCATTTAGCATGGTTTAAAACGCTTTAAACCACATGGAGAGGAATATACGGCGTGCCCATCAAGTTCATAGATGAAAACTATGGAGTGTATAGTTCTCGTTGCGTATGATACAAATTTGGTCTTTTAAATGGAAATACCCTGTATATTATTGCGACTTTAAGTACCTCTATTCCATTCATAGCAACTTTCATCGATATCTATCCATATTAGTTTTTGAGATAATTCACATACTTTGAGGTTTTTACGAAATGTCGCTGTTCCTTTAACGGCCGATATGTTGCGTAGGGTAGCGATTCAAATTTTATTCACAAAGTAAACATATATATATATATACATATATATAATTTCACAACTATTCGAAGTGTACACTGTATTGCTTTATACAAATGTAATGCGATTCTTTGTATTGTATTGAACATTAACATCTTCGGAGTATTATTTTGTTTAATGTCCACGCATTGCCTTAAGAAATTCATTGAGGAAGTTTTTTATAAAAATGTCTATTTAGCCAAATTTCGAAAATTTTGAAACCACTTTCAGTTTGTTTTTACTGCTGGAAAAATTAATGTGCGACGTTAAATCAATCTACTGCTCTTATGAAAATGATGGTTACTTCGAGCAAACGATGAAATTGTATCGAAAAACAGTATATAATATTTCGTCACAGCTATGTTTTTAAACGAGAAACTTGTCTACATAGATACATATTTAATTCACTGAAGAATGACGCATTTTATGTCAAGGAAAATTTTTACATAAAGGATTCTCGAAGACCTTTTCTTTTATATTTTGTAAAAATGTACAGGATGTTGCCATGAATTAAAGAGATATCTAAAATCGTAATAATATATAGGTGTTCTATTTAAAAAGCCAAATTTGTATTGTGCCCAGCGAAAACTGAATATGGGGATTTATCTCTGAATATTTTTTATTTGAAAACCTTTTCTTTAAATTGCTCAGGAAATGAATTATCTTCCGTCCACGCAGTAGCTGGATACGCTGTATAGTCCATACAACAAAAAACTTAACAACATATGTGACAACTCAATATCTTTATTAGAGCAACTACATATTTTATTGGATTAAATAAACATATTTTAATTCTTACTACAATTTGTTACTACTTTTAAAATATAAGTGATTGTTGCACCAAATGTTTCTCAATGCAATATACACAAGAATCACAGCGATAAAATAGTTACTTCTTGAAAAAGCCAAAACTATATAAAACTGTAAGAAAGTTGATATTCAACAAAATTTTAACGATATAACACGCTAACGGGGTAAAATGGTTTCGGATGCACAACATAGCAAGTAGAGTGTAACTCTTTTATTATAATGATTTACAACTTTAGTAAGTATGACACAAAGATCTAAAGGTGCTGCGTCTTCTTTCTAATCAGGTTCAAATAATAAGTCAATAGGATAATTTCTGGTGTAGATACAACTAGGTTTCGCTTTCGTTATATTTTAAGCTTGTTTACTAATATGAAGAATGCGTTAACAACACATCTGCTTGCAGAGAACTTGTTGGTGGAACGAAGTATGCAAGGAAGAATTCCAAAGCCTCTTCAGGTGTCGGTGTCCGGCCTGGTCCTTTTGCAGGGCTCCCGGTAGATACTACAACGCCTTCTGCTCTATGACTGCCACCGGTTATATTTGGAAGCAACCTGGTTTGGGTGACTCCTAGTAAACTGAGAAGAATGGCATGACTGAAGCAGAAAAAAAGCGCACTTCTCTTCGCATCTTTTGCCTTTACAAATAATTCTTTGTATAACTATTCTTATCAAAACTGCCTCTCTCTGTCTATTGTGATATTGTATTGTAGCTGGACTACGGATAACTATATTGTACTAGTCAATAAATACTGACCAACTCAATCGATTCAATCAATAAATATTAAATTAACGAAGTTTTTCTATTTAGATATCCTTCCATAACAACCTAATGATGAACAATAACCATTTCATTGTTGTGAAAGCATTTGCTTCTTCGACTATCTCAGAAGCATATTGTACCCCTCACAATAGTTTATATATTATAAATTCCCAAAGAAAAATATGCAGACATCCTAAAACTATAACCAATAATTTTATCAAATTATCAATGCCAAGAGAAATCTATTGAATTGATTTATGTATTGAGGATATATCTCACACGAAGACTAATTTGTCTATTAGGGTAAGTTAGAAATAGGAAAATCATTCCAGAATGTTCCTTCCTCAAGATTAATTAAGATTTCCTCAAAATTGTACTAAATAGCCCACGTGATTCTAAAATTTTTGCAATACTTTTAATTTACTCATAAGAGCTTCAAATGCTAAATTGAACGTCTACACATTTGCATGCTTTGCTCATTGGTATCATATGGCACAGATAAAAATGTTATAAATATGTTTAATTTAAAAAGTAATCAGGAAATAACATCGTATGCGCAGAAAAAAAATCCTGTGGCGACAACTGCAACGACATTGTAATAGCGATTTTGTATTGAAAACTCACGAAATTATAGAAAAGATGATAGAAGATGTAGTATCTGCTCTAAAACTATCGTATCTAAAAGTAGTCTAGTTGCTACTCTTGAGTAAAAGAAGATATTTAATAAACATTAAATGCATTTATCATACAAAAATTAAGGATGAAATTGGTGATTCAGTATGAGTTCATGATAATAGAAATGGGTAAACGAAAGATTAATATCGTTAATTAAATTTGGCTACCGGTTTCCTACGTTTGAATTACTCGTACACCTTCAAGCTGGATATATTACATCTAAATACAATACAAGAAATCATAACCAAGATGATATTGAAAGTTTCAGATCACAGTAGATAAAACGGGTGTAAAATTGAATGACACAAAATTTGTGAAAACAATGTCGGACTAACACCAAGAACAAATGACTTTTTTACCAGTGACTGGTAAATATGTGAAAAAAAATTTTTGACCAGGTCGAAAGATTGGGCTTGCATGTCACCAAATCTAAATTCGTTTCACCGGGACAAGACGACCTCCATTGAAGAAACCTATTATCGATTTTCAACATGTGGCCCGGCAAGATTCGGTGAACAGTGCCCTCGTTTGATCTATAGTGGCTCCTAGTTACTTGAAGAAACTCGAAAGTTTACAGGGTCGAACAATCAGAATGATCATGATTTGTACGCAATGTGCAGCTCAGATTCCCACTTTTAAAAACTACCTCCGAAGGATAACGAAGGACACGTGGAAGACAGCAAGGTCATCTGACAACCCGCTACTTACGAGAGTTGTGGAGAATCCACGGGATTACCAGCCCGACGACGAGTTGTCCGGACTGTAGATGAGGTTTCGCTAGAAGAACCAGAAAAATTGAAGGTATTGATAATAATAATAATAATAACACACGTTTATTATCCAAGAGGCTTAGACCCAATAATAGGATACAACAATTGACATAATATATACACAAATCACAGAAAAAATAAACAAGTAAAAATAAAAACCTACAGACAAAAAAAATTAGTTCCTCTTGTTCCCACCTTCCTTCCTCCTACCTAAACAAGTCACATTTTCTAGCTGCCTTACAAAGCGTGTAAGTAGGAGCTCGTTGCATATTTGTCCTTGCAAAGGGAAGAATGAAACAAGTATCGAATCTTGAATTAAATCGTGGCACCAGAAAATCTAGCCGCTGACGTAAGAAGGGGCAGTCGATGTCACTCCGCAACAATTTCTGTAGAAATCTCTCACAAACACTATCCCTTCTCGTACTCAAAGCTACCATGCTATGCTTTTCCAGCAATGCATCCTGCGGAGTACCCCTCTCAGGATATGTTCCATCGATCTTTTATGAGAGATATTTTAGAAATCTTCGATGGATGCGATCCAGACTTAGACAATTACAGGCATATAGGGGATACCAGACCAAAACAGCGTATTCCAGTTTGCTTAGTACAAAAGCGAAGTATAAGGATTTTAATAAGTTTGTATTCCTGAAATATTTAGAGACACGCATAATAAAACCAAGAGATTTTATGATTTGATGATTGTCATTGGAAGCGCCAGCTGAAGCTGGAAAATGTTTAAGTCGAGAGGATCGTAAACTAGTGATAAAAGAGCTTATAGCCTAGCTATGGGAACATAGCAGACTTCTGAAGCACACTCTCTGTTTTGCCGTTTTCCATTTTGCTTCCTCGTCTGCGCATTTCACCAACACAGATACCGGAGGTGAAGTTAATTACGAAATTATGACTCTTTCAGATAACTAATTATTGGATGTTCATACAATTAAAAATATAACTTCGTTGAAATTTAGGCTTTGATCACTGGATAAGGGCCGTAGGGTGAGCGTGTTTGAAAATTGTGGATTAAAATATATAATTTTCACTTTAGGACGATTTACGGGGAAATTAACTAATCAGAAATAAAAAAAATATGTATATTCAACAATTCTAACAACAATTATGGTAAAATTTTACAAAAGAATGCTTTTAGCAAAAGGAGAACATTTATTCTTTGACCGTGCTCGAGCTTCATTGATTTTTTCTTTTCAGAAAGGTTTCCAAATCGAAATTATGTGTGCGTCAGTATACCGACGTTTCACCCTCCATCCATATATCATGATAGGTTACTGTAAACTCCCATTTTCTTTATATATTCTCGTGACACCTATAAAAAAAGGTATAATAGTTTAGAAAGGGTATTTGCTACTTTTAATTTTCAGAGAATTTATTCCACGTAAGGCGCTTATTGAAACTATGAAATTAACATATGGGAAAATAGGAGCGCATCTCACACCATAGCAAACTTAATTTACTTTAGAAAACAATATAAAATCAACTGCTTTAAATCTACTTAAAACTGGACAAAATTCGGCGAGAACCAACCCGGTTATTCGATGTTGCTTTCTTACAAAAATTGCAATTGAAACCATACAAAAAGTTAATTTTTAATTTTTTTTGCAGACAACCGTTATTGAATATATTCTTTTTCATCACCTTCGAAATCACGATTGTTCATCAGTCGGCTATACTGTAGTAAATTGAAAACTGTTAATTGTTTAAGCGTTGTCGTTATACGCATTAAAAATCGTCAAAAGCGCGCTTTGATCGGTTTCACCTGACGGAATGGTAGTTGGACCTAAATAGCAACTAGAATTTTCGTTTCTTATACATTACTTTAAGATTTTTACATAGTGATTTTCAGACTATAGTTAAAATGTTCCTGTAACTATTCATCATTTTTGGAAATTCTACGTTGTAAAATATCAAGTTTTTCAAGAAGTGGTGCAGTAGTCTTTTAATTTAATTGCTAGCACTGCATATTGTCTGTCGTCTCTAATGTTATCTAGTTTCCTTTTATTTTCTGGTATGAAGGAACATTGCAGCTCCCCAGTTTTTCGCATATTATTTCGAAATGGCTTCTAGCATAACTTATTTGAAAGAACAGAGGCTAACATTCCATTTCAGAATGCTAACAAGATATTAGGTTCTTTATATTAAGTAAATGTTAAGATCAACATGTATTATTTATCGCTAATATGTAGGAGAGTAAAGAAGCAATCCGCTTCAATTAACTTCTATTTTCCCAATTCTCCCACATTTCTCGACGATGTGAAAGTATTCCATACAGCGTTAGATCACCAGGCAACTGCTGACCTTCACCTGACTCTAGACGAAGGAAAGCACCTTCTCCACCAAACGATCGACCTGCGGCTAAGAAAACTAATAGAACGCAATGTAAATAGTGTACGTGTAACGGTGGCATTTTATTAGAGTTATCAATTGGTCGCATTTGTTGACATTGTATCGTAAAATAATACGTGCAAGAGTAGTACCTGCTGAAGTGTAACGTACCTGCGCACAGCCATCCGCTAAGTAGCGGTTTTTCATCGATTTCGAACAGCACAGCCACAGCAGTCAGACAATGGCGGCGAACTGTGTCGCTCGTTCGGTGCTCATCCTTCTGCTGGTCCTGCACTGCGTACACCGGTCTTGTTGCATACCGCGGATCAGCCAGCGGGAGATCTATGACGAAGTAAGACAGCTGTTGGCTTTATCCTCCAACTCCCTTCAAAAGGTGCGTTTTTCCGAATGTCTCTATAGATCGAAGCGTTCGTTCTATTCGCTTGTTTATAAACGACAATAGCAGAATCGATGTTTTGTTAACATTTGACATCTGGTTATTTGGCAGCATTGAAACCCAATTTAATATATGCAACACATTATACACAATTAGACAGGTTGCATATTATATAATGTCCTTTTACTGTATATTATATCGTGTAGAACTCATTTTAAATAGAGTTGTGGCAACAATTGAGCGGTTACTAAGGTAACTAGCTTTGGAGAATTTAGCATGTTTATTCAACACGTGCTAATGAGTGAATCAATTAGTTTTCACTGATAACAAGTTTAAGAAAAAAATCCGGCGTTTGACTCACGCGAATACTTGGAAATTAACTGGTAACAAGTAAATACCCAAATTTAATTTGGCATTTACTAAGAATCAAATGACTCGTACACAATTTCAAGATAACAGTAAATAATTTGTTCTGATTAGATTTAAGTATCCTGCAATTAGTTCATATTTCACTTTATTTGCTTCATATGTTAGCAAATACAACGAGCTACTATTTAACATTATGTGGAATATTTTGCATAGAAAATGCAGTTATGTTTGCGGTAGTAATTGCACATATGTAGACATTACTGTTGCTTATCATCATTAGGTCGGCATCAATTGGGAAAATTTTTTATTTTTAATTTTTACTGCTGCAATTTCTGCTTGCTTGAAAAGCTATTTAACCCTGTTAGATATACCAATAGATGTTTAGTTATTTAAAGAAAAGGCTTTTTGAAATTAGCAAAGTCTAACAAGCTGCTATTTTTCAGGAACCAAGCAGGATTTCAGTGAGATACTTTTATGGTGTGTTAGTTTTAGATACCTGAATAATCTGAAGGCTAGGAAACATCAGGAATTTTCCATTTTTGGAAGTGTTTTCAAAATTTCATGTGCTTACTTTTAAAAACATTTTTACTTTTTTATATGAAAACTCTGATCCTTTGTAATTGTAAAAAATAATTTAAATTATTAATTCTCCTTGGTTTTCTTTGATTTAACGATAAGTAATGTTCTTACAATTTGCATTTAAGAACCCTAATCCACTAATATTAATTAATGACCTTTTAAGAATTTCAAATGTTACTTTACAGTTACCTGAATGAGTTTGTTTTCTCTAATACATGTTCAAATTAATTGCATTAGTAGAAAATGAGATATCAGTAGATTGTTTAAATTATACTAATTATTTTCATGTTTGATAGTTCCTTTTAACTATTAGAGTTAAATCATCATTTAGGAAAATAGATTTCGTGAAACACAATTAATAAAATGACAATTATTTATTTTACGTATTTTATTGTATTAAAGAAAGAGCGCGGTCTGATTTTGGAGGGATAATTAAAACTACCTTTATTAATCTTCGATATTTCTGGTAAAATATAAATAAAATATTTTCTAAACTTAAAATATTTACAAAAATAGTTTGGGCGTTTATGACAATTGTTAATGAACTGAATAGGAAGACAAATGAACAATAATTTAAATTTAATACAATTAAATGTTACATTCTTAAAATATACAAAGCGACGAACTGTGTTTATATTAAAACAGCGTTGAGCGATTTGAAAATGTAGTAGAAAAAAAAAATACACCAGAAAGCATTATGTTGCCAAAAAGGAGCTTTTGTGCATATGCTTAAATATATGATATAAATATATAAAATAAGAACTGAAAATATACAGATTGGATATTTGCGAAATTCTAAAATAAGAGAAGAGAAAGACTCTTATAATTAGTTTGGATCTATAACCCTGCAAAAACCAAAAACATGGTTGGTTTCCAAGCTATGATTAGCTAAAATGCAAGCTTCCTTACCATTACGGCAATCACTCATATATTCACTGGTATCACATACAAAAGTATCGATGTTCTACTACGATCTTGCAACCATTGATAAGTTTGGCCAACATCACTGCCATCGCGGAACTTTATGAAATGAATAATTTTTAGGAGCTAAGCTGGTTAGATTTAGAACTGAAAATTAATTTATTAAATAGCGGCTTTGTGGTTGGAATAAAATCTGCCTGATGCTGAGGATTTTTCATACCAGTCAAAATACGTCAAGATTGTTTTTAGAAACCTGCAGAGGAAGTTGATTCTACAATCAGAAAAACATCAACAGTAAATTCAACAACAACAAGGGCAACACCCCACTTCATCTTTTAATATTTTCGCTTTTTTCTATCTACCTTGATATGGATTCTCTTCATAATGTTAATGTTAATTATTTCTTTTATGTCTTCTTTACACCAACCTGTTTTCGGTACTATACGAAACTATTTCAAATCTTGGAAGTGACTATCAAAGAGCACACTTAATCCAAATATCATCACTTATCACTAAGCCTGCAGAAACGAGGACACTTTCCGTGCGCTTCACGAAATTAATTATTTTATTTATTTAGATTTAAGTTTTTATATTCAAAAAACTTATGCAAAGTAAAAGCTATAAAATAAATGATAAAAAGGGCGCTTTCGCTTTTGATTTAGTAATAAAACTTTGCATGCGGTCAGACAAAGATCTGGAGCCGGCCTAGACCTGATTTATTATTATTACATTTGGTGTTCGACTAGATTTGGCTTAACGTCCATGCTGTTAGTTTCTGTAACATACGAAACTTATCGCATTTATTATTTATTTATTCCGAGCTTCGCAATTTTAAATATTGCTTCAATGCTTAATAGCTTACAAATGAATATTAATTGACAGTTCAGTTAATTAACTTTTCAGTTAGTATTTGAATTAAAGCTAAAATACACAGTACCCCAACACCCAACCTAGCGTCTATTTAAAATGTCAAGGTCACTACTAACGCCATGTTGAATTTTATTTTATTTTTGGTGTGCTTGATTAAACCAAATAACAGTTACATGAAATACCATTTATTTTATATTGGAAGAAAATAGCACTTAAACTTTCACAACTAGGTAGTAAGAAAGATACTCATAATTATTGATGACCAAGGCAGGTGAAATTATTACTTTTTTGCAGCGACTAGACAGACTCATAAGTTTCTCAATGCAGGACATACAGGATATTACTTCTAGTCAGGGCTGGTCCTATTCTTTCGGCCGATCACATACAGAGCTTTAGCGAGCCGTTCCCTTTGTACATTAAATTAAAAGTGGAAAGGCCTTTATTATCATTTACTTTATATACATTTTTTTGAATTACATTTTACATAAGGAACTATTTATACTGAAACATGTAAACCGCAAACTTCTGAATGCTTAGATCACGTATTTTTGGTTATTTCACATATTCTAACTCCATTTTTGTATAAATTTGAATATATTACTTTCATCGAGTAGGTCAATCGAGTTGCTGTTACTGCAATAATTATAGTAATTAACAATTTCTTGTTCAATTTTTTGACGGTGATACATCGTGTTGAGAAAGCTTTAAGTAATTAAAAAAAAAGTTCTTGTTACACCTGAAATTTTGACATGTTTGTTTCAATTAGTTATGCTCATACCACTACCTGCTTGAGCGATCAAGTAGCAATCTTTAAGAGGACTAGATGTTTCGTACGAAAATTGTATTTCGATGAAATTTACTAAAGCCGACAGACAGGTAGCCCCGAATTTAATGGAACAATGGAATGTTCTGTTTATAGTTTTAAATACAAAGGCAATAATAAATAAATATTTCCAAATACAATAGAAAATTGGGGGTATCGGCTTATTCCACACTATACTTAATTAACTTGTAATGCGGAGTGTGCCGATACTTAGTGTTGTTTATCACTAAACTAAATAATAATTTGAAATAAGCACCAATTTTCATAAGATCTTCGGCTTTCGTCAAAAGCGTTGCCCCAGCGACGTAAGATTATAAAACTTTTTTGATAAAGGATGAAATTTTCTACAAAAAGCCTCGGAGAACACTATTTGAACTTTGCAGTTTTTGAATTGTACCAATCAGAAAAATGTAACAAAACTTAATTTTTCTTTTCTACGCCTCTGCATACAGAAAAGGTTGGTTGTTAAATCACCAAAAGCTTTATTATAGAGATTTTTTGCTTGGATTAGCAACAATATTAGTTAGTTTAACAATTTCAACTCAGCTGCTGCAACATAAATTTAATTTTCACTTTTTCTGCTAATGCGACTGTTTTTTTGTTGTTTTAGCAGAGCATTTCCAGAAAGAGATAAATACATAAGCAAGAATATATAATTTTTGTATTATTTAATTTTTTATTTCCGAGAATACAAAATGTAACAAAATAGTTTTTTAATTTTCATATAGAAAGTTTGAAATTTCAATTTATTTTACAAATTTAAACTATATTCATATTTTACGAGGCTAATCTATCCGAATATATTCTTTGGATTGGATACTTTCTTTAGTAGAAATAAATTCTAACTTTGACACCCCCAAAATGAGTCATACATAGACATCTATCTATTGAGTATAATTCATCCAATTACAAGTAGCTACCGTAATAAAATGTTAATATGTACTCATACGTCCTTTCTTCATTTCAGGATATTGATGATTCGCGGGAAGAGAGTTCAGAGCTTCCAGAAGCTAGCATTTCTAAACCCGACGTACCAAAAGCTGTGAAGAATTGGCCTCAGAAGGATTTAAATTTGGGGCAAGTGTCTGGCGTAGCCGTAAATTCTCATTTGCAGCCTGTTATTTTTCACCGGGCGGGTAGGGTATGGGATGAAAAGTGAGTACTTTTATGCTTTAACAATTTTGCTTGCTTATGTACGCGGTAATTTAGAAATATTTAGTTAAATAAATTATTTATAGTTTGATCTAATTTAAAATTCAAAAAAAATGTGAAAAAGATAATTCGCCCAACGTGGGGCTCGAACCCACGACCCTGAGATTAAGAGTCTCATGCTCTACCGACTGAGCTAGCCGGGCACTTGTAAAATTTACAGCTTTTAGCGCATATGATAACGGTAATTTAAGACATTTTGCACATAAATTTTTTAGTGTTGTGTATGTATGAATTACTTCATTTTTAAATATTACTTTTAGCACATTCAATTCATCTCATCACTATCAACAAGAACACTTGGGACCAATAAAAGACGATACCATCCTCACTTTGGACCCAAAAACGGGGGCCATTGTTGGTCGATGGGGGGCAAGTTTATTCTTTTTACCACATGGACTAACGATTGATCGACATAACAATCTGTGGGTGACTGACGTTGCTCTACATCAAGCTTTTAAGGTAGGTACTGTTATTAAAAATAGATAAGATAAGAAAAACATTGATTTTTTAAAGATATTAGTAGCTTTAATTTTTTTATATAATAAAAAAAAGGAAAAACGAAGGCCACAGTCACCACCAGAGTTTTATCACATGACATATATAGACAGGTTTAACACATTTTCGAGTGTGGACACTTGCGTTTGGCCACCTCGGTAGCAGCGGACCCCCGTTACATCTCCGACAAAACATTCGACTTATAAATTCCGTCTCTGAAGTTTATATTTATGAGTAAATTTATAAAATTAAATGTTATTCTGAAATTAGACTATGTGCCGTAAATTTATAACTACAATGCATAAGTGAATTATGTTAACTATTTTATTACGATAAATATAAAATTAAAGCTTAATTGTGCGTTGATACAAAATTTATCCCGGTAATTAATAGAAATAGAAATCTTTGGTATGCAACTTCTTCTACAGTTTTGTATTGAGCGATCTTTATAGCATTATGAAAGGAGTACAGGCCATACGAAAAATTATAAAAAATATATTTTCAGATTTATACTTATTAACAGAATAGAATCGATAGACGTAGATAGAAACGTAATATATCAATAAAATAATAAATTTATAAGAAAGTAACTAATCACATACGGAAATTAGGAACCAGTACACAAGTACATGTGTATTGGTTTAAAATTGTGACGGCGAGATATACATACACAATTATAAGTTGTATTTGTTTGCTACTTTTATTATCTATATCGCACAAATATTATTATTCGCCATATAATGTTTAATTCATTAAAACGATAACGAATACTACTTGAAAATATCATATATGAGAAAATTCTACTTTCCTTGCAATAGACTGTTGATACTGCAGTCTTCGCTAAGGTGTGCAAACATTACGCGGTTGATTATATGTACGTAATATAGAAAACATAAGACAAACAATAAATAGGTAATTTCCCATTACAGGGATAATAGGATGTACAGTAAATTAATTAAGTGAAATAAAAAAGGGCAAATCTATTGGATACTTTTTTTCAGAAACAACGAGGTACTACATACACTACCCGACAAAAACATAGACGCGGTATCGTTTCTATTTACGAAACAAAGTTTATAGACATTATATACAATGTGAATGAGGGTTATTAATACTTGTTATGTAAATAGTCCATTTATGGATATTTCTGGGTATTTATTGCTTTATGAGGGGTAATTGAGATTTTCCCAGATCAAAATAGGAATTTTAAAGGCGACAAAAATTTAGACCCTGTGCATTTATGACATTAACATAAGCAGAAATGGTTTAATTTGATACTTCTCTTTATATGCAGTGGTTGTGCTGCTAAAGTGTACACATTTCACCACAAGAAATTATATTTTATAAAGTGTTTGCAATATGGGTAGAAAAAAGCAATTATCCTTGATAGAAAGGGGTAAAGTTCTAGCCTGGCACGGGGTGGTGTAGTAAGAAGGAAATCGCTCGTCGGTTACGAAGAAGCGATCATTGCGTTAGAAATTTCTTAAAAGATCCGGAAAATTACGGCAAACCAAAAGGCCAAGGGCGAACGAAAGCTGTAAGCGAGCGGAATAAACCCATAATATTGCGGTGTGAATCCAATTCTTCTGCGTCGGCGAGAGATATTGCAGAACAGGCGGGGGTACAAACGCACGTGCGTAATGTTCAAAGGATTTTAAAGGCGTCACCGGTAATATCACGGAAGAAAATGTTGAGAAAACCGCCACTTTCGGCGAAACACAAAGAAGCGAGGTTGAGATTTGCTGAAGAACACGTATCATGAAAGAAACAATGGGAAAAAGTTATATTTTCCGTCGAGAAACGTTTTAATTTGGACGGACCGGATGGGTACTCGCACTATTATCATGATCTGAGAAAGGAACCAAAAGTGAAAATGACCAGACAATTAGGGGGTGGATCTGTGATGATATAGGCAGCGATTGGATTTCGCGATAAAAGTGGGATAGTGTTTTGCACAAACAAAATGACATCTGTGACCTATAAAGACTTATTGCGTGACAATCTTCTACGTTTTGGAAACCAATGGGCCGGGCGCAATTTTGTTTTTCAGCAAGATAACGCGCCAATTCATAAGGCAAAAACAATTACTGAATGGTTTAAAGAGAAAAAGATTAAAACTTTACAGTGGCCGGCACGGTCACCAGACTTAAACATTATTGAAAACATGTGGGGTGAATTGGCACGTCGCGTTTATGGCGGAGGCGGTCAATATTTGAAGAGAATGGAGGATCTACGCATTACTGATCCCTCATTTGTTGATTTTTGTTTTACATTTGCAACAGAGCGTCTAAATTTTTGTCACAAAAATTGTTTAAACATTGGAGTAGTAATTTATTATTTAGTTAAGATATTTTTAAGTTTATTTTACTTTTATGAATGAAAACTTAATTAGATATCTTGCTAGTTTCGCATAGAAATGTTGTAACCCTTATAACCCGTAAAACATCTTACCGCGTCTAAGTTTTTGTCGGGAAGTGTAACTATTAAAAAGTATCGCCGTCAACTGATACCACAAATTAGACAGTCAAAAAGTTACAAAGGCCTAAATGTTTTTTTTTTTCGAATGCTTTTTTACTCTTCGTCAGGGTAACACTATCAAAAAACAATTGATTTAAAACTATAACAATTAACTTACGTATGTGAACATTTCTAACCCCTTATTGCATTGTAAAATCGTATCAAAAACAAGGCATATCATATTTCAAAAATCGTACATCTACAGCAACATAATTACTAGAACGACTAAGTGTTATCTATTTGAAAAAAAGTTATTAACAATGATGTAAAAAGACAAACGTATGTGCCTTGGCTTTATTAATTAAATTGTACCATTAAACATGCAATAGGAGAAAAGTTTGCAGGAAGAACTTCGTCTTCAATTTTATTTTTACCCGATTTCTATTTCCTTTTACATGTCATTTAAATCTCAGATTTAAACGTTTTTTCCCCATTTTTAACAACTGCTTTTAACCCATTTGTGTTGAAATTTAAATTTAACTCTTAACATTTTACTTTTAACTATGCATTGTCATTTATGCAGCTTGACTTAAGTGCTACATGCTTTCTTTGTTATTTTACCCTAATGTAATGCATATTGTAGATTTTATGGTGGTTCTTTATCATTATTTTAATTTTTGAACTTTACAACATGGATCCTTTGCTAATTTTAATTCGGTCACAGGTTAATGATGAGGACCATTCGTGTTCTCGAATCGGTCGTCCCGGACTAATTATTATATTACTATATAATAAATTAAACTTGTGTGGTGCGGAGGTTGCCGATACTTATGTGTTGTTTACCATACTACGCCACAGTCCTTGCTATCATTATCCATTATTGGCACATACACAGATAATCCAATCCTCATTTAGTTGTCGAGGATTTAATTCGTTTAAATTATGTTTCCTGTTATTGTTTACAAATTTTATCCATTTCCTCCGCCGAGCTTTAGCTTTCAGTTTTTCTGCTTAAAACATCTTCTATTGTGCTACTCTATGTTGTTTAGTCTTCCCATTACATTTTTCCTCGCAGGTTTAGCTTCCCAAATATCCTTTTACTTGCATTTCATCCTCCATCCTCACCAACCTAATTTTTTCTGCTGCCGATTTTACATCTAACCATTTCCGTATATCTTAATTTAGCCTTTTGTCTATTCTTCTTGCTCCCACTACTTTTTATCCCTTTCTACCCTTTCTCCATTAAATTCCAATTTTCACTTGTTTCTAGTAGTACTAGTAGGTAAATTTTCTCCTTAGCTGTTCGATTTTCTGTCCATCTGCTCCATGTTTTCTCGATTGCGTATGACTGCGCAATTTAGTTTTTTCTGTATTTAATTGCCTATCTAGGCTTTCCATATTTTAATAATTTTTCCGGACTTTTCGGGGCTAGCATATACTACGATATCATCTGCAAATGCACATGAGTTCAGGTATACCGGTCCTAAACCTTATATAGGTTAGACAATCTATTCCAGATTATTGAAGGAATGATTTGCTTAATATATAGGGTTTCCTAAAAGAAAAATAAAACACGTGATTCAAGTTACTGGAATAAATCTGCGAAAATACAACTTAAATTTTCGTTGTCCTTCTTATAATTGATGGTTCTATCATTTTCAAGAAGTAACATCTAAAACAGTTTTGGTCAACGTCAAGGATTTGAACTTTATTGACCAAAAGAGTGACCATATTGCAAGGAGCGAGTACTTAAGGCAATGGAATGGACATCGCTTTTGCGTCCTGAATTGCGATTTTTCAATTTTTGAAACGTTTGACCGATGTAGCAACCCGAAAGATCTATGCGTTTAGTCTGATAGATGATAGTAGGGTCTTGAAGTTTAGAAGAAAATAGGTTAAGGGTTTTTAAAGGATAAGTGGAAATTTTTAGATTATCGTAACCCTTGAACAAATTAGAAATCTTACCACTAAGATTAAGTAAATATTGAAGTTTCCGAAATACTGGTTGAGCTGTAACATTTTCCAGACTAACATTTGATGGGGTAGTTTAAGGACTAGGGTCATTTGCAGTATTACCGTTAGGTCTCGAAGAGGAATGCAGTATCTTACTAACAACTCCAAGAATTTATGGACTATCCAAAATTCGTAAAAATAAGGTTCTAGTACACAAAGTCCAACATACAATCTTTAGTAAAATTTTAGGAGAAGCAAGATTCCATGCAAAAGAATTCATGAAGATTCATAGAATTTATTAAAAAACAAAAGATTCCTTTAAATCACAAATTAATTAATTTGACTGTCATTTCATTATACAAAAATTTTCTCATTGAATTAACAATACAAGCAATTAAGGAAAGACGGAAGGAGCTAAAATTACAGACACCATTGCCAATAGAAGAATTTATAGAACCAAAAAATGCAACGTACTTGAGTTTCAAAAACAGTTTTTACACATAATCGTTCACAATCCCAATAGATTCACCAATATCAGCTGTCTTAACAAACCTAATTATGTAAAAGCTCGAATGAACCGTATTCGATAACGTAAACATAGAAATTCCATTTACAACAGATATATATGTGTGGTGATTGCGTACTTTGTACACTTTGTAAAAATTATTATGTATGATATATTATCATATATGATATATATATAAAATCAGTATGGTAAATAACTTAGTAGATTGATGCATAGCTTCTTCGGAAAACGAATATTTCACCCAAAATATTAAATAAATTTAAAAAAATGTAACTAAAGAATAACTACCGACCTAATTTCATAAATAAAAGTTTCATATAAAAAAAATTCTTAATAACCAAGATAGAGAAAACAATAAATATATTGCTATACTTTATATAGAAGAATTATCTGAAAAATTACAAAAGCTACTAAAACAATATAACAATATAAGTAAACGACAAAATTGATATCAATAATCAATCTAATTATGAAAGAAATAAGATAAAAAGAGGAAGCATTATCAAGGCTGTATGCACCTATATACGTATATACCTGCACATATGTACATATATCAAATTGTATGTAGTATTATTATTATTATTATTGGCCTTGATGCTATCCATCAGCCACGTATGTAATATTAAAAAGTGCGAAAGAGAAAAAGAGTAGAAGGAATTGAAAAGTTGAAGGAAACATTTTAAAACGAGACAAAATCTAAAACGGAAATGTATCAACAAACATCTTGAAAAAATTAAAATACAATTTATACATTTAAAAGCCTTTTTTTTGTTTGTTTGTTTACATTTACAACTAAATAATGAAATTTTGCATATAAAATTGAAATTAAATTAACTCCAGATGCACATAAAATATTTATATAAAAAGGAAGAAAAGGAAAGAAAGGTTCAATTTTTCGTAAACACAAAGTTAACAAATTTTAACTAAAAGTTCTAACTAAACATAATTAATTATAAAAACAAAGTTCTATTGTAGGTAAACAAAAACAGTTTTTTTTTCTTTAAAAAGGAACGTACTATGTGGTAATTTTATTGAGAAATCAAAGAAAAAGAACAAACCGGAAATTGCCTAAATTGAATTTAATCGGTTATGAACAGAAAACCTTGACACCATATCATTAATGTCAAAACAGGAACATCATACTTACTCTTCATATTCGAGCATTTCATTCAACTGAATTAAATCAACAGCATTATTGCTTACACTTTTACATATATTTAAATAACACAGAGAGTCCATGATTCTTTTTCCTATTCTTTCCAGTATTTTCCAAACTTTTCTAGTCTAGATTATAATATATATATAATGAAGCAGTCGTAGAATAACAAATACAACTTGCGACTCCTTTTCCTCCTATTTTGTTGTTTGTTATCCTTTCACTGAAAAAATGAATTCAATAAATCGTGTGCGTTTTGTTAAAGCAACAAAAATAAATATATTGGCTAATAAATTTATTACATCAATGAAGTACGTTTATTAAATTGAAACCTGTTCATCAATATAATAAGAACACTTTTATTAACTTACTTTGAGAGAAGCGAAACAAGCTTTAGCGGTTTTTCATTAGACAATAATAAATGTATTCCTTATATCAACAAATTTATTTATTGTATACAGCCATTTATAAAAATAATAAACTCGTTCGTTGGAAAATAACTAACACGTATTTTCGCTATTAGAAACAGTGACAAAAAATAGAATTTTGAAATATCACAAATTTTAAGACATCGCTAAAATGAAATAATGGTCGCATTTTTAAGGGAACAGTTGCTATTTTGGCAATAAATAGCCATATAAATATAAATGTTCGGTGGATTTTAAAATCCATGAGTCAAATGGTAGCTCACTTTAGTTTTGATTAAATAAAGATGGTTCGATTTATTAAATTAAAAGCTTGTTTAGAGGCAACTCAACCTTTTTTTACCTTGTTTTAGTTTCGACCAGGCGATAATTATCCAAGCTTAAGCTTCGGAGTGCCCTTCCAACCAGGAACCGGTATAAGACACCTATGTAAACCTACCTCAATCGCCGTAGCGTCTACAGGAGAGATCTTTATCGCTGACGGATATTGCAACACCAGAATTCTGAAATATAATGCCGCAGGTGGACTGCTTCGCGTAATACCAAATCCACCCGGTAATAAAGAAACAGTCCATTTTGCTCATGAGCGAGGATAGGCTTACAATAAAATTATCTATGTTTCAGAATTTTTATCATTGGTGGTACCTCATGGATTGGCTTTAATCGAATCCTTGGATAGGCTCTGCGTTGCTGATAGAGAGAATATGAGAGTAACTTGTCCCAGAGCTGGATTGTACAGTACTAGGGGTGAGACCGAACCAGCTTTAACCATTCAACAACCGGATATGGGTAGGGTTTTTGGAGTTGCCGCTAAGGGTAAGTAAAGAAGATCAATCTGCTTTAGAATACTCAAAGTGCAATTTTATCATTTTCAACATCAAAATGTAAAGAAAAAAATCGCCCCCGGGTGGGCTCGAACCACCAACCTTTCGGTTAACAGCCGAACGCGCTAGCCGATTGCGCCACGGAGGCTTATTGTTATAGGAATCGTACTAACAAAACAATGTTTGTTCAACAATTTAAACGAATGATAAACATAGGAAGAGTAAAGTTACTCTTTAAATTCAAGTAATTTTTTTTATTCGATTTGTGACTCAAACAGCTGTGAAATATTGTAAGCTCGTATGTATTATCATTTTCTATGTTCGACATTATTAGCAAATACGTTGAACAAAATACAAATATTTGCAAGCACTTTCGATAAAAATTTTTTTGCTGGTGACGAATGGATGTTGCTGTCTACACAGCGCATGATAACCACATTTTTATGGAATTGACGGTCTGATGACGCATTTAAGGGTTCACCGTTGTTAAATATAGAAATCGCTTTATTTTCGGTGTAATCAATGTCTTTCAGCTAATTGACGTTTGGGTATATTTTTATATCTCGTGGGATTATGTTGGTGCTGACTTTATATTAGTTACGCAATTATTAATAAGTGGCCAGGCAATTTGTAAAGTTTGAGCTTGAACGTAGTAAAATGAAGGATATTTATGTTAGCGCATATAGGATATGCAGCAAAAGTTGGCATAAAATAGAAAACCTCTTTGTTGTTACTTTCTTAAGGAAATTCTTACTAAGATAAACGTTTCTATATTCTTTTAAACAAAGTTTTAGCCATATATAGAATCCCATTTTGTATCCAAATATCAATTTTCAATAAGAAAGCTTTTAATTGATATTTTTACAAGCAATGGTACTTTACCCCTAGACCCCCTGATTTGTCAAAATCTAGAAGAATATAGGAACTTTTATTCTAATAACAATTTCTTGGAATATTAACAATGAAGCAAACCGTTTATTACACAATGGCCTTTCTTTTGCTTTTTCAAAAACGTAAATATATATTGGATGCTTTTTTAAAGATAAGAAAATTAATATCGGAAATGTAATTGAACTGCCGATTAGTTCGCAAAAAATAGATATATGTAAGTATAGATGTCTGTGTTATCTCAAATCGCCAGCTCTAGTCGTTCAAAAGAAACTTTAGAACTTCGCAACATAATTATAAAATTAATTTAAATCTAGCATGCTAAGCGAAAACTGTCCAGGTACTATGTTAACTTCTAATTTTTAATACTCGCTTCATTTTGCAATATGCAGACGACCTTTTGGTTGCATTAACCAATAACGAAATGCAAACTATTTTGGACTTGTTTAACAGATTTAACAAGCTGAAATTTGCAATTTGAATCTGAATGAAGTGTATTTTTCCTAAACTTCAAGGTCATTAGAGATGCGAGCAACTGTATTAAACTAGATTGGTATTGCAGCTCGCATCGTCATCTTAACTTTAACCTTCCTCAGGCCAGGTTACCATTTGTTACGTAAAGGGTCGTTTGGCACCAGCATAAAGTACACAAACGTAAATACGCAATTCGCCTATAATGAAATTGTAATTTTCCTAAGGTATCAACTCTTACACGAAACATAGTCAATACACAAGGTCACTCGCAGAAAAGTAATTTTCTCTAATATGAAAAACCTAAGGAGAACACCTTTATTGTAAAATAGTTAGAAAACCCAATTTCTGAAGCTACTGAAAAGTTGCAAAAAAAGTATATTTACTAAATTCCGTGACAAATTAAGAATGTGGGATGCGGATGTATCACACTTGATCCGAGAAACATTAAATCCTTGAAAGCAGCTTAATTCTTGCCTTAAAACGTCGTATCTTAAGTACTTCACACTCGATTTACCATGATAGAAACCTTAAAGTACTTCACGGTATTTTCACAAAAAACAATTATCAGTAAGTTACTGCATTCCTATTCCAGACCTAACGGTGGTACTATTTTGAGCGAGTGTCGGGAACATGACACTACCCCACCAAATTCAACCGGTTTTCCGCAAACATCATTTAAGCCTAATCTTTGCAGCAGAATTTCTAATTTGTTTAAGAGACACAATAATCTAAAAGTTGCGAGTTACCCACTAAAAAAACTTGACTCAAGCTATAGCATACTGCTCTCCGAAAAATGTGGTATTAAATAATAGCAGTAGATTGAATACCTGTAAAGTTTCCTTGTCTGCGATCAAAATTACATTTGGTTTTAATCTCGAATCAACTTAATTGATGATTAACATTGTTTAATCGTGATTAGTGTCGCGACAAAATTAAGTTAATCAGAGATTGATGTGCTAATCAGTAACTAAATGTATAATTCATTAAATAATCCATCCTCTGTTTGAGTAACTCATATTAAGGTAAATGGAAAAAACAGACTAAAACTGCTTAATACATAGCTACCGAATAATGATAGCAAGGACTGTGGCGTAGTATGGTAAACAACACATAAGTATCGGCACCCTCCGCACCACACAAGTTCAA